>JANBXD010000006.1:3000000-3495332 GCA_024472245.1 Beauveria sp. NWAFU-1 | reverse complement strand
GCGTGAGGACTTGTCGCTTTCGCAGTTGCTGATCCCGTATTTTCATCTTCATTCCCTCTGGAGGCGACACGTATGTAAGATGACTGCGGTGAAACGGCCCATCCAGCATCAGACCCTGCAGCGTTTTCACGCACGACACGGCCACGTAGCTCAGTCCCTCGTAAGGCGGCTGGGACAGTCTATGAATATATAATATCAAATAAAAAAAGACTTAGATAAGTACTAGCAACCCACCCGTAGCCCACCTGTAGGTACCAGCAAGGAAATTTAACGCCCAGCTCTACTGGCAACTGGCCCAGCAATATAGGCGGAGCTTGTGGGTGAGTCGGCGGATGATGAGTCGGCGGGTGACGACTTAGGGAATGCAGCGACACTATTGCACGATGTTCAATGCTGCGCCCCATCACTGATTTCCAAACTATTCCACTGCACATTCTTTGGCATATGTATAGATGGAGGTACCCGGGTGATGATTAGTAGGGTTACTCCTGACTTTGACTTTGCTAAGTCTCGAGATCTTGTTGCGAAGTTGACGCGGCTGGCAGCGTGGGTAGCTGAAGAATAGCAGCAGAATTTAATTCATATCTTTTCAGTTCATATTTGCCTTCATTTTTTTAATTCATTGAAGTCATTTGTTAACAGTCGTGCTGCTTCATGGATACCAGTTTGTAGCAACTCGCAGACTTTCGTTTTGCTTTCTTTTTGCTTTTGTTAGCTACTTCAAAGCACCATGGCGCCATTTGGTAAAGTGTAAAGTTTCAAAAGCCTTCAGACAATGAGGTGAGTGCTATCAGCGCTATAATAGAATATTGAATAACATCTTAAGTCGTACGAAGTGAATATCCTTCACGTGGAGGCGGGAACAACTGCACGCGGCCTACTTCCATCATATAAGGTGCGGCTTTAAGGCCGCGCAGATGCCTACGCGCTGTACGCCGACAGGCCTGGAGCAGACGATAAAAGGACCGAAATAGACGATATCATCAAACTGTTCAAATCTGTGAATGAGGAGACGGCTCTGTCAGGAGAGGACTTATTCAAGCATAGTCATGCGTGCATTCGACACGTGAAGGAGAATGAGGGGTGTTTGCTTATTGTAAAGGGTATTATCCTGAATTGGGGCTTTCTACGGAGTATGGAGAAAGAGGAAGTAATGGTTTGGAGATATAGCGACTAGTCGTATATATTTCAGTCTATAAATGTAATTGCTATATAAGTACCTATACTGAGATCCCCTAACACATGTTCATGTACCGTCCTGGCCGAATGGTGTTGAGAACCCCCTTTAAACGGCCACAACCTCCGTTATGATTTCCTGTCATCGTCAACTATCGGTGGGTTGACCCGAAAGGCCATGTCAACTCTATACCGTGGTCGTTTTTGTCTGTCCTCCGTACTAGGCACATTCTGTTCCGATGGCTCGATAGAAGCTTTGCGCTTGTTGTGTGGCATATTCCCTACTGCGATTCTGCCTCGCGGCCCGTCCCGTTTTCCTTCTGTAGTTAGTTCACTGGCTCTGTTCGTTTCCGTGTCTGTGTTGGCGTCCGCTCGAAGTTCCCCATCGTCGGAATCTTCCTCTGAGTCAGGTATCTCATCATCAAATCGCTGCCTCGATAATTCACCGTTCGTTTGCCCGGGAAACGAACGACGGCGAACATGCGCCAGCGGCTGGTCGATACCAGCCACCGAGTCAAGCCCGCCAGAGCCACTGTCACCCTCGCCTGCTGGCTCGCCGCCCGCGTTCTCGTAATACCTTGTACTATCCACATCCTTACAGTGACCGAAGTCACGCAGGCGAGGCCCAATCGCTGATAGCTTCGTCAGTATATCACTCAAAGCTTTTCTGCCGATGGTAGGCCTACCTGTCTCAGCCGGCTCTCTCGTTTTAATTAGCGGGTCAGCACACGGTTTTGAGCTGGCGGAGGTGTTATTCGAGGCACTTTCATCGCTTGAGGAAATGTCAATGACCTCGCTGTTGAAAGTCTTTTGACTCGGTATTGCGGTCCCGGACAAAGGCGCGCTCGTCCGTGACTTCGTGACCGGCATCGCAAGAAAAAGCAAGCTTTTTGCACGGAAACACAAGGAGCAGTATCGGCCTAGGGTCTAACAGTGATGGGCAACCGCCACCCTTTTATAATCTCACCACCTCTTACTCTATTACGAGAGCTACATAGTATATGAAAGAAATGCCTGTAGTGGCCGCGAAACGTCTAATCGCGCCCCGTGTACGGCGTTATGTTGGACATCCAGATTACAGCTCAAGATATACCCTAGAGATACGCAAGCTAAAGAAGTCAGTGTGGAAAGTGGTTTTTGATAAAACGTTAGCTAATGATTTAGATGTGTTTCTTCTACCTATAACAGCATGCAGTCAAGGTGTATACTGCCTTCTAACAAGCTCTGCAGGCATAGAGGATAACGTTGTGGTTTATAGAAGGGTAGGATTCGCGCGAGTTTCCCTTAGCGGTATTATGGGTAGTATGGGGTGGGTTGTCCCTAATTGGCTACATCGCTGGAAAAAGAAGAACCTCCAATCCTTTCACTTTATTTAAGATTGAATAGAAAGTTCTTAATTATTCGAGACCAAGACAGCATGTTGTTAGCAAGGTGAATACTGAACCTATAGTACTGATAAAAGAAGACTGAACTTTCGACTTTCTCTGAAGTGCCGTTGCTGAAGTGGTTCTGCAGCACACCCACGTCTTGGTTTATGGGCGAAAAGTCACTCCTCTGCCAACTATTTCTACTTAGGAGCACTCTACTACCAGTATCCAAAGTCAAAGGGATACGACCCAGACCTTATTATGGTGTTAGGCTCAGGGAGTTACGCTGCATTCTACATATAAAAGCACATCGCCATAAAGAGTATAGTGGTAGGCCTCCTACAATAGCCTTTGGTGGCCAAGTCTTAATGCACTTGTCTAGTCGCTTGCCCTTCGTCTCTCGATCCCACAATCATAATGCAAGTGGCAAAGTTTGGCCGTTCATAATATTTCGTCTATAATTTATAAGCTGGTGTGCCAAATTACGAACTCCGATGAGTATCGAGGTATTTCGCTGAGTACTGGGACATTTTCCCGCAATGCTCCCCTCCATAGCCATGGAGCCCGTCAGTTATACACAATATTTCTAAAACATGCATATGCGTGTCTGGCCAGGGTTGGCGAAAGATAGGGCCTTCTTCACTCAGGAGTCCAGCTCTGAAAGCTGGTCACTGGCACACTCTCGAGCAGTCTCGCCACCAAATCCACAGTCTACATTGTCTCTACCCAAATATCATGAGTTCTTTGCGAACTGTGATATATGAGTGTCCAAATATGGTACTGTCATCAAATCCGTAATGTCAGAAGGCTACGGAATTGGAAGCGCCCCGGTTGCCGAGTTCCTGCCACAAACAGAGTCCAAGACCTCACAAATGATAACGAGCGCCCAAACTGACAGACACTACACTGCATTTCCTGGTTGCATATTGCATTTCAGCTTATGCGGTGACACGAGTGGTGGAGTACGTGACGCCAATCAGGCTCGCCCAGTAGCCGCCATGTATGACAACACTTCAATTTTGAGGGTACAAGGGAGGATGCTGCTGATGCGGAGGCTCACAGCATGGACGTCAAGGATAATTGATGGCGTTTGGCACGACCGAACTAGCTAGGTGGACTGCACTTAAACGCCCTTGCCACCTGGTGCAGGCGGAAACATGGAGCATGGCACTTCTGCTCACTGATGGAATTCGGCGACTGTTGTCAGAGATTTGTAGGCTAAACTAGACTTGCAGGCGAGAGCTGAGGAAGAAGAGAGCTCAGCATTGATTCCTCATCGAGATATTCTATTTATAACTATCTCAGCGATTGCAACAGTTATGCTTGTATCATCCGGTTGGGATCAAGGATACGCTGAACGTTCGTCTGTACTGCCTCAAAACGCATGTAATCGCAACTCTCACTCTCTAGATGATTTATAACAGCTGCGAGAGTTTTAAAATCACGATTGCAGCGCCTATTTGGGCAGTGATAGAGCTTCTGCTGGTGAATAGGGGGAGCCAAGGTGTTGATTCAGTGATGCAAGTTTACCGAAGAGGCGTGCGCATAGGTAGCATTGGTAGGCGTCGACAGCGGAGTTCCATGCCATCTCAGTAGCCTCGTAGCTTGTGCTTCCTGTCCAAGTAAGCAGCTTCTTTGAGATAATACCGTTAGGATCGCGCCTTCGTACTGCCTCATATAGTGTATCACGACTCAATGGGGCCTTTGGGCAAAAGCCGCCTTCAAGGTGATGAACCAACCCGGTAGCCGTTCCATGTTCGGTCTTGCAGAAAAAGCATCGAATGGAGCTATTGCGGTGAATTTTGCTATGGAGGTGCTGTTTCACATCAGCCAGAAAGCCAGCAGAGGTCAGACGGATGCCTTACTTGATTGATATTGACCCCAACATTGAAAATAGCGATCACAAGGGTCACAGTAGAAGTGTTCCTTGACCTCGTGGTCGCGAAGGCCCTCTTCATCATAAAAACTTGCGTTGCAGTCGTCACACTCGTAATCTGGCTCATCCGCCTCAGAGGATTCAGCCCAATGGCCCAGGTCAGTCATGTGTTGGTCGACAGCATGCTGACTACCAAAGTACCGATCGCACGTATCACACTCAAAGTCTGGAGGATAGTGTCCAGTCGCATCCATGTGTTGCTGCCGCGACTGCCAGCCAGCTGGGAATACGCGCAAACATGTTCCGCACGTAGACATACTGAGGCCGGCGCTGGTGATGCTTGATCACCCAACCTACAAAAAAGAATTGTTGTTTTGTCACAGCACCAGGGACATAAGGCTGGTAGCTGAAGCAGATGCGGGCAGGCAAATCATACCCCAGGTCTCGATGTGCTGCCATCTAAAGAATCAGGATATGGGGGGAATAGTGAGGGGTAAGTTTCTTTAGAGCGTTTCTTATCAAAAAAGTCAGCTCAGACCTTGGGCATGCATATGCATGTTGTACGCATGTATCAGCTCGATGTATCAGCTTGTGTCTGCTTACCATTGGGCAGATGCTAAAACAACGCAGCGCTGCATGTCTATGGGTCATTGTCCAGGTGCCAGCAGACGAGGCGGGAGTCTGGATCAGACGCAGCTAACTTCATGTAGTGTACGGTGCTGCCGTTGGAACCATAGCCTGACCATCTTATTTCTCGGTCGTGGTGTCAAGCGTATTTACTCACCTATGCGATCTAATTTGAAATCAAATGGTTTCGCTGACATTACTAAAGGAGAGAGCGACTGCTATGAATGCGAGGCACAAGTATTGCTAATGCTCCGATCGGGAAGCCACCCCTAAACGGTATTTCCATTCATCTATTCAAGCCGACAGCAAATGGTAGGTGCGCTCTCTCGCGACGATTGAACGGTTCAGGTGGTGCAGCTGTTAGTGGCATGATGTCTCAACAAGGAGGTACTTCATCTCCGACTGTTGCCCAGGAAGGGCACCATACAGATCATACATGAACGACCATAAAAAATGCGGGAAAAGAAAAAAACTCGGCTTCTTCTTAGCAGAATTTGAAATTCCAAGTACACAGTGTAGACAATAGCAGGAATGCCAGTTTCTCTAATTAGTGCCAATCAAAGCTGAATCCAGCCGAAGACACCTCGTGTTACACATCTTGTACGCCCAGCGTATTTGCATATGCTTTGTCAATTTTTTAAGACAAAACTATAGTTTATTAACTGATAGTACTATCCAGACACATTTGCTATCAAGATCGACCAAGTGGCGGTCAGTATAGAAGAGAAACGGACAAAGCTCTGGGCCAGAGTGGCCAGGAAAGATGCATTCAAGGTTGCAGCGCGGGATAGGATTCGGGTTTGGAACAGGCTTTGAGCTAACAGCAGTAACACTGTCAGCCAGGCGAGCGTCGTCCGGTAGATAAAGGTGAGATTGACGGGAAGTGATTGTCTGATGTGTCGATACAGAAGTATCAAGGGGCACCGTGTGGTTTTCAAATGCTTATAGTGAATGTAGAGCACAGTTCGAGCTTTCGTCCAGACCTGTCACAATGGCGCGATTGTCATCGTGGTCAGACCTCATGGTTGCCGCTTCCACTATATCACATACGAAGTCAATAGCACGCCTCTACCAAGTAATTGCAACTTTGATTTCGTGGAACTTTTCCTTCAGATCATGGCTGTCATCATCGGTCGAATCTTCTGTTCGCTCAAGAATCGCAGGGCTGGTATCGAAGTACTCCTCCAAGAGACTATTTGCATTTGCTGAAGCAGGTGCATCGAAATAGTAGCAAGAAGTAGCTGCGAATACATTATCCTTCATCTCGACTACCTCGTCATCCTTGTCATCCTTGATACGCCGCATCCATGATAAGCCTTCGTGATTGGAACGAATTACCTCGTGAAATCATGATAGCTCCGGTCGCTTCTATTGGGCGTCTCCTGAATATCTTTGTGCTTTATACACCTTTTTCGGTCCTCAGATATGCCTCCCTTGTGATATCAATCATCCAGTCCAATTCTGCTTGCTCGATTGTCAGTGGTGGAGCAAAACATTATGTGATCACCCGCGTGACCGTCCGCGGTGCCACTTCCAGACAGTATAGCCACACCACTGTCGTGCGCAAACTGTCTTAGCTTTGATCCAAATGCAAAGTCCTCGGCCAAAGGCATCTTCAACCGCTTGTTCGCGACGAACTCGATAGCCCAGAAGAGGCCACGGCCCCGAATGTCTCCCACAAACTCGAGATCTGTGAACAACGAGCGCAACTTTAAGCCCATTCTGTCGCCTAACCTTTTGCAGTGGGCCAGACAGCCGGTGCTTCGTATGACACGCTGCACAGCAAGAGCGGCGGCGCAGCTGACAGGGTGTGCTTGGTAGGTGTGCCCATGGATGAAGCCTCCCTGCGCTTTGGATCACTTCGTAGACAGAATGCTGGATGAGCGTTGCTGCAAGAGGCAAATACCCGCCAGAGAGTCCTTTGCCCAAAACAAACAAATATCGGGAACGAAGTCACCCTCGGACTCGAACGCAAAGTAGGTTCCCGTGCGGCCGTTCCCGCACATGATCTCGTCGAGGAGAAGAAGCACTCCATATTTGTTACAAACACGGCGCACGCCCTCAAAGTAGCCCTCAGGGGCCGTGATGCATCCGGCAGTCGAACCCCCCACTGTTTCTGCAACAAAGGCTGCGACATTCTGTGGCCCAATTCTGCAAAACTCTGCTTCAATTTCGTTGATCAATCTGTTAGAATACTGTACCTCGCTCTCGTCACTCCCCTGCTGACGATAGGCATACGCAGGGCTGACAAAGCTGACATCTAGCCTGTTAAAAGCTTCATCATAAGGCTGTTTGCGACGCGGGAAGTCGCCCAGGCACATCGAACCAATAGTGTTTCCGTGATACGATCTTTGTCTCGACACGAAGTGCGTACGCTGAGGATTATTGTTGGCGCGATGGAATGCCACCACGAGCTTCATGGCAGAGTCAACAGCCTCGCTTCCTGAACTCGAGAAGTATACTTTAAATGGCTCCAGAGAAGGGATTCCCTGACAGAGGAAGGATGCCAAGTCTTGGGGGGGGGGAGACGTTGTGTGCATGAAGGGATGAGCGTAGGCAACTTTTTTGTAGCTGTTTCTTTGTATAGCAAACTTGACAGTCTCATCGCCGTGGCCGATCATAGAGACACCACATGCATCCAAAACTGTTCGCTGGTCATTCAGTGTTGAGTAGGTGCCGGATGCGGAGGCGACCAGTGCAGGGTGAGTTGCCGGTCGAGGATGGATTACCTCTGCCGGTATGTCCGCAGAATTATCGGTCATCTCCATGGTCGTCTCCAAGGCCAGTGGTGAAAGAATCTGCGTACGTCCGTGTAGAAATTTCCCTGGTCGCACACTATTTAACATTATATTGGCAGGCGCAGCTTTCTGTCCAACCTGGCAGGGAGAGTTCATGACCGTGGGTACTTACCAGCGTCTGTCCATTTTCTGCTGCACTGCCAATGTCCTCCGCGAAAGTCTAAGTTTATCGTGCGCGGTACCGGTACTGTATGTAAAGGTAGGAACCGCTATGTTGCAGTTCGAGTGACTTGCGTACAGCCATTTTTTGCTTTCCAGACCAGCCGCATGGCAATTAGCCACTTAGATCGCGGCTCCGGTTTTGCTCTTTGCTCTGTGCACGCCGGGGAATTTTGCGGGGCGTTCCAGCCGTAGCGCTGGGTGGGGCCGTTGGGCAAGCAGCAGCCTTATCCCTACAGGCATGAAGTGGGCCACTCTGAGATTAGATGGCCAAATTCGGATGCCTCAATAGAGGTCAAAAGCGGCAGCAGTGAAGTACAAGCCAATGGCAAGGCGTAAAGCTCACGTCAAAGTCAGGGACGCTGTGCAGTGCTGATGGAAATGGGACGTAGTCTCGGCCAATGTGCCACACTGACGCAATGGCGGCACGAACTCTCCGTAACTGTACAGTGGTATCTTTGTGGCATCGTTGTGATCTGCTGGCAATGATGCATTCGCTTCCGCGAGAAATACCAGACCTTGATATTAGATAGCCCTGGCTCAATGTTCAGAGGTGCGACAGTGTCAGCATCGTGGCTTTGTCATTGAAACTCCGCCAACATATTGTTGAGTACTCCGGCCACCAAGCCTGGGCGGCGCTACCCTGGAGCGGCAATCAAAATCTGGCCTGGTTCCTTCGCACATCGGCACGTACGTACACAAAGAAAACAACACAGCACCAGTTTCAAGCGAGAAAGATTTACGGCAAGTAGATAAATTGGGGTTTACATATGAAGTGATGTCGTCTACAAATTTACCTTTCCTATCATTTTGCACCTGCAAGAATTGAAGTTAGCTTTTTCTTTGAAGGCTCATAAACAGACCGGCGACAGGTCTTCTACCTACTTCCAACCTCCTAGACAAATACTACATCACCGCATCAATTTTCTAACACCACTCAACAACTATGTTTTGTATCAACAGGTCAATAGCAACTCTCAGTCGGCAAAATACAACACCGGGCGCTCGCGCACCTATCGCTAGCGTCGGTCAGGAACTCACGCTCTCGTCCAAACCGGCATGCGACTTCACTGATCCGCAAACGGGTCTTTGTTCTCTTGTGGAGCAAGAGGTCGGCGTGCATGGTACCAATTGTACGTGTCCGCAGCTAGCGAGACGATAGAAAGTCCCGCGATAACGCAAAATCCAACCAGTGCAAGCCCTATATCCAACTGACCACCAAGAGCTTTGTGCAGCTGTCGCCCAATCCCATACGCGCCAGTCGCAAATGCGAAGCCTACGAGAACAAGCCCGAGACCAATTCTCTGGGATAAGACTGCAGCCCTGCTGGCAGGGCGGGGTGGCCGGGCCATAACTGCCACCGCGATGGAAAGTGCAAGCGAGAGAAGCAGAAAGACTATGATAGCGATAGCGATAGTGATGAAAAGATGGTAGCTGACACACATGTCCGCATGGCCGGAGAAGCCACCGCAAAGATGAGACGTGCCAATTTTCGCCGATGTAAACAGCGACTTCGCTACGTCTGACCCAGCCGACTGGAGGAGGTTCCCCAGGCCTCGTCTTGAGTCGGAACCATTATGCTGCATAAAGGTTAGCAAAGTTCAAGATTTTGCGCGTGCTCCTCGCACCGTCCAGTGGAAGAAGCCCTCCCGGCGACAGGTGTCACTAAGCAACACGACGCAGGTCGTCACGACAACGACAACGCAGAGCAACTGCTTCGCGAGGTGCCCGTAATTTTTCTTCACGTAAACTTCCATTTCTGTGTGGTAACTAGTATGTACCCTGGCACCTACGGCGGCAGGTCTGCTATAAGTATGCTGCGCGGACAGCCACTTGCCGCTTCTCGACTGCTGACGAAACAGTCCCACCCTATAGGTCAGAGAAGAGGGCAGCTCTCCGGACACGACCAACTCTCCCCTGTAAAGTCGTTCGTTGCAAATTCGCTGCCCCCAGGGGTCCGGTGGGACATTTCTTGTATATTTGCCCGGCGCGTTCTGGCAGAGACATGGGCGCTACTTTCCCTGACGGGTAGATGATTCTTTCTAAGAAATAGCATAGGTGCGCATATCCTTTGGAAATGATTTTCGCGGATGGTTACATGATCTCCGTTGGAATGCGTGGCGAGCTACAATTGGCGGCTATTGGTGGTTTTAGTGGTAGGCCTCAAGAAGAGGGTTAGGCTGGGTCCGCTGGCGAGATACCATTGGCGGTTGCTAGTGGTGTTAGTGGTAGGCCTCATGGATAGGATCAGCCAGGACTACGAGCGAGTCGATTGCATTTTAATCCCTGGACGCCTTGGGTTTTCTGGAGATTTCGTAACTTCAATCAATTTGAACACAGTATTGTACAATACTGTCGCCTCCTTGCCAGTGGTGTCGGCTTCACATTATAATCGTTCCTCATTACCAACCAAATCATCATGCCCCCAGCAACGACTTTCCAACTCACTCTTCCAATTGAAGAAAACTCCAAGAGGAAACCACGTTGTGACCCTTATCCTAGGCTTATGGCTAGATTCTACGAGCCATACTTCCTCCTGTGCAGTCTCGGCAGGACGCGGAACAGCTACACAGAATATCCGCGATCTGGCTCTCGACAGCAGGAGATGCGCAGAGAGTACATGCGGAATCTTGCCTTTATCTGTGATGGGAAGAAGGGCAGATATACATTCACTGCCTTTTCCGTTGCGGAAGTGGATGGTGCCTATGTCTTTTGCTTGGCCTCTCCTTCTCCAAGGAAGTGCAAGATTATGCTGGAGCGCTCGATCGGTACGCTGGTCGAATATGCCATAACGGCGGACAATAAAAAGAAGAAGAGAACAGTACAAAAGTTTCTCAGGAAGTGTATAGAGCATGCGAAAAAAGCGTGTTTCGGCATATATAAACGATGTGAAGGCGGCCATTCCGGCTTGCATCGAGAAGATGGCGAATAAGAGCAACCGAAATAGTGAGTAAATTACGACGCATAATTTTCTCGCGCTACAGCACAGCCAAACTAATTTGATGAAAGATGATGCGCACGTTGAGGGGCTTAGGTTGCTTCTGGCGCATTGTCGTGACAATGAGTCTGGCCACGTCGACACCTGCGTTGCCATGTACCGGGCGTCCAAGTCAGCACTGATGAGAAAACTCTATGAGGAAGAAAAGCTGGAGAAAAAACTGGTATGTGGATCAAAAATTCTCAGGCGACGAGAATGGATGCTTTGCCAGAGTAAGGCACTCCATCGGGCGCCTAGCTAGTCGCATCCACAAGCCTCTCTTGCTGCTTTTAAACGCAGCGCTCATGCAGGACATATTGCAGAGCGCTAAAGTCGAGGTCATCGAGCAGAGCCCGTGTGCACCGAAGCCAGTAGCAGATTCGCAGACAACCCTGCCTGCGATTCTGCGCCGCATGTTCCCGAAAGATGATCCAGATGTCGCCAATGCAGAGCAGGCGTTGGTGGACTTGCAAGAGACGTGGCGCAAACCGTTGACAAGATATATGGACTGTGAACGCGAGTGTAATCCGTTTGTGCACAGCGAGGTCTCCGTCTTGGAACATTTTTACAAGTATAAACTCAAATTCCTTGAAGGAGATCGCTATGTCTACTGCAGCAAACCGGCTTGTTTCGCTTGCAAGCTTTACTTTGCGGAGCACCCAGCAAGGATGGTCGTTCCAGAATCACACGGGAAGGTGTATCCTAACTGGGGACCGCCTTTGATTGAGAATTTCAAGAAAAAAAGATGCGGATTCAGATAGGCAGCGGGATTTGATGATCAAAATTACAAAGACTGTAAGAGATGAAGTTGTTGATCATCTGTGGGGAAGAAATGTCCCTCCAGAGTGGCACCCGGATTCGACAACCGGCGTCTCGACTTTGGAGATGTCACTGCATGGTTTGGAGGATGATATAGTGGCCAGTAAAGGTGACAATCATGTCGTGTTATATGCGCCTGATGTTCATTATAGGGTTGGGTCGAGCCCAGAGGGGGAATTACTACATGAAATCGGTCATGCTTTTAATGAGAGTAGTGCCTCTCTGAGAAGCAGTGGGCTGGAAGGATATCAGCTCCATGACGAGGATGACTTAGACGAGGATAATTCAGACGAGGAAGGCGGCGCATCACTATAAGCTGAAGAGAGGTAATACTTAAGTTTTGGCAGATTGACTAGCATCAATTAGAAGCACTAAATCTGACCGGCCGTTAACTACCAGCGGAAAAGTTTGGATGCAACGCCTTGATGTGTCGTTTCACATGCTCGCGGCGTGCAAATTGACTCCCACAGTTTGGATACGGACAGAAATGCCACTTGATAGTATGGGGTGCGTGTATCTCTTGAAAATGTCGCTTCATTTCTCTTTGCTCACCAGATCGATACTCGCAAGTTTGGATGGGACAGGAGACTGGCTTGTAGTGGTTCTTGAAGTGATGACTTTGAAATCATGAGTGTCAGTAGATGAACAAAATCTTCACCAAAAAAAAGCTGCCAATAAGAAGACGCACCGGAGATCACAAGAAAGCTGAAACGGTGATGAGGTGCACTGCGGCTCGGGGCAGTGATAAAGGCCTCCAGCCCCAATATGTTGTTGACCATCCCACGGCATAACATATTCCGGGAATCTCCATCCATTGGCTTTTTTGAGCTCCAGAGAAGCGGAAAATTTGTTTATATAGTCGATTAGATTGCCTTCTTTGATTAAGTCGATGTGTGACCCCTCGTGAAGCCAAACGGGCACTTCGCAGTAGTCCTGAGCGGCAGATGGGAGAAAAAGTTGGTGGGAAGATGACGCAATGGGAACATCTCAGGAATGCATGTTTGCGACATTCATCTCTCCAGTCGTTTCCCAAGTAAGACCGGTGTTACCCTGGTCTTGTTCATGCTCAAAATCTTCGTGCGATTCGAACGTACTTGAGTTCACGGGTGGCACAAAAACGAGGAGGCGAGGATCAATGGTGGCAACTGCGTCATCACCATCACCATCACCATCGGCAACAGCGTCACAATCCATAGCTGCTGGAATAACACTGCACGATGCGATGACTGGTATAAAAGATCGATCGAAACATTCGAAGTCTCGGCTACGGGCTGTCGACACTTATCATTTAATGTACTTTGGCTAAAGGCTGGTGAGGCCTACCACTAACCACTGCATGCAGGCAGGTCGCTGAGATGGGCCAAAGCACCGCCGATCTCAGCGCCTAACGGCTCTCCCACCTAGGCATTAGGCAGCCAAGGAAATTGGAACTTTATAAAAACGAGGAGATGGCAACTACTCAAGCTCGCTGCGACGGTTTTGGCGTGTCACGATCCATGCCACGGCTCTCCGAGAGGAGCAAGAGAACGAGCTCCCGCCAGACCAAACCCTCCTCAAGGATTGATGCCGCACCCCAATCATCATATTTCAAGTTAAAAACACTCGCAAAGTGGTTTCATTACCCCCCAAAAACGTCACTATGCCTCGCTCTCACCCCGGTACATCGTCAATGTACCCCGGCTTACACGATGATGTCCAAACCCGCCTAGAGAGCAACGGTCTCAAATTTAATTTCCGAAAAGAATGGCGATAAGAAGAATCACACGAACTCGTACGATAGTCATATAATGGGCAGATTCACATGTGCAAACAAGAATTGTATTGCCGACGGCTGGACCAGCAAGAAGATAGCAGTCACCATACGTCAGTTCCCTGGAAATGAGTACAACGCAGAAGTGTACCATCAGCGCTGTTTGAAGTGCAACTGGCTGAGCAAGCCGAAACTCGACGATTCCTACGCTGACAGGGTCGCTTATCGTCTCAAGAAATGGTCGGGAATGCATGTGGAACCTCGCCCATTCTCAGGGGTCAGTAAGGGTCCGCATTATCGACATCTTTGCGAGGGATGCAAGGCAGGGCACTGTGATGAAGGGTCAGACTTCCTTTTTTAGCACAGAACCGTGGTTTAAAACTGTCAGTACTATTCCACAAGATTTTATGCAGTACGATGTTTATGACCCACCGCAGACTGACGTAATAATAATGTGAGCGGGACAAACCGACAGACTTGATGAAAAGTTGACGTGATAGTAACTAGTGCCCATTTGTTAATCTGACAAAATTATTTCTCTCGTCTCCTATTCCGCCCTTCATAGTAATGCATAATCCCGCGCTAACTGACAATCAATCTACCATGTCGAGGACGTAAAGGGCGAACCAGAGACGCGAAAAGGAATATGGTTCTAAGCCTAGCGTTCTCGACCACTCTGGACTCGGAATGTCTCAACCATTTGAGGAGGCGATCGCGAATCAAGCCCCTTGCTCTCCACTCTCGAGTGGGTTAAGAAAGCCCAAGTCCACGTGCTAGCTACCCGCTTGAGAATAACGTAGGCATAGCCGCGATGGCACAGGCACTTGAATCTCCTGGAATGGCTGATACTGCCGCCAAGGAGCAGCATAGCCAAATATCTGACAGTTTCGTTACCATGTTGTCGAATGCGCCAACACGTTATATTCATGGAACAATACCACGTCTACTAGAGCGGATGAATACTGCAGCCCAAAACCCTTTTCTGAAAATGGTAACCTCTAACGGGGAAACGGTCATACTCGATGCAGGCTTTGGCTTTGGCCTTCCACAGCCAGGTGTCACTGCTTTTTTGCGGGACATAGTCAGTTCGATACTGGTGTCCGCTGTGAAGGCCTGGGATACAGAGTCGTGGAATTTCTTGCGAGGTATAAACGCTACTTGTAGCTACTTTCAATTCGATCCTAAGATGCGATTGTGTTGCGTGGAGTCAAGAAGCATTTCGAATGGATCCACGTACATCCATTCAGAGCGCACACTCTCTCCGGACACGACCAGAGGAAAATTAAATATGCAGAAACGGCTCCAACGAAGAAACTACGCCTCTCTTGGCCACAATAGTGACTTGTGGAGGTGTGATCATAACTCCAAGCCGGTCGAAGGACATGTTTAGTCTGGTACAGTAACGCCGAGAACTCTGATTCGTTGCGTGATCCTGGTAAATCCAGTGCTGGTGATATTCGATGAACGCTGTGCTGTATATTACGAGTATGACTAGTTTACATATATAGGTCACTACAAGCTGACACTGAAGCAATGGCCACACGTGTGCGTTTCTGACTCTACTCTCCTGAGGAGCTCAGTGTCGGGCCCGTGTGTTGACAGGCCGGCACGCCGTGACTGACCGCACCGAGCATTGCGCCGCGATCTTTTTCCTCGAAAGCCGCCTCTTCCTCGCATATTAAATTTCCCTGTTGATCGTCTTGTTTAGGCCTTGGCTGGTTGAGGCAAAAGGAGGCCCTATGAGTCGAGGAGTGACTCTAGGGAGTGTAATTTGACATAGCTTTCGAATGCAGAGGACCATTTCTCTTTGACTTCGGAGAAGCTTTCCCAGGAGGTTTCATCCGCGCATGCAGAGTAGCCCAACCACTGCACCTCCATTGTGCGATTCGGCTCGTCATGTGACTGTATGCGCAGATATCGATGCGGAACCTTGCCCTCAGCCTGCAAAGTGCGGAGCCCTGGCTCGCTGTTCCAGTATGTCAGAACGGCGGCGTTCCAAACACTCTGGATTTTTACTTCATCTTCCCACGTCTCGGGACCCGAGTCCCATTGGCAGGATAGCTGGAACTGAGAACCGCCACCCTCATCGTCCTCCTGCAGGCGATGGCCGACGATTGTCTGCAGATCGCGTTCCTCCGAGCCTGGTCCCTGGATGTGCATCGTCGTTTGTGCCGACCGCGACGACGGCGCATGAGCGCAATTTTCCTCGTAGAAAGTGGGCCATTGAGCCTTGACGTCCTCAACAGACATCCATTGCTCTTGAGATGCAGGAGAGCCTACCATCTGTAGGCGAACCTCTGCAGCATTCTTACGGTAGGCCATGATTTTGAGAGGCTCTGGCGAGATGCTGTCAAGCACGCTCTCCGTCCCAGGACGCTTCCATTCCTCTCCAGGGCCGCACCCCCAGTACGTGCAGACAGCTGCATTTGAGGCCTTCTGAACAGTCGACTCCCGTAGCCAGACATCGGTCCCGTCTTTGAGGTGACAGCATAATTGAATATGGCGATGCGCGCTGTCGACCATTCTATGCTTTTTAACGTATTGCAGCATGGACAAGTCGGAATCGCACGGCGCTTCTTCAGATTGCCCTTTTGTTCTTTCGCTCGCTCTCGCACGACCTCCACGAGCCGGCTTAGTCTGCCGTGGCACAAGGCTCGTCGGCCGTTTCCTCTTCCCTATTACAGTGGAAGCCTGGATCCACAATGTTAACGTTATTCGCGAAAATGGTGAGACAAACGTACATTGGACGCGTCCAGATCGCAACTTGGTGAAACTTCGGAACAGCATCTCCAGCTGTTCTTTCCTTTGCTTTTCTTTAACATTTGTTTTAAACGCAGTATGAATTCTTCTTCTGGTTCAGCGAAAAGAAAGTTGGTTATGGTGTTGATGTCGATCACCCGCGTCGCGTCACAAGTGGATGTGACATGATGGATGTGCCCTCGAAAACGCTCCTCTTGAGACTCGTCGCGCGGCGCAACTCTGCAAGATATTGGCGGCTCACCCTTTTTGGTCAAGCAAAGCACATCGCAGATGTCTAATTGGGGTGGTAAAGGCATGATTGTATGATGGGATAATAAAAGAGGCGCGGTTCGCGTAAATAGAGAGAGGATTGAGGTTTGGCTTGCGTCGCGAGTGGGGGCTCTTCTCGGTTAAGTCTCGGGTGGACGTGACGACAAGACTCTAGCAAAGGCACTTCTTTATACGTTGAAATCACAGTCATCGTTTCTCATCATGGTATGTATTCGTGCTCGCCACCTCTTTGGCGGCTCACTGACACCCTGAGGCTAGTCGGACCGCTACGACCTTGGCCTGGACGCCGGGACATACAAGACTTGCATTTATGCAGGAGGAAAACCTGTCGCAATGCAGTACGGCTTTCCAACTTCTGACTCGGTTGTTCGCATATCGCCGAGGGGGATCATTTGCCATTCCTAGCCGTGCACAGTTGCCCAGCGTTCAAAAACCTGACCTCGCACTTTGCAAACGTCTTATCGGCAGGTCGCCAAGGGACGGAAGGTTGCGCCATGACACTGCCAGGGTCCCGCACGCTAAACTCGACGAAAATGGTGCATACTACGAAGCTGGTGGGCGCCGTGTAGAGCTCTTCGAGGTGTGGGCATTCATTTTGGGCAGCGCGAAACGGGCAGCGGAACGCAAGTTTGGCGAGCCTCCACGAAGGTCTGTTTTGACGGTGCCCGCATACTTCGGAATCAATCAATGCGAAGCCATTCGCGCTGCGGCGAAGATTGCCGGCTTCGATATGGAAAGTACCCATCTCGTTACTGAGCCGGTCGCCGTGGCGGTTGATCAGATTGAGCATGACTATGGCACCAAGAAGAAATACCCCGCCAAGTCGAAGCTGGGGGTCATTGATATCGGTGGCGGTACTACCGATATCACTGAGTTATACTATGACCTGACGGGCGAGAAGCATGTATATGTGATCCAAGCCATCGAAGGCAATAATTTTCTTGGAGGTGTCGACTTCAAGCAACGTCTCTATACCTTTGTGACAGACAAAGCACGCGACGCGGGCCACACATACGAATTTGACGAGCAAAAGCTTCTCATCGTGTGCGAAAATGCCATGGAGACCTTGACAGGCGCCGTTTCCGCCGAAATCGAGTTGATTGCGACTGACCAGAGCACGGTTAGCAAGTTCATCACTGTAACTCGTGATGAATTTGAGAAGGCATGCGCAGATCTACTCACAGAAATATCGGGGCTTATTGACAGACTTCCAGCCGCCAAGGCCAACAGATCTCTTGCCGCTGTTCTCCTTGCTGGAGGCGCATCCCAGATGCCATGCATCAAAGAGCTATGCGTGAGGAAGTTTCCAGAGACGGTGATCAAGCTTGTCCGGGATGCTTCGGAAAGCCCGGCGCGGGGCGCGGAGCAAATTGCCAAACGCAAGGACACCATCGTCGTTCATGATGTTCTCTCACGATCAATCGGCGTCGAGGTAAACGATTCGGACTCAGACTCCTCGAATTGCACTGTTCAGCAGGTTGCGAGCCGCAACATGCGCGTTCCTGCTAGAGAAAGGCTGAACCTTTTCACAAGAAAGGACAATCAGTCTGCCATCGAGATCACCTTTCTCGAGGGTGAGAGCTCCAATCCAGACGAAAATACACGCATTGCTGCGATGACAATCTCCGATATTCCAAATTGCAAACGTGGGACTAAGATCAATGTCGATCTCGAAATTCATGGTCAAGGAAGCTTTATTGCGAAAGCAACAATTAAAGGTTTGACGGACGAATTGACAGTCGTTCCACAGCAAACTTCTCCTGGAACCGGAATCATCGAGAAGTATAGAGACGTAACAGCTCGCCGTTTGGACGGTGAATCGGTGAAGAGTCCGGACATAACCTCAGGCCCGGAGGCTTCCATGAACGGCGACTCTTCGAGTGTGTCTGGCGAGGATGTCTCTCATGCCCAGCGTACTTCTCCTAACCCTGGCAACAGTGAGAAATCCCCTGAAACAGGCCCTGAGACTCTGCAGCGTCGTGGCTCCGGAAATTTGCTTCAAGAAGATGAACAGCATGCTTCGGCTATAGCTCCTGACAATATCAGAGAGCAAGTCGACGACGACGGTGCGGCTGCCATGACTGCTGGAATTGAAGCGCCCCAAACTAGCGCAAAGGAAACGGAAATGGTACCACAGTCAAACTCAGGGGGAATGAATCTCAGCAGGCAGGCACCCGTGCCTCGAGTGGTGAGAGCTGGGAAGCGGCCAGCAAGGCCAACGCAAAACAAGCCCTTCAAAAAGTCGAAGGCGCGCAATACGGACCATAACTAATTGTCACGGCACGCATTTGTAGCAAGATTTTGGCAGAGAGTTTGCTGCAGGGTTAAGTGTGTCACTTTCTGGGTTTCCCGGGTTCTGTCGAAGTCGAAAACAGTCTAGAGAAAACGCAAGACATAAGAGCGCAACTTGGGAGCAGCGCGGGGGGATCATGAAGATGGTTACGCCTATACTGTGTAGCATTGGCAGCCGTCCTATAAGTTCAAATATCCTCGAATCGTGAGGAATGGCCTTGAGAATACAAAGCTTCTCCTAGATTGAGCTATCTAAATCCTAACCGGGTACGATGGCATACGTGGTGAAAAAACCGTCCATTCAGGAGCTGATATCAGCCTCAATCACTAGGAGGGACTGGTAGGGCGGCGATTTGTGCCACAGCCTGTGCCCACGGCCGCAAAATATCAGTGCATGGAAAAGGACACGTACGGGGGGGAACGTGGCGGCCGAGAGCGGACGTGTCAGCTCATTCACGAAGAACTCTCCTTTGGGGCTCTCTTCCGTGATTCCGCAGTCGTAGCGTCCTCCGATATGGATGGACTCGAATCCCCCATCATTCTTCTGCCGGATGAGTCTGTCTAGGTCTAAGACAAATTGCTCGAGCTCCGCGAGCTTCCTCGCTTGTGCCGCCTCCTGTGATGAAAACCACTTAAAATCTTCCAACCGAGCTTTCCACGCCAACATTGGTCTATCAGGTTTTTCCCATTGAAACCTGGTTCGAAGAATGTACGTCACCTTGCCCGCCGAAACGAAGACTCGAAACTCGCCGAAGCTCTGCAAGGTAGGGACTGCCTCTTGATGAAAGTAAATGGGTCCCAGAGCCTCGCCTCCTGCGGATCTCTTTCCACACGCGCGATCGTTATCAGAAGGAACGGTGCACATTAATTTGTCCTGATCTCTGGTGGTCATGATCTCAACGTCTTTTGCGGCGCAACTGTAGTTTCTTTTGATCACCTGGCTACCACTCAATAGGGAACAATCGCCGAGACCAAAGCATGTCTGGGGCCGCCATTGCTGCTCGGACTTCGCTATCGCATCAAAAGTTCGGATGTCTCCAAGCTTATGCCGCGACCACGCCAGCTCCGAAGAGCTCGGATAGACAGACACTTCCATTTGTGAACCGTCAAAAAAGCGCAGCGCCTCAAACAGGTCGTTCCATGAATTGTCAGCGTCAAAGCCAGAGTCCGAGAGTACTACGACCAACCGGGGGGGTTTGGCCATCTGAATCAATGCTATCAGGTCTTTGACCTTGATTGGCCACTTGCACAGTTCAACAGTGGAGGAGCTGTATCCCGCGGCGAGAAGCATCATCAAGACCGCTTGGTGGATAACAAAACTGTCATCATCCAGTTGCTGGACAAATGAAAACCCCAGCTGAGTAGCCAGAAAACCTACCATATCCCGAGAAGCACATTGAAGAGAGTCTCTGCTCATAATCTCCAGATCAGGGTGGCTCAGTTCGGCACTAATATGCTCCGTTGTCTCGATATGTTCAACCACCTCGCTGCCAAGCCATAGCACATGAGGAGTCGACACGCTTGTCTGTGCCATTTGATGGAAAAGGCCGTGCCAGAGTTGTACAGATACTGGAGCGTTTGGTTCCACGTCCATCGCTGCGGCGAAAGCGACGAGTAGGAAGCACAAGCTGCGATCTGAAAGCCACGCCTTACGTACTTCTGGCTGGATCGGAACGGGTCTGCGATCGAAGAGTTTCTTATAGATTCGTGTAAATTCGGTCTTCACCGCCCCGAGACCACTTGATTTCAGCGTGTAGATAGTTGCTCGGGAACGATCCTTGGTAATTATAGCAAAAGCCCAGGATCTTCCGTGCGTAAAGGGCAACACTAACTTCCCTAGGCCTTGTTGGCGAACTCGCACAGATTTGACGGCGGCGCTAGGGTCAATGATGCTCATGTCTCCTGGTCTTAAGCCTTCGAACTGCCGCAGTAGATTGCCAAATGCAATAATTCCCAAGGGAGGAATCACACGCTGTGGTTCATTGTTTGAACAAGCCGTCGCAGCAGATAACACGCTGATCCACGAATGTGGACTGACAGTGCCGTGAATGGTGACACCCATGGTGCTACAAAACCCAGCGATTGCTGACGAGAGTTCGTTATCCGTCTTTTCGTTTGCCCCTGTGCAAATCGTAGTTGGCGAGTTTCCTGACACTTTATGTCGCTGAGTGGATTTCTTTACCGTGGCGGGGTGTGCTAGGTTGTTAAGCAAGATATTTGCCATTGATAGTAGTACAGGTTTCTTACTGGTGCTACTGCTGCCCCAGTCTGCTCGGGCTTGATCATATGGCGACTTTGGCGAGGTTCCACTGTTGTCCATGTGGCCCTCTCTAAAACGAGTGTATTCTATTTCGATGAGAACTGAGTACATAGAGCATATTGACTGTCACATACCAGATGCGATGTCTTTCGTGGCTGATCTTAATACGTCATTGTCATCGCTTTGGAGACGGCGAAGTACAGATGTATATAGACGTTTTACATTTTCCGTCAGTTGTACCGTGCCGCAATATCTTAAAAACATCTCTGGTTCGCTGACGAAGTAGTTGATATGCGTCAAGGGGGCTCGATATATGATTGCCAGTTTCAACCCAAAAGGGGCGTCTTGGAGAGGCGCGGCGTCGCCTAGACAAGCACGCACCCCAGCCTCAAACGCCTGTGAGTTATTTTTCCTGTCGCGAGTGCCGAGGGCCAGCAAGTTGCTTTTGATACGGGCACGTAGCTCAGGCATTGCGACAAGCCTGGGAAGTAACTTATTCAATCTCAGAGAAAAAACAAATGCAAAATAGCTGACCACGAAGCTCCACTCGTTACGCCCTTTTACAAGACCACGTGACGCTCTTGCGCCCTTGCGCACTGCGTGCACTAAATTCCGTTCTGCCATTTTGCACCAAATTTTGCGTTTTGCAATTTTGCACCAAATTTTCCGTTCTGCAATTTTGCACCAAAATTTGCGTTTTGCAATTTTACACCAAATTTTGCGTTTTGCAATTTTGCACCAAATTTTCCGTTCTGCAATTTTACACCAAATTTTACATTTTACAATTTTGCACCAAATTTTGCGTTCTACAATTTTGCACCAAATTCTGCGTTTTGCAATTTTACACCAAATTTTCCGTTCTGCAATTTTGCACCAAATTTTGCGTTTTGCAATTTTACACCAAATTTTGCGTTCTGCAATTTTGCACCAAATTTTGCGTTCTGCAATTTTGCACTAAATTTTGCGTTTTGCAATTTTGCACCAAATTTTGCGTTTTGCAATTTTGCACCAAATTTTGCGTTTTGCAATTTTGCACCAAATTTTGCGTTTTGCAATTTTACACCAAATTTTGCGTTCTGCAATTTTACACCAAATTTTACGTTTTGCAATTTTGCACCAAATTTTCCGTTCTGCAATTTTACACCAAATTTTGCGTTTTGCAATTTTGCACCAAATTTTGCGTTCTGCAATTTTGCACTCAATTTTCCGTTTTGCAATTTTGCACCAAATTTTCCGTTTTGCAATTTTGCACTCAATTTTCCGTTCTGCAATTTTGTACCAAATTTTCCGTTTTGCAATTCTGCATATAGTTTTTCGTTTTGCAAGTCTGCACCAACTTCCCCATGTTGTAATGCCCAGATAGCCATTACAAGTATTCCTTCCATTGATTTAGAGTATTTCGCAGATTAACCACAGAAACAGCACTTATTCGTGCTTCTGAAAACCCGATAGCTGCGCCCGCAAGCCTACGTCTTTCATTTCCAGGACCGCACGCATACCTGAGACAATGGGTCCGTTCAAAGCTATCCGCCGTTTGGTTTCAACGTTAATGAAGCTGCGTTTACCTTGATTTGGTGGAGATACAGTACGACTTACACATCGTGTGGCTGTCTTACTACCTGTGCACTCTGGAAGACAATGCTCGAAACCGCTGCTGTAGGCTCGGAATACTCATTGCAGCAGGCCGAAAGCCGGCAGGACGCTGTCACTGTCGTCGTGAGTGCTTCCCATTTGGTCTGCTATGGAAGTCATGATAAGGTCTAGGTCGTTCAGGCGTAAAATTTTGGGCTCCATTTGCAGACTGCGCCTAGAATGATAATAATGACAGAAGGCATTTCTATTACTAACCGAAGTGATTGTTGGTCACTTTCTCAACCATCAGTCACAGTAGAAGCAAGTGAAAAAAGATGATAGATTTCAAAGGATGAATTTATCGTTACAAGTTCAACTCTGCCTGCTGTGATTGTTCTTGAAGCGGCTCCTCATGGTGAATCAGCGGTAGTGAAGGGCTTGTAAGAGAAGCTCGACGAGAACTGCGGCTCATCATACGAATAATCTGGTTTTGCGTCACTAGCTGTTGTCGCAAATCCTCTAGCCAGCATCTTTGGGTCCTCATTTCCCGCTGGAGATATGTAATCACGTTCGTGAGTACCTGCTTATCGCTGCGAAGCTGTTGCACTTCTGTCTGCAACGTCTCCCACTCTTTCACGCGTGCCTCCAGTTGACGTCGTTGCTCCTCTGCATATACACTGACATGGTGCAGACGTGCTTCGCTTTGTTCACGCTCATGTTGCAATTGAGCGTTACTCTGGGTAATGAATGCTGCAAATTGCTCGCAAAGTCGACTGTTCTCTTGCTGGGGTTCGTCCATGGCGGAAAGTTGTTGTAGTAAATGAGCAATGGAAGCCACTAGACAAGTTTTTTGTAGGTTTTGAAGCCTTAGATGGAGCAAAAATTGGCGGCTTTGCTGACAAGCATACCACCAGCAAGAAAACCAGTCACCACAATCAAGCAAGAAAGTAGAGCGCAGCATGACCACCCACAAAGCAGCACCCAATATTGCCACGCTACTGCTTTCAGGAGCAATTCATGCTGAGCGGCCTCTAGTGAAGAGGGCTCTTTAGATATGCCCAAGTGCAGGTTCGTCGGTGCGCGCCTACAGTACCATCGCTGGCCTAGGCTGCTTCGTCTTTCACTCCTCGTGGTCCGCAGTCTATAATGTAACATTCGGCGTTGCGAGACTAGATGTCTAACAATGCCTTGCGAGCTGCTTTACGCTTTATGGTGGTCACCGTATATTGTGGCCCTTCATTCACCTCAAAGGCTCCTTGGTGTCTAATTCGCGCAAACTTCTCTTTAGAGTAATGGCATACATGATTTCCTCGTAGATGTTGGTTTTGCTTTTGGCTTTTATTGCTGTAAAACGCTGCTTGAATCAACATTTATGTATCAAAGAAAGGGTTTTGGCTGATGAACAAATCCCATTTAACAGTCCATAATTTGCCGTCCTGAAACGATCGTCGGCGCGTGATAGGCTTATATCGTTTTGAAGTACATCGCAGGCGCAATCGCGCCAAAAAGGCGACTAGACTCCCTTGTTGCATTTTCCTGCAGTCCTTCATTGGTGGCGCTTGCGCCGCCACTCCATCGTGACGATTTATTTTCCCACCCCAGCAGCTTGCGCAATCCTTGAATTTTGAGCACCGCAAGCGTTCCGCAAGACGGTTTTCTGAGGCAACCTCCATCCTCAAGTGCGACCATTCAGGCTGCAGCGATTTTACAGTATCAATGAACCAAGACCTGACATTGTCGCATTTTCTTCTGAGGCAGAGGGGGTTTGGCGCGTAGTTCATAGAGAAGTTATAATTTTCTCGGAGGGGGCCTATTCCCGCCCAACCCTGGAGATCTGCACCTCTAAATTTTAAGTTTGTAACCAGCAGACGTCAACGCCTGGCTTCGCTTTCAACCACAAATGACAACGGCTTGTTTAGGCTGTTCAGGACTGCTGCTGGTACACCCTTGTCAAAATTCGATAGTTCTCCGCAGACGGAAATTACCTCTCGATTCGTTCTTATTTTTTTTTTCCACTTGGGAGCCAGAAACTGATTCTCGCTAAGAGCAATGAGAAAGCAACTTTTGAAAGCGGTCCAGCAGCAATCGGTCTATCCATGCCGCATCGGAAGACAGTGCAAGTTAAACCGTGGCCTGGACCGGTACATATCCATATATAGCAACTTAGAAATAAGCCAACCGATTCCCATATTGTACTGTAGCTCTTGTTATGGATGGGCACACAAGACAGACATCCAGCGTGTACTCAAACTTTGAGTTGGATGAGTTGCTAAGCCACATCACAACTCAAACGCGAGAGCAACAAGACCACACTATCCGTCGGCTTGAGGTAGAAAGACTGGAGGAAGAGAACACGCTTTTGCAGATGAAGCTGTCAGCTGTTCGCGATTGTGCTACACGTTTATACGAAGCAGTATGGAAAACAATGACGACAACCACACAATTAGAAACGCTGCAGTCCAAGATGGAGCGTTTCTAGGCGGGATGAGTTCTCCATCCCAACTACACATACCACATTGGTTTACAATACCTCAAGATCAAGCTTCATAGAACTACCATTCAATTTGTGCGCGAAACTTAATCTTGGTACATGCCAAACGTAATTCTCATCATGAAGTCTATGGGTTTTGTATTCCGTGACCAGTGTTTCCCAATGAATTAGCCACCATTTCTGGCCAACAATATCCATGACCACTGGGGCCGCGGCACTGGGCCAGCCGCCCAACGCTATTGCGGCGCTGCTGCGGCTCATAAACGTGGTTGGACACACGTCGCTGTCTGTTCTACAATGCAACATGTTAAAAAGAAACGTGCCATACTTGCGCTTCTCATCTGCCGACCTCTAAGAAACTTAGCTTTCATTACGAGACCTTGGTATTATCGGCGTGTCCAAAGAAGTGATACCAGCGGCGTGTGGCGTGCTCGTCCGGCACACATTGCAAATTTCTGTGAGCTTAGAAACCTTGTTGTAGGGCTCATAGGGTCTAATGAACAGATTTTTGAAGACAGTCTGCAAAGAGAGTTTTCAATTCCAGCGGGCTAAAAGTCCTCCAGAATGCAGGTAGACGAAGCGGCCAGTTTTTTGTTGCATCGCAAACCAGGCTGTAGATCGAACCGATGAGGCTTGCGACAAAAAAGAATGCTGCTCGCTATCAGCGTTTGTTACTGCTCGAAAGAAAAGTAAGCTCACCGTCGAGGCTGGAAGGTAGCCGGCCTCCAGTATACGGACGAAATCGCAAGCATCTGCGGACCAGTCGCGACATGGCCCACGCAGCTCCATGAAGAGGTCTCGTAGAAAGACTGCAAGATACGAGGTGCCGGCAAGTTTGAAGAGCGGTGATATATTAGGCTCATAGCCCCAATCTAACACTGACGCATGTTTTTAGCAGGACTATGCAGAACTCATCCGAGCAGTCGATGGCCTGGTGGCTAGTACCTTCGGGCGGTCGGGGGTGTGGACGACTCTCGCACTTACCGATCTTTACGTCGCCCGCTACAGTGGTTCGAACGCAAGCAACGCGGAAACCAATGCCGAGCACCAACAGATGTTGCAGCCCGTTCAGGACCTGCGACAGTCAGCGTGAGTTAAGGCCCTGGACAAAACCACTCTACCTGGGCGAAAACGTAAGCGAGTTCGGGGTCACAGAGGGGCCCTAATTCGAGTACGTTCAGAGCGACGTGTTCTTGTATGAAAAAAACTCTTTTTTGGTAGTAGTATATAGCGATGGGATGGGCAATGTGACAAGACGATACATTGGCAAGGGAGCGTAGGTCCTGAAGGCAGTCGTTTTTCACCTCTTGAATGTCGACAAGTTGTCGTTTCTGGTGATTTCTGTGCACAGCTGTCCAAGGGCCGCTTGCCGTTTTCATCTGCCGGCTACGTTGTGGAAGGTAGTCGACGACAGGATGGCGACCGAGGTGTAATGCAATGTGAACAGCGGCTGGATGTAGCGGTAGCATGGACTTTTTTTGTTCTGGCATATTGCGACGGCGCAGGCCAAGACGGCTAATTGTGCGTATATTTTCTGCTTGGGCGTCCGGACGATGCGTCTCTCTATATACTACCTAAATCGTTCTGGCGCCATTCGCAGCCTGTTCTGGCCGGTTGACACCCCCCCCCTCTCTTTGAGTCCCTATACTTCAACCTCCCAGGTCGGCACTACGCTGTGTACACATCTAATGGGGCTGATCTGGATTGATGTATTGAGTAGGCGTCATTGGATCATCCGGCACTGAGACTGGTGGTCTGGACATGGTGTTTGCCTGCGTGATGGCTTCGCCAGACATGCCCCACGATTGATTTTGCTGGGGAGGTACACCAAGGTGCAGTTTGAACAGATCATATAGACTACACATTGTCAAAACGAAGGATTGTTGGTGGAGGCAGCAGAGCTTACATAGCGATGTTTTCCACAGACCATCCCGACCTCTCACCCCCTTCCTGTTGAAAGCGACGCACTTCTTGTTGAAAGCGACGAAATTCTTGCACGATTTCCGTCACGATGGCAAACAGGTCGCTCAGCGTCGTGTGGTCTTGACTGTTTCGTGCGGCTGGGACATGCATGTCTTGCATGTCTTGCATGTCTTGCATGTCTTGAATGTGATGATACTCTTGAGCGTCTGGAACGCCTGGAACATCTTGCACGTCTTGCACGTCTTGCACGTCTTGAACGTTTTGTATGTTTTGAATGTTTTGATCGTCTGGAACGCCTGGAACGCCTGGAACGCCTGGAACGTCTTGTACACTGTCATAGTTCTCTTGATAAGGCTGGGGGGGATGGTTGTAGTGGCCAGACGGCTCACTGTTGAGTGTTGGGCCAAGCCCGCGCATGGTATTCTGCTGGTGCTGCTGGTGCTGCTGATGCTGTCGGGGTAATTGGCCAGAACCGCCGCTACGACCGACAGGCATCTGACGGCCGCTATGGGGGTTCTGCAGCCCCGGCGGAGGAGGGTTTGTTCGGCGTCTCTGCCCAGCGGAGACGCCATGAGTGTAGTTGTAGTTGCTGTACTGGCTTGCCATGATAAAAAAGATGCTGAAATTGCTATGTCGTAAAACACTGGCACGGGCCGGGCTATTTATAGGGCAGCCAGTTCTGACTTTTTACTTCTGGCCAAATTTTGGTCCTTTTCGGCTCTGCACCGAGAACAGCTACGCACGGTGTGGACCAGACTGTCCGCTACAGCAGCTGAGAGCCAAGGTGGTGTGCCTGCAAGCTGTCTTCGTTGGTGGCTGAGAATTGACTTGATCTTTTGCCTGCCTGTGGGCCGGCCAGCATGCAGCAGACCCTTGTCCGCAGATCAAAATGCCACTGATTGGTTTGTTGGTTGGCTTTCAAACAGGGAGCACTTTGAGCATTGCAGGGGTGGAGCACAGCCACGCGCAAAGCATCAGCCGAACGACTATCAACGCAGGAGCTACCGGCTACTGCGCGATACAAGCACTAAGCATTGACTGAATATTCATGAGAAACCTTCATTTTTTCTTCTTCATTCGAATCAATTGCTATGCCTACACTTGCTAACATCTTAGTTCATTTGCGCGCTGTCCTGAGCGAATTTAGCTGAAAAGTTGGTTCTGCCTCGTGTGATCATGCAAAGTCTCTAGACAGAAGTCGGTTGGTTGTGAAGAGGACATTTCCTTTTGTGGAGCTGGCGCCTAGCTCATTTGGTTATGGCTTGCATGCGTTGGGCGTCACGCGTTACCGGTAGACTGCGTTGAAAAGGGATTGTGATCAGCACTGTCGAGAGTGACCCGTCTAACCGTCCTTGTGCTTAAAGTTGACACATCAACACCAACTAGCACACTGCTGCAGCTGTAAGCAGGCCCCAAATTACTAGCGTTGCTCATACGAGGCACGTATCGCGGGCTCACCCTCCGGAGCAAAGCTGCCAGAGACATCATTCCCTTTGCGTGATCCCGGGCCCACAACCTGACTTCCATTGGTTCGGGGAGCTCCCTGGGTTCCATTGTTGTGTGGAGAAAATAGTCCGGCGCCGAAAGCACGCTTCCCACTGACTCACATGCACAGTCGGCCGATAGCGTGACGTCCACAGTGTGGCGGACGTTAGAAGTAGCGGGTCAAGATCCTGGGGAGCTCGTCTCTTTGTATGCTCAACGCTTGTGGAGAGCTGACCGGTACAGTCTTTCACTGCTATACCAGAAAAGTGTCTTCAACGGCAGCTGTCTTCTCCAAAGTGTCTTCATCGGCAGCTGTCTTCTCCACGGGCTCTCGAACTCAGAAAGGGATCGCTCCTCAAAGCCGCATACACTCTCGCTCATGGGAGCGTAGGCAAACCCCTCCGGATGTGCGGAAAACGCCGCCAGATAGTCCCGCATTGGCGTGGAGCCTGCGTAACTCTGGATCGGTTCGATACCTCTGCACGCACGCAATGTCACCTGTAATACATGTATTATACCCGCAGGCATACGACCATAGGTCCACCCAGCGCTCGGTTTCTCCTAGTCGGGCAAGGTTAGCTGCATCGCACGGGACCTGGCCTTCTAGTATTCGCCTTGGGAGAGCAGCTCCTCTTCTTTGACAAGCTCGACAGACGCCCACCTCCTTTCTCGCCCTCTCATTTATACATCGCCCCTCAGTACAAGTTTGCGCCCCGACTCGTAGCTACTAGGCCTTTGCCAAAAGCAACCTGGCTCTGCGCAGACTTGACATGGGTGTATACTGGTAAACTGCGCACCGAGCATGGGGTGGCGTGCACAATACTGAGTGTGATGGGCAATCCCAGGATGTATCCTGGTGCCGCTAACCCTTCTAGGGAGCATTAGCTTAAACGCCGTCTGACCAAATAAGGGTTAGCTTGAGGAACAGACCAGCGGGTTGCAGGGGTGTAGAACTTTCGATCATAATGTCTAAAGCTACATCCTGACCCCCGGCATGACCATCCTCCTTCTGCTTGGAAGTCTGTCCTTGTTTCTTTTCCTTCTATCAATTCTGTTGGACATGCCTGCACACTTGAACTCAATCTACACCCCGGAGTTACATGACCAACACTGGCAACACTCCACCTCTTCTTTTCATTGATTCTCTATCTTATTTTTTGATTGCTGTTTTAAGCTCACTATACACTGCTAAGCCGATTTTTGACTTTATGGATCACCCAAGACGTCAAAAGTACTATGATAAATCTTTTGTGCTTCCTTTCACTTCAATTTTGAAAGTCCGAATGTTGATTGATACACGTAGGCTATTCGATCTCGCCCCGTTACTGAACCCCAGTTCTACAATACCTTTGTGATGGTTTCCCTGATAGACGAGACGCTATGACGCTACTTTTTGAATGCTTCTGTCTGCTCACCCCCGGGCAGTCCCCGAAAAATCGGCTTTCCACGGTTAGGGCTACTTTTCACGCCCTGCGTGGGAATGGGCTGTAACTTCCAGGTGCTTGGTTGAGAAGGGAAAAGTCACGCCCGGGAGTGGACATGTGTAGAACGTAAAAAATTGGACAGAGGAGTTGCTTCACCCCGAGGGTCTAAAAATCGCCAGGATCAGGTGTGAAAATAGCGGCCCTGGGTGTGTGATCCACACACATCTATGCGCTAAGGGAAGCGACTTCTGCGCTTTATCCGGAGCAGAATAGTTATGTCGGCCAGGGCGGTCATTTGAATCAACGCAACAATGCTGGGTGAAAATGGCTGCCCTGAGAAGGAGCGGAAACATGCTCCCGTTCTCGTCGTGGCTTGTCTAGTTATGCATGTGGTGTGTCTGTAGTAGTGGCTACTACTGGCCACTGGCCAAAGGGTGGCAACCGACTGCTTCGACAACCCCGGGCGTGCGAAGCCCTCTCAAGGTGCTGGTAATGGCTTCTACAGCAGCAGCATTCGGAGCAGGAGTGTACCGCCACTTAACGGAATATATATGGTTGAAGCCAGTTCCGTATCCTATTGTGCCATCATGTTGTGGTTAGTCACTTTTCATCTCGTGCTCTGCGCATTATGGCACCAAAGGCGGTCCTTACTGGGCATAACAAGAAGCAGAAAGAAGCAGCGCGCAAGCGAGGCCCCAGTCTGAAAAGCAAGACTCGAAAGCTAGGCTTGAAAGCCAACATACGTACAGCCGTTTTCTATGAGGATCCAACCCATGGCATCTGGCACATGGCAAGTCATTGTCCCACGGGCAAGACCCTACCAGATCTAAATGCACTAGTGAGCATCATAAACACCCTTGATGAGAGAATTGGCGCGTCTCTCATACCTTGTAGCTCGCCGAATACCAGAGAACCAAGAAAGAACCTCGAGTGCGACCCGGCCTCGACATAGAACCCGGATGTCGACGCTCCGGTAGTCCGCATCCGACACGCCCAATGCGTCCGAGGCAGCAGTCCCGGCGTACCAAAAGCATGCAACGACCTGATGGAGCGCAGCTCGCACACACTGCCCCTGAAAATGTCTACGATGTGCCTGACGATGACGGCGGCCGAGTACTATCGGAGTCTGCCTCTGGGGAAGCGAGCAGTGTCGAATATGATACGGGCGGCCAAACCTCGGACGGCGCGGCGGATGCGGGAGTTACAGACAATGAGCACGAGTCAAACAGCGCGGTGGGCGAGAGAAGCACGGAAGCATTGCTGCCCGTCGCGAAAGGGGACCATGTGGACAGCGTAGAAGACATGCCCTCCATAGAAGACTCAGAGCTGCTGGGGGGGGGGACCCATGGTTCATCAACGATATGACCGAGTTCGGTGCAGGTATAGAGGAAATGGGATCGGATGACCTTTTCGAAGCCATCGAGGGCATGGAGGAAGGCACCTTTAGCGATATGCCCATGATCGATCAAATGCTCCAACTGCAACTTGTAGATCAGGCCGGGACCCCACCCCAGCCAGCGCGGGAAGAAAGCCAAGCGAAGGGATCTCCGAGGCCGAACAGCTTGGCAGACTCTCGTGCTAGGCGTTTAAGCCTAGCTAGAGCGGAGGCCGAGGCCTGGACCTACTGGGCCCGGCACACTAGACCCTTACTTTGGGGATGGTGATAAAGGCAAACTCGAATTTATATAGCAATGCATTCCATTTAGCTATTGAAAGAACCAGTTTCCAACACAGCAGCAACTATCCACGTGACCCTTTCTCAATCTCTATTCTGAGCCAACTCTCCGTGTGGACCGTCAGGCGGCGAAGCGGGCAGCTCCGAACGGTACTCCGGCGGCGGAGCCTCGCACAACTCCCCTCGGTTTGCATTGATAACAGCAGAGACATCGATGCTCAACTGTGCGATGTTCCACGACTGTCTGGTGCTCGACAGCTCGCCGGGCTTGGCGGGTCGCGCATCGAGAGCAAATGTCCACAACACGCGGTGCGTCGATGATGCGTAGCAGGATCAGTCGCCAATAGAAGGACGCAGTGGCATTGGCGGGCCACTTTGACGCGACGCCTTTTGCAGCGTCCACATTCGTAGATTCTCATGGCCGTTTTTGACGCAGGCTGAGGACTGGCGTGCTTGCACACTGCCCCTCCGTTGCCGCTGTCCGCTGGCCTCCTATGTATATAGCTATTGGAAAGTGTGGCCAAAAGTGTCCATCCGCCATCTTTAGTGTTGCAGACGTCTAATTTTGGCTCGCCATTTCTGCATAAATAGAAAGAGCGACGCGAGCAGTCTTTCCGGCAGCCACACAACCAAATCAATATGCTCTGTAAACACACTGCCTGGCTGCGCCTGGTAAAGGAGAATAATGAATACGCTGTGCAGGTAACGGATCGTCCTCGGAGAGTGTTTGGGAGGGCGGAGGACCACTTGGCACGTGATGCACCGGAGCTTGTTTTTATGCTGGGCAATTGGCGCAAGGTGGCTGCGCTCCGCGAATTAGCTGTAGAGCGGCGTGTCTACTCAAGAATAGACGGAGAGGTCCATCTCCTCGCGGGTTCGCTGAGCGGACATGGTGGCAGGTCACTTCTCGTCGCAGAAACCGACGTTGGTTTCCGAAATAAAGTATCGCGCGGAACCGCTTTCTCGCGGTGCCACGAGCTCACCCGTCGCGGCCTAGCACCCGCCGCGCATCGGGCGAGCGACGAGAGTGTGATGAATTGGGATGATCAATCGGCTTATACTCCCCTTCGCCGACGTTGTATGCGTATTCATCAGCGATTTGGGCGGCATCAGAGGCGTCGCCCGACACCTTGACGTATGGCTCGAGAACGGGTTACCGTCGGACAGTCCTGTCCTGCCGTGGCTGCTTCTCGTAGACGATGGTTCAGAAAGGAGGTCGAAAGATCTAATCCTAAAGGATTTGTATCGTTTTATGAGAGGAGCTGCGCCAGACGAGCATGGGACGCCCACCGTAGCCGTGGAGCTTATGACGCGCTTTGCTGGCATCCGCGTCGCCAGCCTCAACACCGCTGCTCACGCGCGGAAACAACCGCAGTGGGACGAGTTCCGCGATGAGTTGGCAGATCTTGTAGACAAAGCGCGGGAAAATCGCACAAGAGAGTGGCATTTGTACACGGGCGAGCATCTTTGCGAGCTGATGAACCACACAGCAGGCCTAATTTCGCTACCGTCAGCACCGGCGCCGCTCGATTTCGTGTCTGTGACACGCAGCCGGCGTCCAGTGCCCGGTCATCTCGAGTCGGTCTTGTCTGACTTTTTAGGCTGTATTGACTCTTTTGAGCTCTTGCTTTCATTTGCCGTTCCCGTTATGGCCTCGAGCATCATCTTCGATCACTATATGACGAGGATGCACGGTGTGTTGCAGACCGTCATGTAGATAAGCGTCGCTGACAGATTAGTATTTGACATTACCGACGTATTTGATAAGCTTTACAGACCTCGATTGGCTCATTTAAGCCAGAGGCTATTGACAGCCGCTGACGGAACCAAGAAACTAACGCTACCTTCTACCTTCACCACATTACTGGTCAAGAGTCTACAGCAGCAATTCCATGACTTCATCGGAGCGCAGTCAGCGCTGCAGCTTCACAAAGCCCAGCTCCTTGCATTTCGGCAGCAATGGGAGGTCATTCATTCTTCAGCCTCCTGTTTCAGCTGCATGATGAGACTGGCGAAGCACAAGCTACCATGCGGTCACTGGATATGTGCCTTCTGCTGTGACCATTTCTCGGACAAGACAGCCGGATTTCAAAGCTTGTCTCATTGTCTGCTTTGTAGTCAAGAAACGAATGGGATGCGCATTCGCGTAAAGCCCAGGACATCTGCGCTACGGATTCTCTGTATAGACGGCGGCGGCGCCAACGCCGGCGTCCCGCTCGCGGCCCTCAAAGCGCTCGATGAGCGGCTCGGTCTGCCATTTCCAATTCAGTACCACTTTGACATACTTTATGGCACTTCTTCAGGTTTGTTGTCCGCCGCCGTGTCAAGCTCTATCTAACATGCACAGGTGCCATCAGCGCCTGGGGTTTGGCGCTCGGGTTGAGTGTGCAGGACTGCATCGTGCTGGTCGACACCATGGCTAAGCACACGTTCCAAGGCCGAGATGTCTCCGCATTTCCACTGGGCCGGACCAGCATCGGCCAGCGACTGTTGCGAGGCGTTATCACGCTACTCACCGACAGCAAATATTCATCCGCTAACCTCGAGACAGCATTGAAGGCAGTCTTTGGCGAAGCTAGAATGCTTTCAGACTGGACTATCGCGAACGAGATGGGCCTGCACGTTGGCTTTCCTGTCGTGACGGCAGAAGATACGGCCACTTTGGTGGTCGCCAATGACGGTGGTACGGGAGACCCCGAAGACGCGGTCGGTATGTCGCTCCGCTGTTCTGGCAGCACTCAACGGACAGGGCATGACTAACATCTAGCGCGCCAGCTAACTTTCAGATTCTCGAATCCAAAGATGTCCCTCTCTGGCAAGCGTACGTTGCCATCCTCTACCCCAAGTAACTGGCGTACTAATCCAGCTCAGATTGCGCGCGACCACCGCGGCACCCTTGTACGTTCGGCAACCCGCTTGACTGTTGGCTTCTAACCCCGAGTTACAGTTACTTCAATCCGCAGGTTATCGATGACGTTGCGTACCAGGATGGAGGCATGACATACAACAATCCATCCGCTCTCGCCCTCGCGGCCGCACGGTCCCAGTGCCCCGAGAAGCCGAACCCAGGTCTCTTCCTATCCTTCGGGACGGGAGTAGGCAGGCTGACGAAAAGAAGTTCACGCAGCGTTACAGACCTCTCCGGGACAGTGGGAGGAAGGGTGCAAAAGCGTAAGAAAAGGTCGTGGCTTCGCGTGGTGCATCGCTCCTCTGTAGGTCGCGTCTGCGGCGCCTTTATGAGGCAGAATGATTCGAATCGAGAGTTTGAGCGCGTTTGCCAGCATATTCGCGGCGGACATTGTTTCCGCTTTGATCCCGAGCATGACGGGCCGCAGCCCAACCTGGACGACATCGCAGACTTGCAAGGAAGGCAGAGGCGGGCGGAAGCCGCTGCGTCGAGCGCACCAGAGATCCGGGCAGCGGCCAGCTGTATACTAGCCCAACGATTTTATTTTGAGCTAGATAGCATACCGCACTACTCGAACGGCATGTATCATTGCTCTGGCGGGCTACACTGCGACCTTGAGCCAGGCTCGCCAGAGCAGACCGCACTGTTACACCGTTTTGACCAAGCCGCGGCCAGTTTTCAGCTCGGCAGCCAGATATTCCCAGGCCCGTTCCTTCGACGTGCGACCCGGCAGAGTGACTCCACGCTTGTTAGACGTGTAACCTTCTCTGTCCGCACTAAGCAAACAGAATTCTCGATTGAGATTCAGGAGCGTCCAGATGAGTCCGTCGGCATCAGCGGATCCCCTTTCACAATTGACAGGCTCGTGCAGCTCCAGGGCCTGGATGACTGGTTCGGTGGAGGCTACGAGTAGACTGCCTGGAGAAAGCCGCTGTCAGTTGCCGTATCATCATCATATGTTGTACAAACATGTCGTTGGCCTTCACTTTCTTTGTTCTGCAGCTCCGATTTCCGGTGGCGGCGAGAGCGGCGACATGGTATGCCCCCAGGCCGCGACGACCGCGCCGCTCTCCTCGTATTTCGTAGTGTCGATCTGAAGTTGAGGTGGGGGCGCTGTTGTTGGCTTGAGTTTGCGAAAGACTCTCGGACGCTGTGGCTGAGTAGACCGCTTCTTCGTATACAGCATATTGTAGTATAAAATTGCCACAACAAAGAGCTGATCAGAAAATGGGACTAGCAAGCGACAAGAAGTGCTATTGAAATGATATTGTGTTGTTTAGTGAGATTCATCCCCTCACTTACACTGTAGAAAATAAAAGTTAGGTCCACTAGCCTAAGGCGCATGTTGCTTAGCGTGATGGCCTGTGAACACCCACTAATAGCCGCTCGTCTTTAGCTGTTACAGCGCACGCTAAATTTGAAAGACAGAGTGGGAGCTGAAGCTGTTTTTGCACTAAACAATAATAGGAATAAGCTATCTTAGTTTATGTAGCCTATTTTACCTGTAATGGCTGGTTAAATAGCGGTGCCGACGTGCTATTCTTTAGTTCGAAGCGAAGCCGAGAGTGAAGCTCCCATCGACCTGCATCAACGCGTGCTCATGACGCTGCCGACCACCCCAAGAAAGACTCTGCACTACTTCCTAGCGGCTGTGGTTCCGCTGCTCTTTTTCACGTATACTTTACAACGTAAGAATCCCTTCAGAAAAAGATGCGTGGTAATAACGTCAGGCAGGGGACGCCAGGAACAGAGACTTCAAAAGTCTGCTAAGGTTGGAAAGGTGATGACGGCTTACGGCAACATTTCCATATATGAGAGGACAGCCAATACGCATCGCACGCACAACCAACATTTCGGGTACCCCTTTTTCCTTCTAGAGATAGCTATCCTTGATGGTGTCTGGAACAAATACGCGATACTCCTGCGTGTGCTATTGCAAGAGCTCCAAAAGCCACCAAACCAGAGACTCGAATGGCTATTGTAAGATTTCGTAGAGTACATTGCTTAAGTATCGTATACTAATGCCATTCGGTAGCTGGTTTGACGCAGATACAGTCATCATGAACCCGAATATACCACTGGAGACGTTTTTGCCGCCGCGCCAACACGAAAATATTCACTTACTACTCACTAAAGATTGGAATGGGATGAATAATGGGGTTTTTCCCCTCTATGTTAATTCGTGGTCTGTTAAACTGCTGTCCGCGTCGTTGGCGTATCCAGCTACGCATCCAGATGTTGCACTTTTCTGGCCTGACCAATCCGCGTTAGACTATGTGTTACGCGAGAACGAGTACTTCCCAGCATCCGTTGCTTACTGCCCGCTTCGGTGGTTCAACGCATACATGGCTTCGGCGGACGGAAGATCACTAAATCCCAACTCGCCCGAGCACCTTCAAGTCCACCCAGGCGACTTAGTTGTTCACTTTCCGGGAACTCCGCGCAGCGCGTTAGAAAGCACAATTGAACCTTATCTTGCGATAGCAGAGGAACGCCTACGCGAATGGGAAATGCGCTTGGAAGATACGCAGTATTTGAAAGAGATCAGGAATTTCTGGGCCAGCCGGGTGTCGGATGGGGCCACTCACATACGTGTCTAGGCCGCGATCGAGGTTGCACGCGAGCTACAATGGGCCATATCACGACCGTGGCAAAAGCTTTTGTCGGTCAGTTGCAGTATTACTGCGAGCATTGGGAGGGGGGCTGCAGGCGGCGTGGGTCAGCTCTGGCATGGCCATTTGGCAACCAAAAATACCGGCTCACCGGAACTCGTATCTCGCGGCCGATCGATTCTGTCAACAGCCTTGGCTGGAATTGGCAAATAGATAGATAATCGTGTTTGGGTTTGTCGTTGGCATGTATATAGTTGACGAGCGCGGACGGAAGCATGCGACTAAAAGGGCTATGCTTAACTCAAGAAACAATAGCAGCCTACTTTACGTGCATTATAGAGATGCTCTTATGATCAGGATTCATGGTTATCGCGGAACACGCAGATTATGAGTAAATGGCCTACTAACTTGAGATTAGCGACAGATGTGTGGATATTTTATGCTAATATGCAAAATGCTAAGCTGCGGAAGAGGCTCGACAGTGCACGGGAATGTGATGGAAAGGGCGATGGAGGTGGGGAGAGAGTTATGCGATATTCACTTGAGGGTTGCACATGGAAAAAGCGTAGAACAGAAGAAAGACAGAGCTAGCGGGGCATTATTTTTTACGCTCAATGTCTACGTGTTCGTGCCGCTTTCGGCAGTTTCGACAGCATCGCCTTCGTGCAGCAAGTCACGCAGCCTGATGAGCTCCAAAATCACCAAATCCAAAGTGTCAGATATCTGTAGACGTAGCCCACTCTGCATCAATGCGGCCGAGGCTGTCTCTGAGTCAGGCAGATAATTGCCACCGACGCTCTCATCGCCGTCGACAACGAAGTCAAGAAGGCTGCCCGCGCTATCAACGTCAGTTTCGCTCGATAACGTGTCCGAGTCGGGAGCTCGATTGGCTGCCGCCCTTAAACAGGTTGGCCTGGTTTGCTAGAATGTTATGTCAGAGGGCAGGAGAACAGCGCGCTAGCTGAGACACGATGTTTCAACATACTTCTAGTCATGGTTGTCTGTCTGGCTGTCTCTGCGGCCAAGCTCAAGCCCGAGCAGGAAGAGTGTCGCACTATATGTAGGACTTATGAGCATTTATTCGCTGGAGCGGCCGAATTCCACTACCATGTTGGACTACTGTGAATGCGTATAAGAATCTGCTAGCTATCTGCGCGAGCCTAACGCTGCATTCCTCCGCACGTCTAACGATGGGTATTCATGGTATGCACAAGTATATCTACTATGTGAGACAGTTCTTTTCGTTGACCGTCTTGGTGTTGAGCGTTGTTATGGTTTTTATGTGTCGCCACACCGGGTTCTTCTAATGGACCTCGCTAAAGCAGTCTGAATCCGAAGCTGCGGATGCAGTCATCCATTCCGTGAAGGCTGGTACATACGCGCTCTGCGTTAAGACCGGCCACGATTTCTGTTACCCTATTGCCGTGTTCCTGCTGGTCGATATTATGTTATCGCTTTGTCTCTTTCTTTCGCTCGTCTTGTTTGCTGTCACTGTCTGCCTAGGCCAGAGGAGTCTGGAAAGCAGGTTATCTAAATATTCTGTGCTCGCCTAAACGTTCGGGCTCTGGGCGGCAGTGCTTAGTTCTCTTCTCGCTTTTGTGATGTACATAGTTGCCAAGGTGCATCTGCAGGACGGTTAACTAGACGCGGGGTTCTCTGTCGAGGGCGGCTTCGCGAGCATCGCGCTGGCTAGCGCTGCTCTAGCTGCTCCCCTCGTCTACGAGCTTTTCAAGAGAAATCCTTTTAGCGATCAGCATGAGATCGATGCCATGTCTGTGTGTAGCTAGCCAATGCATGACGACATTTGTTTAAGCTAGCCTGTGCGCGATGTGTCCAGTAAACTGTTTCGTATTGTATTGTATAGTATTCTATTGTATTCTTTTACGTCTGTATTCAGGCCCTAGTGTAGGCATTAGACGTGCTATCTATGATCGCTAGACACATTGGCTCCATTCTAGGTAGGCATGCCGGGTGCGTGCCCTAAGGCTCGTCCACGTTCTCACCAGAGGCTTCCAAAACGGCCCTCCAAAGCCTCCTCCTATAGTAGCAGTTTGCGCGCCAAGCAAGACAGAGCCGCCTCTGCTTACTTAGCAGATTGTGCTAATAGCAGCTTCCGTCAGCGGAGAGCTACTTATGCTGCGGTGCAGCTTCCTTGTATTTCCTGAACCCATGCTGGCCAGAATACTCTCAAGGGAGAGGGGAAAAACCTATGCTAGCCATAAGGCCCAGAGCCAGGAAAAACCCTCAACAGCCAGACATGGTGTAAAGGAAATGTAAAATGCTTCTCCAGTCCTTGCAGAAGGACCTAGAGAGCTTTTTTATGGCGAGACTCGCGGCTCAAGAGGAATATGAACTCTCCAAAGTTCTCCTTTTTATGGCTGCTAGGTCCTGCTAGCGCATAGCCATCAAAACCGCGGGTCGGTGGGCCTGTAAAAACGCCGCCACTAACAGCTGCTAACAGCTGCAAAAGTGGAAAACGTTTTGACAGGGGAGAGTTGCCAGTAAACTGTTTCGGGTCATGTCCACGTACCGTACAGGGTAGTCCAGGTTTAGCGTCCGTAAACTCATAGCCAAATTTGATCAGTGGCCTAATTATGCTGAGACAGGCACACCCGCGCCTCTTATTTGAGTTTACTTGCCAAAATCAGCTTTGCTCCTTGGTCTGTGTCAATATCTACGGCAAGCGGGTACTAAATGGTGGCCATGTTTTTTGGTACCCGCTTGCCCGGCCTTCGAGTGGCATCCTGTTTCGACTCCTAACCACTAGCGGCTAACGAAAGGGTCACTACGTATAAATACAGCAGAATCCTTCAATAGGAACTTCGTCAAAGGCAGCAATACAATGAGGCTTCCAACTGAAATTTGGAATGAGGTTGCATCACACCTCCCGCCTTTGTCCCGGAACGCGTTGCCTCTGTCTCCCAACTCACAGCGCTTCTCTCGGTTCTGGAGCTACTTTTTTAAAGATGAAAAATGGATCAACCGCGTCTTAGAGACAGGGACGGACTCGGACAGCTATCGCCCAGTACCGAATATAGCGGGCCGAGATCTGCCACGAATATTAAAAGGCAGGACTAAAAAAAGTTACCTGGCTTTGATAATGCACGACTACTCAGGGGACATACACTATTTTCAACAGCAGTTTTTTGATAGCCTACAACCGCATACTTACGACAAGGAGAAAAATGAAGTCAGATTTCACGGCTCAGGTATTACTCTGAACGTCGGCGAGGCTACTCGTCCTGACGAACTGATACACATAAGCGACCCAAGAAGGCTTTTTCGTTCAAGCTGGAATAAGCTCAGTACCTATGTCATCTGCTATAAACAGGACGTAATCCATCGTTGTCCTAATTCCTCCATCGGCGGGGTTCAAGGAGTGATCATTCGGAAGAGAGCAATTGCAGACATCTGCTACGTTAGAATTCCCTATGCACCAAACTACGATCACACTGCTCTTTTCTATAATCCTTCAACTGATAGCAAATTTACTCCTGTGATGGATATGAGAGCCTCGCGACAAAATAGAGTGATTGGATGGGAGAAGGTTATGGTAGCTTAAGTTTCACGTCACAGCAGATAAGCTTCTCAGGAAGTAAGTCAGGTTGAAAGCTACTAATATGAATTCTACACTATGTAGGTAAATACAGCGTAGGATTAAGAGCGTACCTTCTAATCGATAATGCTATGAAGCCGATCCACAATTTCAATATCAAGCACTAGGATCAAACCCAGCAACTGAGCAAGCTGCCTGGCACTGGCAGAATGCAAGGTTGCAGGCAACGACTGTGGGCGCCGCCGTTGCGCCCCAAGTCGCCCAGCGTCAGCGCAGCAAGCCATCGCCGCAAAGCATCTAGCTTGGCAAACAGCATGTGCTAGAGGCCTAGCTGCCACTAGTCCAACAAGGAGTGGGAGGATGGTTTTCTGGTCGCGCATGATCTTACCAGTTCAGGCTCAGTGTCCACCAATTTCCATGTAAGAAAACCAAAAGTAGGCGGGTGGGGCAGGCGCGGGTGGCCTGTCTTAGCAGAACTAGGCCACTGATCAAACTATGATCAGTTTACGGACACTAAACCTATACTAGATACCCTGTTCGGCGCGACTCTGTCCAGCTTGACTTTACATCTCCATTTCAGCTTTTTAGAGCTAATAAGCTAGTTTTTAAAAGAGAGATACGCCGGACGCTGGCTATGCTCAGAAGAATATTACTTTTGCATTTAAATGAGAAGATTTGTCCCCATTTACACTATTTAAGAAGTGGACCTGAAAGGTACCTCTCACGTAGCCCTCAGTCACCTAAAAAATGCCAATTTTCGCCGCTACAGCGCACACTAACTTCATGCCGTAACCTCTAGTAAGCCGAATTTTGCGGAGTCATTGATTATTCGTGGCAAGCGATGATGGCCGCAGATAACGGCCGCTGAACAAAGCTGCTCGCTGTCTTGCTCGCACCGCTGTCTAAGCAGTGGCAGGCACCTCGAAGGACTATGGTTAGCCGTCGAGCGCCGTCCCCTAAAGCTGTTTAAAAGGCACGGCAAGGACAGGCCGCGCTGTAGCCCTGTCCAGTGCCAGATCCATTAACTATGGCTTTTGTCGCCAACGCAACAGCGGAAATTAACGCGCAGTCGCAGTACAAAATCATCATTACAATATGCTTAGTCATGACCAGCCTCTCCGTCGTCATTGGGACGCGTTTATCTCTTCGCTGGACAAATAATACCGTCGCAGCTGACGACTACATGGCCCTGCTAGGCCTCGTATTCGCCGGCGTCTACTCAGTTCTCTGCATCATTCGCACGTACCATAGTATCACTGGTATCATTTGGCAATACTAATTTTGTGGGCCCTGTGCAGAAACGAAATATGGTCTCGGCTTGCCCCTGCGCTGCGCCCGCCGCAAAATATCGTCACATATCTGGAGGTCAACTATGCAGGCCGGCCCATCTACCAGATCGGCATCAGCTTCTTCAAAATTGCCCTACTTATCGGCTACCTGCGCCTACTGCAAGGCATCAGCAATAAAGCATATCGCGGGGCTATCTGGTGCACCATTGCTTTTGTCTCAGTTAGCCACGTTGGCAGTGCCATGTCGTTCGTTGCTCTTCGCCTGTCAGCCGGTAAAGTGCTACCCATGGGGTGCGATGCTTGTTTCCGGTGCTAGGCAAGCTGACAGGTCCTTCCTTGCAGATCGAGAAGTCGTGGAAACCAGGTAGGCCGGGGACCTGTCTGCCTGTCGATGCATCCTTCACCGTCTATTCCATCTTGACAATCGTCTCCGATGTCATTGTGGCCGTGCTGGTGTGCGCGTTTATGCTTGGCCTTTTCACTACGCTGTGCTCTCTCTTTCGCTACACACAGATCAAACGGCATCCAGTTCGGCGACGGAAACACGACTATGCTGGGTTGTGTGGGGCGTGATCGAATTCCACGTGGGCATGATTATGTCATCGCTGCCCTTTCTGGCACCGGTTTGCCGACGCGTGGCCAAGGAGCACTGCTCCAAGCAAAGCCGGCACGACGGTAGCTCCCGAGGCCGTTACGGAGCACCCGGTGGTGCCAGTGGCCAGACAACCCTAGCGCACGCTGAAGCCGCGGTAGGAGAAAGTAACGGCGCTCACAACAGACATTCCACCGTCATGGTCACAAGAGAGGTCATAGTATCTGGGACTATAAATTCATAACTTCTAGCGGTACATCATACGGCTTGCGCCCCAAGTGGAGGAGCCCTCTCTATTGACGTTCAACAATTAGTTTGAATCTAGATGTACAATACATGCGACGTTTCCCACGTTCGCAGTCGTCATCTACGGGACCTGAATGAGTTTCCTGCCACAAGCTAAGTTTTTTTTCTTTGAAAAGCGAAGAGTTAGGTATATTTTTCCATATATAGTCCCAGTCAGAGGCTCGAGATTTTGTGCTTGGGACCAATAGATAGGATTTGCACAGCAGAGGAATTCAGGTATGTCCAGCCCGCGCCACTGAATGAGGCGCGATACTAGGCTTTGCGGAGTAGAACACCCGTGCGCTCATGGGTGCACTAGTGCTTCTTAGGAGGACGGGGACAGCTCTCATGAGCTCGGGGCATCTACAGCAACCGAGGCGGCCTTCTAGCTCCCTCATACAGGATCGTCGCTATTGTTGCACGGTAGCAGGCCCACGAAGGCTAGTGATGGGCTTTCTATACCGGCATCGACGACACGCTAGAGCGCAGCAATTGCGGCATGCATAAATATACTCTGGTAACCACTCACGGCATTTTCCACATCGGAAAGAACCTCGACGGTACTTCCAGCGGTCATGACCACAATGCTGAGTACATAGTTGTCGCCTCTGTTCGACCGAGCTATCTTGTTCTTCAAGCGCTATTCGCTGCTGTTCCGCGATCCGGTCAACGGTAGCATCTGCTTGGTCAAATCTACGTGAATCTTCTTGTTGTCTCCTGTCACTCGATTCACAAATCTGGCCAGACATTGTGTCAAGTAAGGAGCGGAAGATTTCTGGTCAGGTCGAGCTTCTTGGGCCTCATTCAAATCATCTCTATCATGATGTGACACGGTATTAATACGAGCAGGACGTATTCCAAAGAGTCCGTAGTTGCTGAAAGTAAAATCCGGCTACCAGCCGAAGAAACGAAAATTCCTCTGTAGGAGGAAGCTTTATTTGGCTGTGCAAAAAGCAATATGACAAATGCGCGGGTTCAGGAGCAGTAGGTACCGTGGTCGGTAGTTGACCAAATCATAGGCCAACATAGGCCACGCCTGGCCCTTGGAGTAGAAATCGACCTATCTCAGCCCAATAAATCTAGACTTGCAGCCACTTCCGGATATCAAGTCCGAGCTAGTGGCATTTATAATGAGCTCCCCTGATGACTATTAGTCTTGTCATATCCCACGCTAGTATGGAGGCTGCTCTAGAGGTCCTACGTCTGCATGAGATGTACCAGACGCTTCTGCTGGACCTTAGCGATGCGCAGAGGGAAGAATGAATCTTTACAACGATCGTTGACAGAGGCGCAGGACCAGTTGGACGAAGTATCTATGGACAGAGAGATCCTCGAAAGGGAGATAGACCTGCAGAAGGACGCGCTCGTAGAGAAAACAGAATACATCCGTGTGCAGGACTTCACCATGATGGAGGCACAGAGGCAGCTCCAATCATTGGCTGCATTGAACGATGCGAGGGGTCAAGTCATCCTCGCGCTGAATCGGTGTATCCACTGTCCCAGCCCACATGAGGTCGTTTTAGAGAACGGAGGAGCGAGGAAGCGAAAGGCAGAGGAAGCAGGGCTATAATTCTGTACATACTTCACTTATAGGTCGCTGGCTGAACAGGTGGCGCTAGCCGGGCCTTCTCCACTTTGATCGCCTATGATTTCAGCATACGCAGAGGGTACTCGCTAGTTAGTAATGACCATGCCATGCGGCCTAACAATTGAGGAGAGTGCTTGTCCCAGACCGATCCGGTTGATAGCGGTCAATGCATAGTTTACGTTGTGCACCTACACGTGCATCTGTGTGGGTGCAGAGTCGTGTCTATTATTTTTCCATTACTACCAGTAACACATACCGTAAAAACCGTTATGGGTGTCGCTAGTGTTTTTAGTTAATTTTAGTTACCTAGCGGGGTAAATCAGAACCGCTATTTCTGGCTCTCTAGGTAGCAGCTAAAATACACCCCACTAAAATTATTATGTTGGAAACCCGCGACACCTATAACGGTTTTGGTTGGTATAGATACTAAACTAAAAGTTTATTACGCCTGGTGACTAAAAAAGCTAATAGGGCTTATTAGCCAAGTTACTTTACATGTCCGAAAGTGGCGTCTCTGCCTCCTATAAGCCTATAAGCGGTCATCCTCCTCCCATTTCTACTCTCGTCCTCGTCTTTTCCCTAGTAGCACGGGTTCTCATGCGGTACATACTAGCAATGATAACAGTATACTAAAAGGCCAGATTTAGGGCCTAGAAACTATATAAAGCAGCATGAATCCTGACTTATACAGTACTGCTTCTACGGCAGCAATAACGACGCACAATGCTCGCTGCTATTGCTCGTTTAGTCCTCTTTGTAGCAGCCGTAAGCGCCGTATCCGACTCAAAGCCTCTATCTGCTGAAATTGCCAACCTCCCCAACGCCGATCTGGGAACTGCCCACGTCCGCGCCGTTGACCCTCCGGCGCCGACGGGCCAGGCCCAGCCTGTCGATGCTCACGGCCCTGAATTCTTCACTATTAGTCTTTCTATTCTCCATACAGCGGCAGTCACTACTGTTCACGTTGAAGGGGCTGGCTCGAAAGAACCGGTCGGAGGTCGTCTCGGCCCGGGCACTCTAGCCGACAATGGCGTGACCCAATTCATCGTACCACGCGACTACTATGGAAACATTGCTTTTAATAATGCTGAATTGTAAGTATACTATGCATACTAGCTGATTTTTGGCTTTAACACTGTTACCATGTAGCCGAGCGGACACCGGTGACGAGTCCCTTCTCGAGTTTAGCTTTACAAACCAGAACGGCATTTATACTCCAGACATTGATGTCAGCTACGTGTAAGCGCTTCAGAATGTTGGAGATGTGTAATGAGGCGATAGAAGTCTAAAGTTGACAGTAGCGATGGTTTCTCGGTTCCTATATCTTGCTTTTGTATAAACGAAGGCCCACACTATTCAGGATGCGCCAAAGATCTTTGGTCCCTCAACCCATGCCCGGTAGGTCATGACCCGAAAGACAACATTGATATCCAAGATAGTGTTGGATCTAATCGTTTCATCTACTGCACCTGCTAACGCAATAATTCAGGACAATAACGGCCAGGGATCTTGTAGAAATCCTAGACGTCACAACGCAATCCAAAATGCGACCGAGTTCTTCGCGCCTTGCTACCGTTATGGAGGGGCATACACTTTTCCTGCTGATAATGAGGCCAACACACTAAATGGAGGCCGTTGCAGAGACTCTGTCGGCGCTACGTGCTGTATCGGTAACCTTTGCAGGGAGTGGGACGACCGCCCCCGCTAGAAGCGAAGAGATCGGACAGTACATTTGCTAGCATTTTACACAATACTCTTCAGGAATCTTGAATCGAGTTCCGGGTTTATACTCCCTCCGTCTATGCCTCTAACAAGTGTAAGTATTATAGTAGGCTTACTTAGCTATTATCTTAGGTAAAAAGCCATACTCTAAGAGAGCTAAATTAAGGAATATATCCTTATATATAGCTATAGCGTTATTATCTTATTAAACATAAATAGCTAGTTTATACTAAAAGAAATTAAGATAAATAGGAATAAAAGTAATATAAACTAATAATAGGTAATATAAAACATAGTAAGGGTAATAGCTTTATTATACCTTATTATAACAAACGGCTGGCTGGGTGCCTGCTGTGACTGCTCTGCGCTATATATACTGCTATTATGCCTTCGTTGATTGCTAGAACTACTTTCAATGACCTGATCTTTGCCCTGTGGTCTAACGGTATAGGCGTACGTTATACTTATATTTTAGTATATATTTAAAGGTATACCGTAAAAACCGTTATAGGTGTCGCGGGTTTCTAGCATAATAATTTTAGTGGGGTGTATTTTGGCTGCTGCCTAGAGAGCCAGAAAAAGCGGTTCTGATTTACCCCGCTAGGTAACTAAATTAACTAAAAGCACTAGCGACACCCATAACGGCTTTTACGGTATTAAGCTGGATAGAAGGTATCTACTAGCTATAAAAACTAGATATACTAGCTATATATGCTATAGCTATATTTATCTACTTTTCTTAAAAACTATTTAATAAAAAGAGGGATACTAATTCCGCCTTTTAATATATCTACTAATATATTATATTAATAATAGATAGTCTAGATATACTATAAAAACTATTATAGGTATTGCTAGTATAGGAAAAGGCGAAACTAATGTCCCCTTTTTTTGTCAAATAAACATAATAGTTGGCAGCCATTCTAGGCTGCAGCGCAGCGCCACTGAGTATCCACTTGGTATCTAAGACTTCTAGCAGTGGAAATAGGCAGTCGAACTCAGTTGTTACTTTTGCACATCTATACCGAGAAAGGCGTTTTGAGTGTCACTTTTTTGCTCATTGCCAAATGCCGTACTTTTCGGCCAATAATCTTCATTTCAAGAAGAGATATTTTCCTGCATCGCCCAAAGCTGATCCTATTGTAACAAAGCAATAATTGGTGCACATGTGTCAAAATAACTAACTGTTGCTTTCCCCACCAAAGAGTTTCGGGTACCTGACGGGTACCTGGCAGCGCTGCTCCACTCACTAAAATGGCTGCCGCTATGTTCTTGTTTGACCAAAAAAAAGTGTGACACTCGTTTCGCCCTTTTCTGTAGTATAGATGTGTAATAAGTAAATAGCTAAATCCGACGGCCTATTTCTACTACTTAAAGTCTCACATACTAACTAGGTACTTAGCGGCGCTTTACGGTAGGTAGCTAGAATGGCTACTAACTACTATTCTTAGTTAACGAAAAAAGAGACATTAGTTTCGCCTTTCTCTGTACAGTACCTTCTAGGGCAGCTGTTTATCTTATTAGTGGCCTTCCAGGCGTCTCCACAGCGCATCCAACCACACTTCAACAGGAACTGCTAGCTCAAAAGAGCCAGAATTAGATTACCCACTATTATCGTCGTCTATAAAAGACGGACCCCTACTTGCCTTCATCATTGCTTCATTGGTAATGAACCCTCTCACTTCGATATGCGTCGTCCTATTCACCTTTTTCCAATAGAAATATGGAATCATATTGCAAGCTGGCTTGTACCATTGGATCGACGGAGTCTTAGTCAAATGAGAAAAGACGCCTCTGTACTCCTTTCCTTAAAACAGGATGAGAATGCTGCACTGTGGGCTCAGATCATTCAAAGGAATAGATGGATTAGCAAGGCTTTCGATGAGGGTATTGACTTAGTGCTCCTTGGATGCCTCAACGACATAGGGAACACTCCAGACGAAAAGCCATACCTTTATTTGGGGACTTTCCCTCCGTGTGACACAGTCTGGTTTGGTGCACGCGGCCTTTGGTCTGCTTTACGAGACAAGGGTAAAGACATCCCATTTAATGTCGAAAGAGGCCTAGAAAAGGACTTCGCAAACTTCACGCTTAATTATGGAGCAATTTTCAACCATGGGAGAGACATTAAATTTCCCTCAGAGCAGGTTCAAAATTGGAAGGATGGAAAGGTATTTGCCCTGCATTATAATACGTCAAACCTTGTGCCCGCGACTATAACCACACACCCCGCAGCCTATGGATATGGTTTAGATATTTACATGGAATTTGAGGGTGAACACTATACCTTTCGCAGCCCTAAATTAACCTAAGGGTTGGGATAGGGTGAAATTCAGCATCTAGTACCTTCTGGTTCCCCTAAGTACATAGCTAGCCAGCTTGGTAGATGCGGGGCGGTCGAATCAATGTTTTTAAATGCCCAGTGATTACATCCAGTATTAATCAGTGAATGCGAAAATGGCGCCGCAACTGCATCCGAAGCCACGTTATTTAGTCCGGGCGCTCCTTGAGCGTGGCTTTCCACCTAAGATAATAGCAGCTAAAGCCCGCTGTAGTACACGCGTAGTACGACGTATCCGTCAGGAGGACCTAATCAAAATGACGAGACGAGCAGCGAGCCGCCGCGGGCGCCGTAGTCGCATCTCAGAATCCATGCGGAATTATCTTTATAAAACACTTGCTGACGAGCCTGACTTATACTAAGACGAAATGGCCGACCTTTGTATAAGAAAAAATTTAGGGAGAAGCGCTTGCTCTACGTCGGCCGATCCATAATTCTCGAGCATTATTCATAAAGGTATTTTCATTGTCTAAATAAGAATATTTTTTTTATATAGCGCGAGATATATGTAGGGGGCGGATCGTAGGGCTGCATCCTAATGCAACTCTATTTCCAGGGGCAGCAGTACTTGATTCCCACTAATCTGTGCGCTATTTCGCTACTAATTATACAGATCTTAGCTAAGATCTAATTTAGGGCATATAAATAATAAAGAGTAAGAAGTAACTTAGAGACTACTTTAGGGATAAAAAGGCTATTCAAGTAATAAAGAAAATTATAGATTAGGTAATTTTAAAGTATATATTTATTATAAAAGTAATATTATATAACTATAACTATATAAAAGTAATATTATATAACTATAACTATATAAAAGTAATATTATATAACTATAACTATATAAAAGTAATAGTTAGAAATAGTATATTTTATCTTATTTACTTAAAAGTCTAGTAATAGTAGTTCTTCTAGTAGAGCTAGTATATTACTATATTATATACTAAAAAAGGCTCCTACTATAATCCTTGATTAATAAAAGAAAGATATTTATTCTACTTCTTACTATAATATATTTAGTATAAGGTCTTATTAAAAGTAAAACTCTTAATAATAAAACTATTACTTAAATTAATTAGTAAAGATCTAGACTACTTAGCTATAAGAATACCTCCTCCTTAAGTACTTATCTATCTCTCTACTATAGGCCTAGATTAATAGGCCTAACCTTTAATCCCTCTAGATCTTATTTCCTACATTAAATAGCTTAATAGCTTAAGTCCTTAATCTTAAGGAGGTTATATAACCTCTTTGTGACGTACGCCTATACCGTTAGACCACAGGGCAAAAGATCAGGCATTAAAAGCAGTTCTAGCAATCAACGAAGGCGTAATAGCAGTATATATAGCGCAGAGCAGTGCCGCCACACCGTTAGACCACAGGGCAAAAGATCAGGCATTAAAAGCAGTTCTAGCAATCAACGAAGGCGTAATAGCAGTATATATAGCGCAGAGCAGTGCCGCCACAACGTTTTGTTACACTCTTATCCTTCCTAAGCGTGATGGGCTGGCCCCAAGCGGGGCTCATAGCGACCCGTACGGCGGATGCTAGGCGAGACACGGCTGTGTGCGGAAAACAAGAGCCGGTGAGGTGCAAGGCTTGAAGAGACGGGCGCCTCAAATCGGAACCGTGCAGGCGGTGCAGTTGCGATGCAGTCATCCGTAGCATACTCCGATGCCTCCCCTCGGTGAAGCCCGATGACGCAGCATTCACCCTTTTCAATCGACCTTTTAAAAAACACGTCCTGGCATGTCGGTGACTGGCTCATGTGTCAAAGGCATCAATAAACTCACCAGGTGCTCGAAAATGCAAAGCAGAGCCCTGGAAATGGATGCTTCAACAATCACAGCCCTGGTTTTCGGTACTGTTTCCCTTGCGATCATGCTCATCGGACTCTACCTCGCCTTCACACAACTGCAAGTTTCTCTTCTTCAGATCTCCTTGCGTAGCATGGTATTTTCACTCGGGATCTGTGAGGTTGCTGGCAAATACAACTAACCACAAATGTATAGACTATACGCCGGCAAGTCGAGAGCAACGATCCTGGTGAAGGACATCAGAGCCACGAGCAGGCAACAACGGCCGATCGAGGAAGGCTTTTGTGAGGAACTTTCCGCATGGGCATAGCTATCACATTGGCCAATACCACATTCAAAACCCGCTCTGTTAATTGCTGAAGGCGAAAGTCTTCGCATGTCAGCAGTACATGGCCCTTGTCTATGCCACCCATACGGCTTGGCCCGATGCAGAGCAGATGGAGCTGCGCAGTCAATGGCTTCTGTGGAAGACTTAGAGCTTTTTGAACATATCCACACTTAGTTTATGCCATCTTTTTGTTTTCTTCGAGTAGTATTCATGATCTTAGTAAATCTTGATTAGATGCGGCCATATCTGGCCATCGATGTACTTGTTCTGCGCTGCCCTCAGGCTCGAGGATACAATTTCTGTCGCATATCCGTTGAGTTCTATTGTCACGATAACCCCTTCTATTATTATCTTGATATGAGCTTCTCTGTTTGTGTTTGTAGCGCTACGGTTTCTGATTGAAGCGCCGGCGCCTGCTGGCACTTGGTCTCCGGAAGAAGGGCCCAAAGCCGAGGAAGGAGACGAAAGGTCAACGTGTGGTGTGTATGCGGCCTGCCTGACCACGATGCGCCAACATGTCTAGGTATAGCAAAGGCATGAACCCACCCGTCTTGCAACATTCTAATGTCACTGTTTTATAACGGCTTTGCTGGGGCGCTTGTCGGCTCTGACTGGGCCGACTGGTTCAAACATGCGGCAGGGCCACCAAGTTTAATGTGGGCGCAATTCGCAGATACAGGCCAAGACGCCTGAAATCTCTTAAGACTTTAATAAAGTATATCAGTTATATTTTAAGCCTCCCCCCTTAACCGATCTACTTCTTCCTCCTAACACGCAAAGGCTCGTTATGATTCTGAAAGAAGGTTGATCCTCTACCAGACGACTACTTCCCTGAGGAGCCTCGACAGAAACAAGCAGCTAGTAAATATTTCAACCCATTGTTTACTGAGTCTGTCAACGAAGTCCTGGACACAGCCTTCCGCCTGCTGCCTCAGAGAAGAGGCATATCTTGGATGATTTCGTCGTCCAAGCAGTCGGCTTCTTGTCTTTGAGACAGAGGTCAAAGCAGCAGCGAGAAAGTGCTCGAACCGTCACTGCCGTCGCATAAGCCTTGACCCTTCTTGTTGTGTGTTGTCGCGCTTCCTGTCCGCAGTAGGATCCGGGGTAAAGCTCTTGCCAAATTTCGGCAGCTAGGCCTTGTTCTACCCTGGCCCCATCCACCAAATCAGCGGGGAAAGAGAAAAGTCAGAGAGGGAGATGTGCATAGTCTGATTACGGAGAGATTGCAAATTTCGCTTTTTTTGTGGCTGCGGTTGAGGGCATTAAATTCCGTCCGGTTTTCATTGTAATTCTGACGGTGCAGCCTACCTGCTGTAAGCACCCTAAGTACCTGGTAATTACGGAAATCGGGGGCAGGGCAATGTACCTTGGTAGGTAGGTACCTAGATACGTACTATACCTACTGTGACGAGAAAGCTGCGGGGACTTCGTAAAAAAACCTGCGAAAACTGGCAGCTCTCAGGTGGGCTTCAGCAATAAGGTAAGACGTATTATTGCGACGACAAAACTGAGGGGACTTGGCAAAAATCGGCGAGAACTGGCAGCCTCAGGGCCGGACTCCGACTGGTAGCGTTGAGGTTAGATCTGGCCCGGTAATACCTAGCTGCGAGGCTCGGTCTGCGCCAAAGCTCCGTCGATTTGCGAAGGCAAAAAGGCGGCAGGCTTGGTCGTCGAAGAAGCAGGCTGGCCTAACTGCACGCCTTTTCTGGTCCCTCGTGGATGGACCGGCGGCGCATCCACTTCGTATGCACTCCTTCACCGGTCCCCCACCAGTCCGCCCTCCGCCACCCCTGGTTTGCCTCCAATGGTGTGCATGCCCCTGAGTAGGCTGCAAGCTGACGGAGAAGGGGCGGGGGGGTGCGGGGGCCCTCTAGTATCCCATCAGCGCCCCCACCCTGGGAAGCTTCACACCCCAATGACGAGTTACCCATCTAGGAAATTCTGTAATTTTCTCGGCCTAGTGTCTTTTGCTAGCTTGCGCCCCGCTCGAGCCTTCGCGCTACCAGGATCGACAGTCGGCCCATCGGCCCGATGTCTCAAACCAGGAAAGATTGCTGCTCGTTTTCTCAACGTCCAGCGCTTCCGAGACACAGTGGGCGCTGGCCGTCTATCGACAAACATAAATGCTCTCAACCGCAGCGGGGAGCTGCAAAGATTAAAGAATAGTGTGCGCCGTTGGTATTCCATTTCCGAAGCTTGCCCCGAAAACAGGACCGCGCCGCCGTGGTAGGTCCGTCCCTCGTTCAAATCAGTGTTTTCTAGATGCCTCCGATAGGCTCTTAGGCTCTCCGTGATGCTGTGAGCCGGTTTCATGGCTACGCAAGCTGTAAGCTTTCGGTTGTAATGCGACAAAATCCTTCTCGAAACTGAATACAGATTGCTACTCCATAGGTTGACACTAGGGGCCAAACCGCGTCTTATTAATACATACTACAATTTCTGAGCCTAGATTTTCTGCTCAGCCAGGCAAATGGGGAGAAACAAACTTTACTGGTGAGCCTGAACAATGGCGGCTATTCCCGCCGAAGGGTGTCTCGCCACCTTGCCGACGCGTCAGCATCCGTTTTGTGCTGCATGTGCAAATTGCATTGTGTGTTTGAATAGCTCTTGAGCGACATGTTGACCATTACATTAGATTGAAAGCCCTTTTATGCTTCTCTGATTCCGCTCTCCAGGTGCACCACCCCCCACCAGGTAGATTAACTTGGGGCTACAAATGCTGCAGCTCGGCCCATTTCGCAGCAGCAACTGGCCACAGCCTAAGTGATGGTGACTTTTGGCACTGCACCACCACAAGCCTCCAGTGTTTGCTCTCCACGGCAAGCCAATGCTCTCCAGGCGCGCCCGCAGCGACGACAAAAGGCGGCGAGCATCGCATGGTCACTGGCCCTGGCAAGGCTAGGTAGCGGTCGACAAGGCTCAGCGGAGATCTTATCGGTGTAATCATCCGCCTTTTGCTTGGCTTGGTGTGGTCGATCCTTTCGATTTGCCGTAGTGGTGGTCTTGTAGATAGCTAGCAGCCACAAGGGCTAGAAATAGCGGTTAGCCCTGCCGTTCTTGGTACTGAAATCAACTAAAAGCACCGGCTGCACCCAAATCGGTTTGTACAGGACCAGCAGCGATCTTCTAGCCATACTTCTACATGATGCATCCTATTTCCACGGGAAGCACAAGCATTGAAGACGTCGACATGCGCGTTTCGGGGATACGGAAATCGAAGAATGGCAACTTAACTCTGAGTTGAATGAAATCAAAATAGAGCTGCAATTGCAACAAAGCATTGCGAATCAAGAAGCAAGTCTCACGAAACTGCGGATTATGATTAGTGGCAATACTGAGTCTGTCTTGAAATTTTTCTCACGTTACAAGCCTCTTCAGACCTCCAAGATCGTTTGATCAGCAAGAACGCTGCTGAGAAGCTCCAGATGACTGCCTGGTCTTGCTTTGTGGTCTTATCACCGAAACTATATGACGGATTTAGAATAGGGGGTCTCAATGCCAGCGGCTGATCAAGTCGATCGGCTTTCTTTTAATTGTTCTACGTATCTGAAGCTAGGTACACAATCTACCTGCTGAATGATATATCGCCCGCTACCCGGGGCCGCAGTTGCCTTTAGGGCTGGCAGTGTTGCCCGATAAAGAAGAGCACGCAGGCCCAGGCTGTGGAAAAAGCCAGATCGAAACCCTCTATTGTACCGCAACCATTGCCAATGTTGGCAGCAAATATTAGTGGCCTTTCATTGATCGAGTACTGGTTCGCTTCAGACCGACTATCCGATCCAGAAACTGGATCTATGGTGACATGTGCGCAGTTCATGTACATTTCACGGTTTCCAACCTTGTTGAACCACGACCACGCAAAGAGGGCACTACCAGTTGGAGTGTCCGCGGGCAATGTGAACTGCCACGTTGGAGATAGTGGACATTTCCCGACGTAGGAATGGAGCACTTTCCACGTTTGGCCCTTATCCAGAGATAGAGACACCTGACAGCTCCCCCCCCGTCGTGGGGGGGACACTGCCAGCAAGGGTAAAGTTATATGTCTGGCCGGGCTGCCAGCTCACTACGGCTCTTCCTTGGGGTGTGTCTACTAGTGAGTGATACCCCTTGCAGGGAAAATCTCCTCCATCTGCGTGAAGCGGCGCCGTCATGTCATAGTCAATATCGGTTGTGTACGGGTTGAACCGTGAGCGAAAAGCGGGTGGCCAGCTCATTTGCATATGCGCGTTGACAGCTCCCAGAAGACTAAGGAAGTAGTAGAGCTTCATTGTTGACCAGTATTACTCTCGCGTATCGATGTAGCACGGAGATATTATAGGGAGAAAGGTCTTGGCTCTATTTATAACCCTTGCTTGGGGCGTCCCACGACGCGGCAGGTAGTTGATGAAGTCTATTTCCAGCGCCTCTACTGGCCCCATTTTGTCAACGATCGAAGCTTTAAAGAGCTTCTCCATCTGAGCCCACAAAACATAAAAGACTGCACAATTGCGCCGTCTCCCGTGTCTCTATGACAGCCTGCCGCCGCTGCTGCTACTTCCCGTCAATATGTCTCTCAGGAGTCTTCCCTTCAGCAACGTGGTAGCATGTACGAGTATCACTGCAAGCCGGAAATAAGGCAATGATGATCTGACTCGCATAGTTTTACGAAGCGTCGCATGTCGTTGGCTCGCGGCACATCCACGTCTCAAGAGCTATCCGGCGTGGGTACCGGTCGAAACTATGCGAGAGAGGCTTCGCGAGTTAGTAGAGGACCTTCATACACCAGAGCTGTTCCTCGTCCTAGATACAGACTGTGATGATAGTGTGGAATGGAAATGCTTTCGGGCCGACGCGTCATATCATGGGACGATCGAACATGGTATAGCAAGTTTATATCTTGCACATCTTGCACAATGGTCTCGAGCGAATGTCTATGCGCCAGACGGTAGCATTGTGGCTCCAAGCGACCGTTTAGTCTTGGACCCCCAACTCTTTGTGGACTACTTGGAGAACAAAAGGTCAGATTTGAAGAATATTATTGACTTCGGTGAAACGACCCTGCTCAACCCCAGACAAAGTAGGAAAGGAGATTGGCGGAACCGTCGAGAAATTTGCAAGTGGCAAAACAATTTGTTTGTGTGGTTCAAAAAAGACCAAGCCTGTTTAGACTGAATTCTAACGCTGTTACGGGGAGCGTAAACATTTGCCAAGATCATCTGTAGTCTAGTTTTGAGTGAAGAATGTTTAAAACAGGTATCAATATGTATGCAATACGTGTTGCAACGTACAAATTCCTTCGGCCTTACGCGAGCCGCCGCTCAAAGCTGTGTGAGCCTGTGGGCGGCCCTCTCATTTGCCTTGTTTGTCGCCAATCTGTCGCTTCTGAGTGTAGTAGGGTGGGGAAATCGACTGCTATTTTTGGCCGCTGATACTACCAGGTACCATACTTGTACCTCGACTCGACCACTGTATCAGACACTAAAAATGACCTCTTAAGGTCGTTCTTGTCCACGGTATTGCCCGCTTCCTTCCACGAATCACCAAGACTGCTATGCTAGAGAAAGGATTCGAGACTCAACTCATTGTTTCTACAACCTTATGTGCATAGATGTGGTGCTATTCTCGTATTTACACAAACGGTGACTTTCCACCAAGGGCCGTTGATACTGTAGATGGACAAATGAGTAGGACACAGTCAAGTACTGAGTGAGACATCCATGATACATTTACTCAGTTTTTTCTCCAGCTGGCTCTGGCTTTTCACTTTTTATTGGACTCATCTTTGCTTTGCGAAGCCTGGCGCTTAGGCGACACCTGCCATTGGCTAGGTGTTTGTCTGGTAAACGCTGATCGCTGCAAGATCAACTCTGTTGGCAACAACCACAGTATAACTGGCTAATTATGATAGACATAAAAGAAACTTATCGAATGTATAATTGGGGCGACTAGAGTTCGAAGAGCTAAAAGTCAATCAAGCGGAAGGTTTTGAGTGTGGATATCTATCTATGAAATAGCACTACAGTGGTAGTACATTTGAGTACTAGGTATGTAACGACCAAGGACTACTTGTTGACCATTTTATTTCTCTTGCTTAAGCACCACTCTGCCGATCGGCACTGATATGAGGCCGCATGGCTTGTAGGGTGCTCTCTCCTTCTCTGGACTTGAACGTTTTGTTCATCTATCTTCCATCTTAGCTTATTCTTTAATTCATTCTTTTCCTTGTATGAGCTCTCCTCAGTGTATTGCGGCGTGTACCCCTTTAAGTATACACTTGTATGACCTCCCGAGTGAATGGTCGCGTGGTATATCACTCCGCAGCTAGAGTATAGGTCATTGAAAAAGTTCATTTGGCTCATGTCGACTGTGAACAAGTCATGACTGTTTTTGTAGAACAGCGCACATGTTTCTACTGTTCCCAGTGACCATAGGGTTTCAACAGGAAGAAGGCGAGTAGTGGCCACAGTGAAATTGGAGTGGTTTTGTTTTTGAAAGTGGTTTGATGGGTGGACCAGATACTTCTCTAGGTCGAGATTTTCGAGTTCATCAGTGCCTAAGGTCTGACCACAAGCCTTGACTAAGAGCAGAGCCTGGAGAGTCGCAGGTTGGCTGTGTTTTTCGCGCTTGTCAAGGTCGTATGCGTATTTAAGATGTGATCCAATGAGAATCAGGTCAATCTCATCTTCGTTGTATTCTTTCAAAGTTTCACAATTTTTTAGTTCGTGCCATATTTGGTCTAGGTCACGCGGACGGAGCACCGACCCCCAAACTCTCGCATGCCGCTCCATGTTCACTTGTTCTTGGTTTGTCTCGGAAGCCGAGAAGAGTCTCATCCATCTACTGGATACCATTCTGTTTTTGGCTTTCTGCTGCTCCGGCAGTTCCTCGGCCACTTTCCACCATAGTTCCGTAGGCAAATCCTGTGCAGCTTGGCTCATGCTAGTTTCGTGTGGCGCGATTCGAGATCTCGCGGCCGCTGATATGTTTCAGGACAGATCAACAGCCGCGGATGGTTATATACACTAGTGCAGCGTCGATTGTTGACCAATCTTCCCCATTTCGAGTGCCATTTGTGGCCGACTTATTACCGACCTTTTCCCCGAAAAGAGCAATACGGTACAAAGTAGTCCAGGTTTAGCGTCCGCAAACCGATTATAGCCAATTTTGCTCAGTGGCCTAATTATGCTGAGACAGGTGCCCCCGCGCCTGCCCCACCCGCCTTACCTGGGTTTTTTTACATCGAAATGGGGGACACTGAACCTGAACTGAAGTGTACCAACCAAACCGTTATGAGTGTCGCTAACTAGTGCTTTTAGTCAATTTTAGTTACCTGGCGGGGTAATCAGAATCGCTATTTCTGGCTCTCTAGGCGGCAGCCAAAATACACCCCACTAAAATTATTATGTTAGAAACCCGCGACACCCATAACGGTTTGGTTTGGTAACAAAACGCCACGTCTCCGTTTCCTTTGTGATGTCCTGCGTTCGATGGCACTGAATAGCTTCGCCACAGTCCTCATGAGCTTAGCAGTGCTGCGCTGTGCAGTATCTGCCTCGTGACGTCAGCGCCGACGACGATGTATCGCGACGCATGCGTCAAGGTCGCCTTGAGGTATGCACGACGCAATGCGATCCGCGAAACTTCGAGACAAAACCGGCGATTCGAATTGTGCTGGCGGGCAAGGCACTATAAGTCAAAAGCGGAGGTATGTCAAAAGGTGTAGTCGCAGGTTGAAAAGGCGGGGCGCGTATTTTCTCTTATCGGATGGTCCAGGCTGTGGCCACATTTGGCCTGTGGCTTTCGGCATCACTTTATGACGTCCTAGGCCTCTGACATAAATACTGAAGACAGAATCGCGCAAGAGTTCCCGGTTGACATAACAAGGTCTATAATGTATGCCGTACAAGTTTTCGAGCACAAGATAATCGTCAAGGAAGAGAAAACCGGGAGTACATATAAGAAGGTCGCGAAAAAGGGACGGCCAAATTCTCATACTGGACGAAGACAACAAACCAGCGCACAACGTACGATTTGAGCCAGGTAGCGTGATTTGGATCGATCAGCTTGAGAATGCAGCTCCGGAGCCTGTAGAAAGCCTGTCCGCAAACCCATCTGATGAACATAGAGAGGGGCATAGAAAATGGACTGACTATCTGAGAGTCTCTCCTGCCGCAGATGGCGAAAAAATACCATATATTGTCGAGAACGTCGAAAACTCTGCGAAACCTGTTCTCAAACTGCGGTGCTCTTTGAGAGGGCCTTTTAAATGGGTTTCCATCTATGGGGAAAATGAGCACGATTGGGAAGGGATTGCCCGAGCGGAGGGAGCGAAGGGGAAGGGCATGTTTACGCTGTCGTTTACGTTGAAATTCTGTGATATGTTGTCTCAACCGCGGTATGAGCAATCGCTTTTTCTTCCTTGGAACGAGGAAGAAGAGAAAAAAGAGGCACTCGAGTGCGAGCGTCAGATACAACTGGACAAGATACGTAAAGAGGCGGTGCTGGTAGCCCTCGCATTCGCTGCGCGTGGCATGGCCTTGCCCGCTTCTAACGCGGTCCAAGCTTAATTGCATGTCAGACCGCGGTAAATAGCACATCCAATCACTTTGTCACAAATCAAGAGTCGTTTGACTCCAATATAATAGTCTTCGTATAATGCTGCGCTCCATTGTTTCGACCGGGAGAAACCTAAATGTATGTCTGACTCGTTCAACTGCCTGTTCCTTAATAGCCCTAGTTGCTTGAACGGTCGATGCTCGCAGCGCTGGCCGACTGAATCCGATGTTTGTAGCCACGGATGCGCGGATAGTGACGATAGCGGCTATGGATGCAGGTGCTTCGCAGACTCACTTACAATAGGCGGAACTATTAGTAGTATGAGAAACTGAATCAAGCTGACGTATTTTGAAAATGATGTGTCTGGAATATGTGCCGGCGACTGATCACTTATACTGAAGAAAGCCGCATGTCAATTTATGGCATACACTTCACCCTCAACGAGCAGAGTCCAGTCGTATGATAGGCGCAGTCAGTTAAACAACGGTAAACAGCCGAATATGCGTGGCTTTCTATTTATGTGCAGCAGAGACTGGAATGTATTTGAGAGCGAGAGATCTATCTATGTTATCCAAGTGCACCTAGGCTAAGCCGAAAACGAAACTCGCCGTAGCAAGCACGATGACAAGGATGCTAGCTTCGGTCCCTGGCGCGATACTAGCTAGCGATGTCGTTGGCACTGGCACCGGTAGTTGTGACGCAATAGAGAAAGCCAAAGATGCGGACGACGGCAACACCGCCGCCGTTGATGTATTTGATTTCCACTGAATACCGCTCGATGGTGTGTGCATATACATAGCACTGCCAATATGTCTGCTGGTTGCAGTACATAAACTTGTAGGCAGTACTGAGGGCATCTCGGATGGCAGTATGGAAGCTATGGTGGCAGATTCAGACCACAAGGCAGAAGGCATGACGGTCGAGCCATTCTTGGCGCCGGTCACATATGTCATGCTGACCAGGTTCTGTCTCACTCTGCTGCGCGCAAGGACACGAACGTCACGATCTTATATATTTCGTCCAGTATGTTGCGGGCCGTCGAAACTGGCCACGCGCAAGTCAACAAACTGTACTGCACTTTTTCGGCGTACAAAGCAAGATGATGAATAGAAAAGCTGTTATCGGCGCTCTGATTAGCAGCATGTGCTATATTCTGGAGCAGACAGAACGGCACGAGCGCCAGAAAGAGGCGCTAGTCGATTCACAAGAAACGAAAACTGGCAGCGCACTGGGAACTGTCACTTCGTACCACTTCTCCCGATCCATGCGGCAGTGACTTTTACGGTATGAAATGGCTCCGTTATGGCTTCAAAAGACCATTCTGGACACTTTTCTGGACACTTGAGCCGAAAATTCTACGGATGATATCGCTCGCTCCAAGTATTTATACTCTCGACGAGCCGGCTTGAAAACCACTTTTCTCTACAAGTCAACGTCAAGTCATGGCAACAAACGCACAAGCACCAAATGAGGAAGATGCTGCAGCGGCGCAGAGGATCAGGGACGTCGAAAGAATATTGAAAGTCGATTCCAACCCCGACTTCGATGGCGACCGTGCAAGAGCTGAGCCCGACTACGTGTCAGAGTGGAACAAGAAAGAATCTATTTTCAAATCAAAAGTGTTCGGTCTAGAAGAAAATGCCCTTCAAGATGATTGGAACGAGAGATTCCAGTTTCTCGGCTCGTTGCTGCACAAAACACAGTGTACGACACTGGACGCAAAATCTCAGGAAGAGATTGCGAAAGCTTACGAAAGTAAGATCAATAGTCTCATGGCTTGAATTACACTGACCTGGCTCAAGAACTCTTTGAAGGCAGCGGATGGCAAAATTAACGACGACTATATCAAGAAATTGGAGGCATGGGATGGAGCAGCCAATTTTGAAAATGAGGACGAGCATATCGACAGTGGCTTAGAATCCGACGAGGGCGAGCTTCGTCCTGAGGACACGATAGACCCTCCCCCTGACAAAGTGATGGTAACTCTCCTGCAGGCAACGCAGTACATGCAGAGGCTGTTTGAAGACCCGGACTGGGACGAAGCTGAGGCAGCGCTGGAAGCTGTCAATCGTCGAATTCAGACCCAGAAAGGGGATGAAGACCGTAACATGACGGACGGCGATCTTCTGGCGCGGGACGATTGGTACCTTAAGTACTCTTATTGGCATGAAGCCTACGAGGAGCTTCGGAGGTGTCGTGACCCATTAAAATTCGGTATCGAACCTGAGGCGGCGGTAGAAAGAGATAAGAACCAGAGGCGGCTAATTAGACTTTACGTAAAATCGCGTCAACTGCCCTCGGGGTGGGCAAAGTTTCCGCCTACGATGACGAACGAGAAGCCGAAGCAGTCGACGAAGAAGCCGAATCAGTCGACGGAGAAGCCGCCGGAATCGACCAAACCGCCAAGTGGAGAGCTTGTATACCCTTGGAAGACACAAAAATTTGAATATGGCACAGCCCTCGGTTTCGTGCGCTGTGGCTTTGGGTACCGAGTGTGCGTCGAGATAAAGGAGAACGGCAAAATCATTCGCTCGCTCATGGCAGGAGTCGACACAGGCATAGATCTGAAAGAATGTGAAAATAAGAAAAGCCTCTATAAGATCTCCGAGAAACAAAGCGAGTGGACCTACTTGGACCGTAGAGATTTCAAAGAAATTCTCTGGGTCACAAAAGCTCAAGGCAAGAGAAAACACATGACAGGACGTCAACCCGATCCAGCTGCGTACTGTTGCGTGAGGTTTGAATCAGAAAAGACATTTGAAGACGGCAAGACCAAGAGCGGGTTACAGTTGCTTACCATGACCAGCCTTAAAAAAGTAAAGGGTAAAAATATCGCAGAGGGTTTAGTTGAGAAAGTGTGCGCGAGAGACGGCATCGTGCCGCCCTGGAAAGCAGGGTATAAGGAAGAAATCCACGATTCAGAAGTCATTAAGGAGGAAAACCGCCAAAAGAGGGCTGCTGAGAGGGCCGCCGAGGCCGAAGGCAGTTCCTCAGCCACAAGCAGCGCTTCAAACGGCGGGAGAGACAGCAACGCAAGTGGACATCTTGAGGAGCCGAAATCCAACCTTGACTCCATACTCAAGGAGATGAGAGATTTTATGGCCGAAGCTCGTAAGGATCGAGAGGTGATGCAAGACATGATGAAAACTTTCATGGCGTTCGTGGAAGCAAATACGCCAAAGACTGCCTCTGCCAGCTCTTAGCATCCCAATAAGAAGCTGAGATGAAGTCATACCTTTCTGTCTGTTTGTCTGTTTGTCTGTTTGTCTGTTTGTCTGTTTGTCTGTTTGTCTGTTTGTCTGTTTGTCTGTTTGTCTGTTTGTCTGTTTGTCTGTTTGTCTGTCGGTCTGTCTGTCTGTTTGTCCGTCTCTTTGCCCAACTTGATAACTATAGCTTTAATATAAATTCATCGTTCCTATCAAGTAAATTCATACAGTAATGCGACTTAGTAGACAATGATTTAGGAGTGGATAAAAAGTAAGGATTAAATTGCTCGTGGTCACGTAGGATCTAGGTATGGAAGTCATCACTATCTCTAGGCAAGAAACTGGTCCATTGGTTCTAAGGACTTAGATGCTGAATCAAAATAGAAACTTAAGGTTTATCACACGTTACACCATCTATGATTTACCCATTGAAGGGCGGATTCATGGCAGGAGGAGAAAGTATCGGCTGAGGAATCCTGATTAGCCTCGTGCTAAATCGGGCGATTATAGGACACTATTTCTATTGCGGTTTTGTTTATAAGACTGCGCTCCGATCCTCAATTAGCTGCCTTTCCCGCGGGAGAAATTTTGTGAAATATGAAACTATGCTAGAGGTACTATGAGCTTCCCAAAAGAAATGCCACTGCGCGGACTATAGGCGCCTTCACTGAAACTTTGATGACCAGCCAGAATAGCTGCCACAGTGTAGCGAAGAGGATAATTCGTCCCAACCATAAGCAGACTGAGATCAGAAGCATCTTGATAATTATTCCACCCCTTACGGCGGTAACTGCCGCCACCATTCGCGAAGCGGCGACGCCGATGCAGCGCGAGGCGGCATTGATCCGGTGCGGCGGCGCTAGCGTGCTCATCAGCTCGCACAGCCGCTGCACCGCAGCAAACCGGCGCAGGATTGCTTGCAAGCTTGCCTGAAAGCTCGTCTGTCCGCCAGGGGACTCGGCATGGAAGCTTATGGTGTCATTGCTTCCACGAGCGTGAATCTCCTTGCTCCGGGTTTTCATTGTGTTTCTGTCGATCCGCGCTGCGTGTGGCGGCCCTCCGGATACCACGCTCTTTTAAGTACAGTGGAGAAAGCCACCTCAGGAACTGGCTCCACTGTGACCAGAGGGCAGAAAAGCACTTTTTGATGGTAGCATCCGGGTCACCTCCCCGAGGCTGAGCGGTCGCGTTTCCTGACAAATGCTCTGCGTGATCTACTGGGCCTTCTCGCAGCGCATGCCGATGCTAGCGCTGCGCTGCGCCTGTGGGCCGGAGACTTCGAATCATGCCGAAAATGCAGTATTGGCCGCGAGCCCGAATCTGCCTCCTGACGTGCTGCAAGATGGATAGCCTCCATCGACCAGGAAAGGGGTGCAGGAGCCGTTTGTACCATGAGGGGCAAGACACTTGTACGTAGGCGGATTTTCCTGACGAGGAACGTGCTGCATACATGTCCTACCGCCTGAAAGCCACTGCCGACACTGGCGGGCCAGCACTCTCTTGTCCGCTGACAGGCTTGCAGGCCTATGCGCGCACCGCCACACCTGCTAGGCACAACTCCATCAGCGTAACGGCATGGACGCGACCAAGGCAGTGCATAACGAGCCGATAGCTGCTGAGGTACGGCCTTGGACAAAATGGCTACATGAACGAAGTGCGTTGCTTTGGCAATGCGCCATCTGAGGCCAACGGCAGAGGTTTCGCGTTATTCCATCGCAGCCAGAACATGGCGCTGCAAAGATTCTGGCATTGACGAGCCGCATGTACTGTACCATACTGGAGGGAGACTTGGGATTGCTGGTCCACTCGCATTGGCTCATAAGTGCCTTTGAGTCGCCACTTTCTGCCAAAATTCACCCACACTGTCTTCGTCAAGTGGCTGGCGCTGGCAAGTATAAGAAGCATTCTGCGCGTGGACGGTGACATGCTGCTGCATTCGTGGAGATGAGCGCTTCCAAAGAGTCGGTGAGGGTCCGAAAAAGAATTCGTGGCCTTCCTAGGGAATTACAGTGGATAATTGTAGAGCAAGATCCCCTTCCTTATATTCGCGCACTACATTCATACGAGGACGAGTACTACCAGGAGCAGGTCTCACGCGCTTTTGCAGACTTACCTGTGGAGAAGAGTTCTCGGGATACAATTCGAAGGGTTACAAAATGAGCCTAGAACAGGCGGCGTGTTTTTTGATTGGGCACGAATTAGGGCGTCTCCGCGGCTATCTTATGCGCAAGGTGAAGCAGCGGTTCCCCCTGCAATCTTGTTCTAGCTTGGCCGATCGATGGATTTAAACTTCGATCGAACAAGGTTGAGCAGGGTTTTAGCGATGAGAGCGATTCTGACGATGAGAACGTTCGCCTCCCAATGACGGTTTCACGGGTACAAGAACCGCGAATCGATTTACTTCTTACTAAGGCGCTCTCGTTTGAGGTAGATTACTTATCGAAATACTTTGAAAAGGATTCGTCAGGGGTTGTCAGAACTTACGTTGCCTATCTACATTCGACTCAATACGCAATCGATCAAGTAGAAGTCAATATGGAGATAGTTGAGAGGTCTGACCCTACTATGTATTGGCACGAGTATATATATACCTTGCGTGTCCGGGGGGGGGGTTACAGTTTCTATGAAGCAGCGGAACCACATTAGCACTCAAAAGGCGCCTAGGGCTGCACCATTCTGAGCTCTATCAGCTGTATGAATTTGTAATGCGACAAGTCTTTAGCATAGACCTTTCACCAAAGTACCCTTCGCCAACATTAAAAGCCGCTTCTCACGGCGGGCTGATGGAAATTGATGCTGTGCAAACCATGTGGTGATTTTTTGTTCAATGGGGAATGGCACAGGCATTGGTACAGCTTGACCGTCAGAAATCCAGATCCAGGCCAAGAGCTGCGCTTCTCTGAGACAGTAGTCCTCACGTTTGGAGGGCTTGATAGAAAGAATGTGCATGCCGTTCGGTCAGACCAAGCAGATCTGGTCAGCTTACGCCAAAATTCGAAGCTGATATGTGTGCCCAGATGCCCTCTTTGGCATTACTGCCATCCATAGCTTTGTCCATCTTGACCCTGATCATCATTTCTCGGGATTCAACTGTCCACCATATATGCTCGGTACTCTTTAGCTTCTGGTGCCACAGTGACACAGCCAACGAGCAAATCAGTATCTTAGCTACGATTCCCTCGCCGCCCGACGTGGCTCCAGCTCCGGTGACCAAGATGTCGTTCATCACGAGGTACCACCCTCACAGTCACGCTTCAACGGTGTCGTTTGGGATTAGCGCAGAAAGCGGCAGCGTGAGTTTAGTAATCGGACCAAGACAGGTTGCCTGACTTGCCGCCGAAGGAAGAAAAAGTGTGACGAGGCCAAGCCGGAATGTAGGCCTGAGGATCCGCCCCCCTGACATCTTCAGTCACTAACATGTTGATAGGCGGCAACTGCATCAAAGGAAACCACGTTTGCGACGGATATGCCCCTCTTCCAAAGGTTTACGCGTCTTGGCCAAATTCACATTGCACTCCGATATCAAACGTTACTCAGCCACCCCATTCTAGGGCGCATGGCGCCGACGGCTACCAGCGCAACCATGACCACCGTCCAGCGATGGCACAGCCTACGGATATGCGCGTTGAGTCATCCAAACAGAGACACACTCAGAAAGAAGAGATGCTCTAAGGAGGCTATTTCTACCAGTATGATCAGGAGCTAAGTTCAGAGCGAGACCGTGCCGCCACGGCTTGCTGGCGATTCAACACGTTGACGTGTCCGCCAACCAACGGTGTCTCCATCGTGGAGCGCGGCCGTCTGTTTTTCGAGATTATCCAGCCAACTGAGTCATTTCTCCCCCCAATATTGGCTGTGTTGGGCTTCAAGTCGCCGTTGAGACACCTTTTACTTGTTCATACGGCTACAATATCAGCATCGGCAACAATGTCTCTATAGGAAGAGCCTGCACCATGGATGATGCGGGCAAGATTCAAGTTGGTGACAGTTGCGTCATTGGGCCTAATGTCAGCATGTACACCGTCGAGGCCTCTACCGATGTTAAGCACCTTCGGGACGGCCGCAGACCCCAAGTTGCCAAGGGTATCACCATTCATTCAGACTGCTGGATTGATGGTAGCGTTGTGATCACGCCTGGCAGGGTCATCGGAAAGGGTTCCATAATAAGCGCGGGCTCAGTTGTAACACGGGTGCGCTTTTCAGACTCTTTCCATCTCGGAGGAGGAATTATTCTTACTCCTTTTCCAGGACGTGCCCCCGTTTACCGTTGTTGTTGGCAACCCTGCACGCGTTTGTGTGGTGTTGCTTCCTTGTAGGTGCTAATATAGCACAAGACAGGCTTTTCAGCAGCGCCGGCAGCGCGCACAGTATGGCAAAAAAGAAAGAGGGGGGGGGGGGGTTCTAGGAGTCAGCAGTCATGGATAAGGTGCGCTTTTAGGTTGAGTAAAGCACTTGATTTTCAACTAAATTGAGTCAGGATCATTGCGACTGATCTTAGGCTGCGGTAGGCGAAGGACAGTCTATTCAATAACTCGAAGTGAATCCGAAATTTCCAAAAAGGTGTCGACGCCTGACTGAACCGCCTATTCATGGGTTCAGTTGTAGCCTGTCATCTTGTGGAAATTAATGCACAATACAAAGCTCGTCCATCGATCTATATGACACTCGTCTCTCGCAAGACTCTGTTTATAAACCTCTTCCGCTTCCTCGTATTTGTCCTGCTGTTCGCAGATGGAGCCCAAAGCTTCGACGATCGTGCAAGACGTGGCGTGCTTCAGCCCCGCAACCAAGCGTGCGCTGTCCCACGCTTTTCGGTACATCGCCTCGGCCTCCGCCAGCCTGTTCTGTTTGTGGAGAAGGTGGCCGAGATTGAACAAGTTAGCATACGTCGCATCATCATCACCGCGCACAGAAAGCTCTTCCGCGGCGTCCATGAAGCTCATCTCTGCCTCGGCAACTCGTCCTTGCCGTGCGTACACCGTCCCCAAACATGTCAGCGCACCAGGTGCATAGTCAGAAGCAGCTTCTCTGAGGCCTTTGTAAGCTTCTTGGATGAGATTCTCGGCGTCTTTGAGCCTCTGTTGGTCTCGAAGTAGAACTCCTAAGCCAAGTTTGAGGCTCAAAACCTCAATGGAGTCTTGTCTGTGTGACTCTGCCAAGCCTTGCAACGCGAAATCATATGCTCTTTCCGCTTCTTCGACAACACCGCGAGCTGAGCAGAGAGCCGCAAGATGCGTGAAAGCTGTAATAGCCGTGGGATCAGAGTGGCCGACAATATCCTTGAAACCGTAGGCCGCCACGTGGTACATGCGCATCGCATCGGACAGCTTTCCACGATCTTGGTAGATACCTGCGAGGTTGAATGCGGCTGTCAGAGTTCTCACATCCTTCTTCTCGACTTGTCTTTTGAACCCGTCTAAGGCGCGAACAAACATTGTTTCCGCTTCTTTCAGCTTCCGGCGTTTTGCATAGACGGTTCCGAGCGCATTGATGATACATAGCACCGCCACTGAGTCTGGCCCATGCTCCGGGTCAGCATCATCGACGAGAGTCCTGTACAGCGCCTCGGCTTGCTCATAGTGACCCTTGCCGCACAGCATTTGGCCGTACTCTTGCATCGCTGTGATGGTCCTCCAGTGTTTGTGCCCAAAAATTCGACGAAACTTGCCGATCACAACGGAATGGAGCTCCTCGACTGCGGCATCATTTTGATTATCCCGATGAAAGGCCATCTGATCATGAACAAACCTCAGAAAAAGACTGTGGTCTGTTCGCTCCGCTTCGTCAAATTCTTCGATAGCTTGGGCGCGAATACCGATCGCTGTCTCTGCTTGCCCGTCTCTTTCTAGCAGAGAAATATATCTCGAGTAGATTGCATAACGTGAGGCGCACTGACTAGCGCCGTCGATCCGCTTACCTGGCCGATGCGAACGCATCCTGTACGGTTGCTCTCTTGATCTCAGCAACTGTCCGAGAACGACTCAAGCTTAGGTTTTAAGTCCCAGTTGAACACTTTTTGCCCAAGTGCTAGGAGGCGATGGTAGCCGCTTTTGACCACAGATGTTCGAGGGACCATTTCGGCCGCTCCTCTACAACATGACCTCAGTTTGAGGATTTTTATCTTCTTCCCAGTTATTTCTGATCACACTACTAGTACTGTCAAAGGCGGAACGAGTGTCCCTCTTTTCTTGATTGAGGATAATAGCGGGAGCCCTGTTTTAGCGGGTGGCGCGGTGGGACACTGGTTCCACCATAGGTGCCACTGTTGTACCCTCTGGCCCCCAAAGGTACTGCTGGACATTGTGAGTAGACACAATTAAACGCCATTTCTGGCTGTCAGTTATTACAACTGCAAATCATCTCTATCACATGGTACACTAATGGGCGAAATGGGCTTCCAGTTTTGGTAAAGCATTTAATTCTCTAACCAACTTCGATGGAATTAAAAAACCTGTCAAAATTTCTCGATGTAATCTTAAAATGAAGGCAAAAACTCATTTAAACGCTTTTAAGCCTCAGCACCATTTTTTTTCTCGGTCGCAATAACGATGCGGAGCTGCCGGGTGGTGTCTGGAGGCTTAGATTAGCGGTAGATAATGTCAATTTGCCCGTGACTGTATGTACGCCTTAATATTCACAGTATCGCCAAGTTTTTTTTCATTCACTTTTAAAGCCAAGATCCTATTCTCAAAGCGGTCCCCGTGTCGGCTGTCACCTGTCACTCCTTGATCACTGACATGCTCTGAATCAGATCTCGGCTGAGATCCGCAAGAATTAGTGGCGAAATGGTGTATCTGATGGGTGAGAATCAGACAGTGCTGCCCCCGGAACCAGAGTTACATTGCTGTGCTGCCCTAGGATCCCTCCCTACCATGTCATCCAACACGAAATTCGTTACTCCTCGTATTGAGACAATGAAGATGCCTTCAACAGCAGTGATTGAGAAATACTAAGTAGACAGCGGCACTACCCTTGCTGGAGGAATTAATGGAAAGGGCTAGAAACTTTTCGGGCCGCGTGTCCTTTGGTAGCGTATGCTCAGGTTGGCTCAGGACGATCTTGTGACGCGGGTCTGCGGTGTGGTGCAACGAGCGGCGGCGGAGTTGGAGTAGTACGCTAAACATCATGCATACTGCGTCGAAATAGATTATTTGGGTAATGAATATCCAGGGAACATAGGCGTAAGATCCAGTCCAATTATTTTAGCAGCATTATCTGCACTCTGATTTTGCTCGTCAATGTTCCCAACCTTTGGCCTGGCTTGAAGAGTTGCGAAGGTGACGGTCGTGGCGGGTCTTCCAGTGGAGCCTGGAATGCAGGAGCCGGTCAACGGTCAATTTGGTTGGCGCATATAAGATTCCCTGGTTGTAGTACGCAGATGCCGTCTCTGTTAATCGGTCGTCGCGGCATTTTGCGGTTTGCTTTGATTTTGGATAGATAAATGGATATGGTCTATACCGCTCACTCGATGGTTATGAACTGTGCGACCGTATGGTACCAAGACGAGAGTTAAGTAGGGGCAAGCGGGAGGATCTTGAGATCCTGAGTTGCAGGGTCAGGCTGTTCACCTAAGTTGCGGAGCCGTGATATCCGGTGGGCATGGATGGGATTCCGCAAATGGTCTGCCTAGCGAACTGCCTTGGATGCCAAAATTACCCTCGCTTTCATTGGCCGCACGTGCTGACCAGCTCAGGCCGCTCCACCACGGGGCTGACGGGAAGGCAACAATCAACCCCGCAGCTTGGACGGCTCGGTTAGCCCCGCTCAACCGTCGTGACAGCCTCGTAGCCGCGATTTCATTTTGTTCCACTTACAACAAAACGCTGCGATGCCACCTCCAAATACCTAGTGATAGAAAACGTGTCTAAAAATCTATATCTTGTCCGCACGATGCCGCGTCGACCAACCGACAGAAACGGCTTTCACTTCGCCATCATCTGCGCACTGCCCCTCGAGTACGATGCCGTTTATGACTCTTTTGATGAAGCTTGGCCAGACGAAGATTATGGCAAGGCCTCGGGTGATCCGAATCGGTATGCTACGGATCGTATGGGTGAACTGCCAGTCGTTCTCCTGCTGCTACCAGGAATGGGCAAGTCCGACGCCGCGAGCGCTGCTGCGAGCCTACGCTCCAGCTACAGAAACTTGAGTTTAGCTCTTGTTGTCGGCATATGCGGTGCTATCCCATATTTAGCGGATGGTACTGAAGTTATCCTTGGCGACGTCATTATTAGCAAATATGTTGTACGCTATGACTTTGGCCGCCAGTACCCAGACGAGTTTGAACCGAAGCGAGCGATAGAGGATACACTCGGCCGGCCGAATAAAGAAACAAGAATTTTGAGTGCTTTTCTAGAGACAAGCTCTGGTCAGGATAAGCTGGAAGAGGAGGCGCACATCTTTCTACAACAACTTCAAGAGAAAATGAAGAACACAAAGCATCGAGGCAAATACGACTACATCGGAACATCGCATGACAAACTATTCAAGCCTGACTACCGACACAAGCACTATAGAATGAAAGAATGCGATATCTGTGAGGCCTGCTACGGGGACAAAGACCCTGTCTGCGAAAGTTCATTTGAGCTAAAGTGCCCAGACCTTGGATGTTGCGATAGTAATCTCACTACACGCACTCGACTACAAGAGCGGAATCATCCTGCACAAACACACAAAATTGCAAGCCCAGTGCTAGCAATACACACAGGAGGTGTCGGCTCCGCAGACACTGTGATGAAGTCGGGGAAAATACGAGATACGATTTCTAGGAGAGACAGAGTTATTGCTTTCGAGATGGAAGGAGCGGGTGTGTGGGATGAGTTGCCATCATGTCTTCTTATCAAAGGCGTGTGCGATTACGCGGATTCGCACAAGCCAACGGGCTGGCAAAAGTACGCAGCCGCCACAGCTGCATCAGCAGCAAAGGCTTTACTTCAGAACCATTTTAAAGAGGGACGTTCAACTGGGGAGGCTAGAAGTTAGTTTCCTTTGCTTTTAAAATGGCCACTTTAGATACTCATGACCTACTTTGATACTGATCATTTGTCTGCTAGACTCGGTATTCGCAGTACCATTCACCCGAAATGATGGGTTTGTCGGTCGTGACGACGAGATCAAGCGGCTGCTTGAATTGTGCGATACAAAGAGCGACCGCATTGCCCTATTTGGGATGGGCGGAGCAGGTAAGACACAGGTAGCTCTAGAGCTTGCCTACAGGATATATGAGAAAGAGCCAGCGCGCAGTGTCCTCTGGCTGCCCGCGTTTAATATGGCAGCTTTTCACCAGGCATGCACGGACCTGGTCAAGAAATTTGGCCTATCGAGCAGTCGGGACGATGATTCCCGAGAGTTACTTCAACAGTACCTAGGTTCAGAGGGCGTTGGACGATGGCTTCTTATACTAGATAATGCCGACAGCGAAGAGATTCTTCGTGGATCCGCTGGTATCCCTGGAATAAATGCCTACTTGCCACGGAGTCTGAGCGGCCAAATGCTAGCTACCACACGATGGCGGAAAATCGCGGCCAATATTGCGAAGAAAAAATATTGTCTCAATCAAAGAAATGAGGCAAAAAGACGCTCAAAATCTTCTACAATCATCGCTAGGTCCTGGATTGACGCCTTTCGACGATCATACTCTGAATGATATTTTACAGGTACTGGCTTATCTACCGCTAGCCATTACACAAGCGGCGGCATATATCAATATGTTCGAAGTGTCGCTTAAAGGTTATCTGCAACTATGGCACCACTCTCAACAGGACATGATGGAATTAATGCGTAACCAGCACGAGGATGATACACTCTATGAGGAAAGCCAGGGGGGCAGTGGCGACTACATGGCTGATCTCGTTCAATCAGATCCAGAATCAAAGCCCTTCTGCCGCAAAACTACTCTTCTTCATAATGTGCATAGAGCCTCAAGCTATCCCGCAGTCGCTATTGCCTGATGTAGGGTCAGAGCAAGAAAAGATCAAGGCAATAGGAACTCTCAAGGGTTATGGATTCCTCCAAGAAAGGCCTACAGGTGGGCTGTTTGACATGCATAATCTTGTGCATATCGTCATGCAATTCTGGGCGAAGGATCAGGGCATTGATGTACGAAAACAGACCGACGCACTAGCACATCTTGCTTCTGTGTTTCAATCTGATATATGGGAAGAGCGGTTAATTTGGAGAGCACAACTACCCCCACGTGCTCTATGTTTTCAGATCTTGTCAACAATTCAATCTTGGAAGCTGGTCTGCGCTAGGCTATTGGGCGGGAAAATGTATGGAGGTAGAGGGACGGTCGAAAGAGGCTGTTGGCGTGCTAGAGCATGTTGTCAAGGTAGAGGGGACAACACTGGCAGAGGATCATCCTTCTCGACTAGCATCACAACATGCACTAGCCGGCGCATATGAGTCAAACGGCCAGATCAAAGAAGCTGTTGCTCTGCTAGAGCACGTTGTCAAGGTTCGAGAGACAGTACTGGCAGAGGACCATCCTTCTCGACTAGCATCACAACATGCACTAGCCGGTGCATATGAGTCAAACGGCCAGATCAAGGAAGCTGTTGCTCTGCTACAGCATGTTGTCAAGGTTCGAGAGACAACACTGGCAGAGGATCATCCAGATCGACTAGCATCACAACATGCACTAGCCGGCGCATACACGTCAAACGGCCAGATCAAGGAAGCTGTTGCTCTGCTACAGCATGTTGTCAAGGTCCAGGAGACAACACTGGCAGAGGATCATCCAGATCGACTAGCATCACAACATGCACTAGCCGGCGCATACACGTCAAACGGCCAGATCAAGGAAGCTGTTACTCTGCTACAGCACGTTGTCAAGGTAGAAGGGGCAACACTGGCAGAGGACCATCCAGATCGACTAGCATCACAACATGCACTAGCCGGCGCATATGAGTCAAACGGCCAGATCAAAGAAGCTGTTACTCTGCTACAGCATGTTGTCAAGGTCCAGGAGACAACACTGGCAGAGGATCATCCAGATCGACTAGCATCACAACATGCACTAGCCGGCGCATACACGTCAAACGGCCAGATCAAGGAAGCTGTTACTCTGCTACAGCACGTTGTCAAGGTAGAAGGGGCAACACTGGCAGAGGACCATCCAGATCGACTAGCATCACAACATGCACTAGCCGGCGCATACACGTCAAACGGCCAGATCAAGGAAGCTGTTGCTCTGCTAGAGCACGTTATCAAGATTCGAGAAACAATACTGGCAGAGGACCATCCAGATCGACTAGCATCACAACATGCACTAGCCGGCGCATACACGTCAAACGGCCAGATCAAGGAAGCTGTTGCTCTGCTAGAGCACGTTATCAAGATTCGAGAAACAATACTGGCAGAGGACCATCCAGATCGACTAGCATCACAACATGCACTAGCCGGCGCATACAAGTCAAACGGCCAGATCAAGGAAGCTGTTGCTCTGCTACAGCACGTTGTCAAGGTAGAAGGGGCAACACTGGCAGAGGACCATCCAGATCGACTAGCATCACAACATGCACTAGCCGGCGCATACACGTCAAACGGCCAGATTAAGGAAGCTGTTGCTCTGCTAGAGCATGTTGTCAAGGTAGAAGGGGCAACACTGGCAGAGGACCATCCTTCTCGACTAGCATCACAACATGCACTAGCCGGCGCATACAAGTCAAACGGCCAGATCAAGGAAGCTGTTGCTCTGCTACAGCACGTTGTCAAGGTTCGAGAGACAGTACTGGCAGAGGACCATCCTTCTCGACTAGCATCACAATATGCACTCTCTGGAGCATATGAGTCAAACGGCCAGATCAAGGAAGCTGTTGCTCTGCTAGAGCATGTTGTTAAGGTCCAGGAGATAACACTGGCAGAGGATCATCCTTCTCGACTAGCATCACAAGATGCACTAGAACAATGTACCAGTGTAACAGTTGTGGCAAGGAAACGTTAGAGCTTTACCGTACCGTGCCAACTGTCAGCTACTAGTCTATACTGCACTTGATGGAACTCTATCATAGCCATATATTGCGCAGAGTGCTAGCTGCTCACCGCTCTTCCGTGCTGTGAAGGTTCGTACTTCTTCCATAGTGGCTGCCAGACATGCCTGCCCGTTGCAGGCTCCACTGGGAGACCCACGACAGCCATTAAGAAGTCATTGTCCGAATAATCCAATGTACTGTAGCATGGACAACGCTTCTCATAAGTCTAGTCAGCCCACCGCTTCTCACCTGCACCACTCTGGAGCGCCGCATCGCAGGTTTCCCATCTGGTTCTTCAGTAATGGTGCGCTACTCGCCCTACGCTGCTCAGCCTAATTACCACCAATCTACGCGCCAATTTGCAGCTAACTCACGCGGATCTCGGTTGAGATCTAGGGAGCAACAAGGGGATTGCTCCTGGGGCAGAACCGTAGCTTTAAAAAGAAAGGAAATCAGGCAATATTGTAAATTTTGACCTGTTCAGCAACATTCGTACATGCGATTTATGGCTGTGAACAAGTAATGGCCAAAGCTGGTGATTGATTGTGTCTACTCGAAAGTGTCCAATAACTAGTACCTTTGGGGGACCAGAAGGTACAGGAGTGGTACCTCTGATGGAGTTGGCGCCCCGCCGCACCACCCGCCAGAAGGAGCTCTCACTATTTTCCTTAATTAACAGAAGAGGGACACTCGTTCCGCCTTTGACAGTACCGTAAGACAAGCCAGACGGTTCCTAGCCGTTTCTCGATGCCACTTCGATATACTCTCGAGGGAGAAAGGTAGGTTTTGCCGGGACCAATGCCATGGTGATAACAACCTTACACATCGGGCACGCCGCTCTGGGGGCTCTCTACTTTCCACCTATCCCAACAAATGCTACAGAAGACGTGACCTGTATTTGTCAGCCGTGTAGGGGGCGAGTGGCCTCTGGGGGGCTTGCCTACCACACGGAGTATAGAGAAGACCCTCGGACTCATCGCAAACGGCGCAGTGTTTCCAATCATACTGCTTCACAAATGTATTCTATCCCAATCAACTTCTGGTAATTTTTGCCGCGAGCATTACTGTACTGGCTTACCGGCTTGTCCAAGAAATTTTGGACGTCTTCGCAGTCGATATCGTCCGCCTCGTCCGCCAGAGCGCAAACAAGGCATGCCTGCCAGCAGTGCACGCGAAGAAGCGATACAATGTCGGCGCATTCTGTACAGAGAAGCTTTTTCCGTCAGAACACAGACCAACTCAATTTTCTCAACTTACATATCCATGTATGCGATGTTTAGGTCCATCCTCGAGTATCGCTCGGCAGTTGAAGCAGAGCTGCTCAAATCCAGTCAAGTCTATAACTACTTTGTGATCCATTTTGACAGCGAATATACCACATCCGGAACAAAGTCAAAGCAGGTTTCGCTCTGAAAATAATTGCTTCGCTCTGACAATAATGGGAACCGGGGGCGGGTTGTTAAAATGCTTACTGAGGGCAGCGCGAAGGCGGGATTTTGGATGCCTCGGTGGAGGAGCGACAAATGGCTCGCTGTAAATTACATTTATAGAAAGCCGGGCCACCGGTGGTGCCGAGCACATCTTGAATTATGCGCTTCTACAAAACAAGTTTTCTTCACACTGGTTTTTACCACTGCGGCATCATAGTATCTCCCTGACTAAAGTTTCACGATACCAAGCTACGAGGGCCTTTCGACTGGCTTTACAACGCTACTTGCCACCAGAATCTTTTATTTTCACACTCGTTGTTTCAAAATGATTGATCCGTAGATAGTCCGGAGATCTCACTCACTTTTCTTTCACAGGTCATCTGTCAAGCAGCTGATGAAATAGCATTTCAGTTCAATTTTCTCGAGTTTCATGAGGATTAGCAACTTTGTGTCAGTATGCGGACGATGCGTACCCCGTGTCATGCCTCAGCCAGGCTCCGTGAGAAGAAGTGTTCGCTCGATTTTAACGATGTCCCAGTGTAAAGATAAAATGGGTAGGCAACTTGCAACTACAGAGACAGACTGCTTGGATCTTTGCTTTCATGTCGCGGTCGTAAATGCTGCGTGGATACATTTCCGCGGCATCACTGCTGCGTTCGGAGCAATCAAGTCCCAGAACTATATATGTAGTACCGTTTGGGGGGAACATTCGTGAATAACGTAGGCACTGACATAATTAGCATGAGGGAGTTTGTCGGCCTAACTTTGCTGATGAAGTCACATGTTGTTTCCCGACTCATCGTTACTTGTAGACAATCAGTACAATTGGACATCTGGTCACTTTTCTGGGCCCAAACAACATTTTTGTAGAGTCTTGGGTGTAGTTTTTGTGAGGAATACACGGTGCTGACAATGTCGCGCTGCGTATCGACAGAATAGCTTTTGGAGGTGACTTCAGCGCAGCTAAGAGGGTCCGGCATCGATGGGCAGGTTTTGGCTGCAGTATCCATTTTGGCTCTGCATACGCTGTCAAGGCCTTGCCGGGCCAATTTAGACCACTCTACCGCCAACTTTGCTCGCCGTTTCCACCGGCACAGCCCTCGCTTAGCCACTGCATTCTTCACCTCCCCATAGCTGTTGCCACAAATGCAGTGAATACGTAAAATCGGTCTGGCTTGGAGGCATTTAGAGACTTCACGACATGATCGATGCAATAGGGCTGATCTCGTGTCTGACACAGGAAGAGGCACAAGCAGTCTTACTCTTTCTTTGTAAGGACGACGAGACCTGCCAGATCATCGACTCTGTCACGACAACGCTACGTGATGCGAATCGCAGATCCAAAACGACTTCAGCCGTAATATGCGTACGGTGTGAGACAGCTTTCACGATGGCAGACAACGGCAGCGAGGCTTGCATATTTCACATAGGTTCGCATTGCTTTGAGCATCTACTGAAACATACTAACTCTTCTAAGGCACACTAGAGACTGATTACGACTCGGAGTTCTGGGCGGACTATGACGAGAGCGTCCATGGCGATATAGACACAAAGCGCAATCGTAAAGATTATCCAGATGGATTTTTTTGGAGCTGCTGCGGCGGGCTTGGCTCTGAAAACGGTTGCGTGACCGGTAATCATGAGTCAGATCCAACAGCGGCATGATCACGCATGGAAGCATTTTGTGTATGCAGGGATTGGCTGGGTTGATGCTGGTGCCGTGATGCGCTTCGCTCATGGACTGTGTCGATGCGTTCCACTTCAATGCCGCGTTTTGTGTCGGAGACCTCAGACGTCGGGAAATCATTGCGGGGAGCAGAAGATTGGTGATAGATTCGAGAAATACGTCGCGTTCTCGCGAAGGATTAGTCAATAATCACATCAATTTTTGACGTAGTCATAGCGACGCCAAATTCTGCGTTCTGAGGCTGAGAATGAGGGATTATTTGGCGGCCATAAGAACTTCAATAGATACGATTCTTCCTTCTCTGTATTAATACCTATCAGGTTAATATTCATTCTCAGTCTTGACATCCGCCTGCGTGGCCACATCCGATACCCGACTGGCCCAAAAGTCTCTGGTCTCTTTCAAGTACTGCGTGTCCTCCAAGCGCAGTTCCCATTCGCCTAAGTGCTCATTTGCCAGGACAAGATACGGCTGAAGAGTACTTTCTAGCGCGCTCCGCGGGGTCCCCGGAAAGTGAACGAGCAGATCCCCGCGATGAACCTGGAGTTGCTCCGGCGAGTCCGGATTCAGCGATTTTCCGTCTGCCGAAGCCATATATGCGTTGAACCATCGCAGCGGGCAATATGCAACAGATGCGGCAAAGTACTGGTTCTCGTGCAGCACACGATCCAATGCGGATTGATCGGGCCAGAAAAGTGCAACATCTGGCCGTGTAACTGGATACGCCAAGGCCGCGGAGAGCAATTCAACAGACCAAGAGTTTACACGTAGTGGGAACACTCCGTTATTCATCCCATTCCAGTCTTTGGTGAGCAGTAAGTGGACATCATCATGTCGACTCGGTGGCAAAAATATCTCTAGAGGTATATTCGGATTCAATATGACTGTATCGGCGTCAAACCAGCTATGCAGCGACGTCATTAGTATGCCACGATGGAGCGATGTACTATGCAGCGGCTTTAGCCAGATATTCTCACAATAACCATTCGAGCCTTTTGTTGAGTGGTTTCTGCAGCTCTTGTAACAACACGGACAAGAGTATTGCGTATTTGTTCCACACACCCTCAAGGACAGTTGTCTCCAGAAGGAAAAAACGGATATCCGAAACGCTGATTATGCGTGCGATGCGTACTGACTGTTCTGTCGTATATCGACATGTTGCCATAGTTCATCATCACTTTTCCTACCTTAGCAGGCTCGTTGAAGTCCGCATCCCTCGCATGCCCTACTTGCCATCATTACTACGGATCTTTGGACGGCTGGAGAAAAAATGGGGAGCGGCGAGTCCTTACCTTGCCAAGTGTGTTTGAACAAAAGCAGAAGCGTTAAAGCCACAAAAAAGTAATATACACCTTTCCTTCGTGTGATCGCCGTCATTATCATAGCATTACTCAGTGTGGTGGTTATTTCCTGGTTCCCGTCTCAGGGATGGTAGATTAGCACCTATATTTGTCTGGCAGGTGAGGGCTGTTCCAGAATCACAGGGTCAGAGGCCTGTATCTGCTCCATGCCACCTTGGCCTTCGTTGCCTGATTTAATGACTGGTTAATAAAATGAAAAGGGTGTTACATATAATATGTAGGTAGGACGAATTCCGATCTCACCAATGCAGCAGTCATTTTAACATATCCACCACCAATTACTGTTCTTCTACAACGAAACTATTTTTTTCAGTGATGTAGAGAAAAAGAGCATTAGGGTCGAGACTCATTTGGCAGGAAATAAAGCATCTAGCTAAGGAAGCCCACCCATTACTCCCTGCAAATTATCTAGCAAAAGAACGACACTTTAGCGCCTGACCCTGTACTTCCATGCTCGTTGTCTTCGTCGCCACTCAAATTTTGGGCCGGGCCCGCAGCTCGAATGGAATTCCTTCGTGCAGTTCAAGCTAGTTTAGGTCAGCAACAGCATACTACGCAAGAATCCAGACATACAAGTGCGTTCAGATCTGGAAGTGCCTTTCCATCAGGGCAGCACACGGTTTGACGCCAGATACCTGTAACAGGCCACTGATATAAGAGCACGCAGATTTTACCGCGGCGCCCTAGCCGCTGAGTCTTCCTCTCTATGGAAGGACCTCTTTTTCGGACAACTTCTCTTTGTTTTTTGTCATTCTTTTGCAGAGCGTTATGATTGATCTCTTGATTGGATGTCCCATCCGCAATCATCTACATGATTAGCAATAGGCTTATCATAGATGAATGCAGGCGCTACAGGCTTACCATTGCGTTCAGATCTGGGAAAGCCATGCCTTGGGGGCAGTGGTGAGTGACATGCCACACGGAAGAGGGACGCTCGTACACGAGAAGTGCTGGCACATTTCCACATATGCCGAGTTTTTTGACGCGATTTGCCAGGACGAGAGCAGCGTCTACGGCTGACATGACTTCAATAGAAAGGTGTATGGAGAGAATAGCGGCTTCGGATTTCACAGTTGCTTTTCAAAAGCGAATTTCGGACATGGCTCAATATATCTATAGCTGCAGATTCGTCACATCGCCCACAACCTGGCTTGAGGAGCAAAAAAAGGGCGGATCATGTCGTTCTATCGGCAGACCGTGAGGAGCGACGGGGCTTTCCGTCAAGGCCACTCCCTGGCAGCTTCTTACTCGCAGCACTCTATGGGGTGTGCCATGGGGTGTACGATGGGGTGTATTATAGGGTGCGCCTGGGGTGTGCCATGGGGTGTGCCCTGGGGTGTGCCATGGGGTGTGCCATGGGGTGTGCCATGGGGCCCGAAGCAAAAAGCTGCTGCTTGTGTCAGTACAGCTTTGCTAGGAAAACCAGAACAGGCAAATTAAGAAATGAAGAGGTGGCAATTTCTGGCGCCTGTGGTGATGTGCGAGACGCAGAAAAGACCTCTCTGTTGGGAGGCAGAAGCTGACGGATTCCGGCTGCTACGTAGAATGTACCCGGCCTGTGGCAGCTGGAACCCGTCAGCTTCTGCCGCCCAACATAACCAACCGCTACGGCCAGCAAACACGTAGAGTGTCTGAGCTGGCACGAATCTCGACCCTATATATTATCCACTTCGGTCCCACGTCCGTAGCTAGCCATGAAGATTGCTTGCATTCAACTCACCATGAAAAGTTCAAGCAGACCCTGGGCTGGCTGCCCAGCACCGCTACTGGTGATGATAGCTGCGAGCCTCACGTTTTTCATTGTAGCCGTAGTACTTCACTACTTGCACCATGCTTCCTTGGCCGAGTTCATTGTGTCCATTTTCGCCATTATAGCGGCCTCCTCTCTCACAAGGATCGCAAGTCGTGGGATCATGGTAAAGTTGCAGGAGCTCGAATACGAGTTTACAGCTGGTGTTTTCGGAGCATTATTCGGGTACTGCCACTGATCCGGGTAGAGAAGTCTCACTGACATGCAAATAGCAACATAGCGGAGCTGTGCTTCGTTTGCACGGCCGTCGTGCGAGGCGAACCAATCATTGCAAAAACAGCCTTGACCGGATCTTTAGTGTCCAGCTGCCTGATGACTTTTGGCAGCTGCTTACTCTCGGGAGGAATTGCCCGACACACTGTCAAGTATCCCGCGGCTGTTGCCAAGGTTCATGCGCAGCTATTGGTCGTCAGTCTAGTAAGCCTGATTCTGCCGACAGCATTCCATATATTCGCTTCAGGTACGATGGAGTCACGCGCACAGCGCCCCCCACTATGCTGACAATGTCCCCAGAAGAGAGTGCCGGCCTCATAGAATTATCCCGCGGGTCGGCAGTGGTGCTTCTCATTGAATTTCTTTGCTATATTTATTTCTTCTACTGGACACATGTCGACATGAGAGAAGACAGTGCTGACAGTGCTACGCATTCCTTGCCCGAAGGGCTCGCAGTTATTGCCGGGCCACTGCTGTACACCGGCATGAAGGACACTGAGGACTTCGTCCAAGAAGCAATCAAATCTCAAAGAAAAATGCGGGCAGAGAGGGAAGCGGCGAACAACTGTCACCCGAAGCAGGACTTCGTGGTCGGCTCCAGCTTGTTCAACCTCTTGTTGTTAGTGATTGCCACAACATCGTTGACGCTCTCGTCGCTGTTCATGTTCGATTCCATACACGCTCCGACTCATTATCTTTCAGAGAGCTTTGTCGGCCTCGTGCTCATGCCGTGCGTACTGGCCTCCCTGGAGAGCGCCACCGATGCGCTTCGATCGCGGCAAGGCATGGTCTGGGTGGCGGAGGGGGCCTTTGGAGCTACCATTCGCGTGTCTCTATGTGTGCTTCCCGTCGCCGTACTACTGGGTTGGGCCGTGGGGAAGGAAATGGACATGGTCTTGGATGGCTTTCAAGTGGCAATACTGACACTGTCCGTTTTGATGGTCAATCATGTGATCAACAGTATCTCCGTGCATTGGTACGTCGCTAACCCGTCTTCATGTCAAGCTAATCGCTTTTGTGTATTACAGGCTGCAAGGATCCATGTTTCTTGCTTCCTTTCTAATCTTCGCTGTTGCCGCGTTTTATTACCCTAATAAGGCGTAGCGGTGGATCGAGGCCGGATAACGACATTCCAGCCAAAGTTGCAGCTTCCAACTTGTACGGATGGAGATAGGAGCTCACAGTCGTCTCGAAACCGATTGGTGTTTTACTTCCCAACGGCTTGTCGTGACTTTGTGGATCTTAGTAACTGCGACAGGTACGAGCAGCTGCGCGAGGAAGATGTGGCATGCAGGCTTGTTTGCAATGTGGTCAGGGATCACAATATACACCGAATTCCAAAATATACTCGTCCTGATAAAAAAGAGTGTCGCGCTGCTATGATAAACTGGTGCTTGAACTCGATTACATACCCAGCCCGGCAACCCCAAATGGCTTTCGCGGAGCCGAAGATCTAACGAACTTGGCAAGAGCAATTACGAAGAAAATATCGTCGAAGTGTACAGCAATTAGGCGGGCCAAGTCGACGTCCGTATTTATTGTCACTGGAATCTCAGACACGCTGCTGCCGCCTCCGGAAATGGTGGCACCCCAAACAGGCAACGCACGCCATGCCGCTTTGCCCACCCACCCCTGCTCGAGGGCCCTGCCCCGCCGTGTCATGCCCGCCGAAATATAAATACCATGGCCTCCTCCGTCCACAGCATCAGGTACTCTCGACTCTCCTCAACCCGCCGCCGCAATACGCTTCCTCTCGGTCCCCGAGTCCCCTGCAGCGCAGCCCCTTTTTACCATCCCCGTTGGCCTGTGTCCGCCCGAGGGATCCCACGCAGTCGGAGTCGGATAGGCCCAGGCGGGCTGCCTTTGTCCCGTGTCTTTGCTTGATGCTAACGGCTCTGCTGCCGCTTCTCGCCCAATTGCAATGTCAAGGTCGCCCGTGCTCTCGGCAGTACAGGCTGCCTAGCCTGTATGTTTATTCTACCCCCAAAACCCAACTTCTGTCCTGTACCGATCGTTGACTTGTTCTAGCTCGCAGGCATCTCCCGTTTCCTCGGTGCTGCGTTCTGGATGATCATCCGCAACATTTCCTTGACTAGTCCCAAAAAATGCCTCACGATACATGACAACAAGCCTGGTTTGCCGAAATTGCATCGGCTGTCACGGACCCCGTGGGCTGAGTTTCTGGACCGCGAGATGGAACCCATCAGAGTTGACACGTCACCGGAGTGGGCACGAGGAAGGTCTCGACCGCTCGATATTTCGGATGTACTTCCTGAAAAGGGCATACGTGCGTTGTGGCTGCCCTGCTATTTTCGGAAAATCACGGCGTTGCCGAGTTTGGCGCATTGCTTTGAATCATTCTGCGGAACACGCAATCGCGGTCTCAAGAATCACTGGCTATGACCAGCATTTCCAGTTGCTGTATGCAGTCAGACGGGCCGATTCGACAGCGCCGAAAAGTGATGTGTCACCGACTTTCTGAGATATAACTTCTAGCATATAGGTAGGCCGTGCAGATACGAAAGCACAAAGCACGGTTCGTGTGACTCGGCAATTACATGATTGGTGCGGAGCTGGACCTGCGACCAGGCTATGCTGAGCTTGCTACGTCCATTTTGCTGTGAAGGGGTCGCCGCCGCTGCCTTGCATGGCAGGCATTCTTGCGACCTTGGGAGCTGTCGGCGCTGGGACGGCTAGCGAGGTTCAAACTAAGAGTATTAGCATTTTGTCTACTTAAGGGCCTCGTAAGCCCGAGAGGTTTGGGACAGTCGAAGTTGAAGTCAGCTCTTCCTAGTAAGTCCAGGTTTGTTATTCACAGGTAAGCACTGCGACAGCACAATGACGGCCATTTCCACCCACAACCAGCACGTCTCTTCTACTGCCACAGCGGCGAGGCAAGAGCGCGACATCGCACCTGCGACATGCTCTAAAGAAACTTTCCTCGTTTTCCTCGCGGTCGCGGGGCCTCTCCTCGTAGTTTCCCGTGGTGGCAAGGTTGGCAGGGCGACAGCCACTACATTGGTGCCGCCTGCCCCTCTGGGCCTTGTCGTTGGGCAATTTCTTGCCAGTGATCTTCCTCGCACCGTTTCCGCTGGGAAGATTCTTAGAATCACCGACGTTGAGATAATCGCTTCGTTCAACTGGCTGGACAAGGCTGATGCACACATCACTGTTCCTGGTTAGTATTATCAATATCAGCAGCAACATTCGCATGCTACGCTAAATTCACTGACCGTGACACAGGCATGCCCCCCAAATAGACGCCTCTTGACCAGCCTCGTAAAGCTCGATCAGGATTCGGGTACCTACTATCGAGATAAAAATGCAGCTTTTCGCTAGAGGCGTCAGTCGAGGCAATCATGAAGATGAATTCGGACGCGGACAAGGCCTCATACTCGGGTCCGATTGATGTCTTTGGCTGCGCCAGTACTCTGGGAAACCTCCTCCGATTTACAAGAGGCGAGAGTGCGAGCTTTCGAATCCTAGTTGAGGTGGTCGATACTACTGTACACTTCATTCGTCGCGATAAGTCGCCGCGGGAAATCATTCAAGACGTTCTCGGCTACGGTCATACCTTTCCAGGAGACTACACTACCTAGGACAAGTCAGTGCGAGGCTCGGCCTGCTGTTGGATAAGACGGCCGGATCGAGACTTGTAGAGTCTATTGCTGGGCTGCCTGCAGGCACTGGGGAGAACCGCGGGCTGGACACATAGCGATACTCGTCATAGTCCGGCTGGGTGGGCAGGTCAGCAGGACTCAAGTGATTTGCGTCCGCCGCGCCCCACTGTGGGACGAGATCATCGTGGGTGCGAAACACCACTTTATCGTTTCCTCTTTCCATGTAGATTGCAATGCGAGCGTTGATTTCCGTCAGTTCCATGGACTTCTTCAGTTACATGTTGCTAAGGTTAACTTACTACCCAGTGAACCTCCTCGCAGCACCTACCCCTTAACCCTTAACCCTTAACCCTTAACCCTTAACCCTTAACCCTTAACCCTTAACCCTTAACCCTTAACCCTTAACCCTTAACCCTTAACCCTTAACCCTTAACCCTAACCCTAACCCTTAACCCTTAACCCTAACTCTTATTAGCTAAGTCCTTTAAATCTATCCTTTAAGATATTTATATTATAAATACTTATCTTCTTAATCTACTTTATTATATTTATAAAGTTAGCTATAATATTAAAAGCCTAAATATCTTACCTAGATATTAGTCTTATATCTTCTACCTTTTCTATTACTTCCTTCTTTATTATTACCTAAACCTTCTAATTAGTAGCCCTTTTATATCTTTTATTTTACTAGAATTAGATATAGTCCCTAATAAACTAAAAAATCCTTTAATATATATCTTTATATAATATATTATTAAACTAGGTTACTTTAATATTATACTTTTTACTTATTTTTAGATAAATCCTTAATAGTATTACTAACTATAAGTATTTAGACTATTTAATTAATAAGAAGAGGCCTTTATTAATTTTTTTATAAAAATACTTATACTTAATAAGCTATTTACTAATTATATAGTAGTTATTATAATATTCGGGGAGAACTATAAAAAGTATATAGTATAAGATACTATATATAAGGTCGTTAGGTCGTTTATAATACTTAATAATATTATCCCTCTAAGGGTTAGTATATATATTTAATAGGATTATTATTTCCTAATTAGGACTATTATATATATAGAATTATAACTTATTAAAAGGGGGGATAATTAAAATATTATAGTAGAATTTAAAGAGTTAATATAGAAGAAGATATTATTAGAAATTAAGAGTAGCCTCTTAAGGGCTCCTAATTATAAGGTAAATAATAGAAATTAAGATAAAAAAGGTAAAAAAAAGTTATTTTTATAAAGCTAAGGAGGGGGACTATCCTTTTATCTATCTTACTAATCCTCAGCATCTAGCAAGGGTCAAAGCGACCAACACATTATCTATTAAAGGGGTTCTATTATATCTAGCTAACTAGATCTAAGGATTATATTTTTCTTTTATATTATACTTAAAGTAGTACTTAACTAATTACTTTTTTACTTCCTTCTACTTATAACTATATATAAGGTACTTAACTTCTTCTATTATATAAGGTATAATTACTTTTAATAGCTTCTTAATTCTATAAGTACTTAAGATACCTCTAATATCTAGCTATTTATTAAGCTTCTTTAAAAAGTTTATAAAGTTATTTTTATTAAACTTATCCTTAAAAGCTATTTTTAGTTAAAGATTAGTATAGATTAAGGTTATAAGAAGATTTTTATTATTAGTTAAATTAAGGAAATTAGAATTAAGGCTAGTAAAGTCCTTATTAGTACTTCTACCTTATTAGCCTCTTTTAACTCTAAGTCCTCCTTTTTTTTCCTTTATTAGAAGCCTCCTTTTTCTACCTTTATCTAGACTATTACTTAGCCTATCCTTTAAACTATAGTCTTTAGTTCTATTAGTTAATTTATTAATAAGAGTAGCTAAGTCTCTTATAATAGTAAAAGGTTCTTTATTATAAGGCTTTAGTATTCTTATATTACTAAATAATATAAATAATATTATAATTAATAGTTAAAAACTTTAAAAAAGTTATAATAAGATAAAATAAGGGTAATATCTTTTTAAGAGTTTTTAAGTTACTTAGGTAGTTTACTTATAGCTTATAATAAGTAGGTAGGTTATTTATTATAATAAAGTTCCTTATTCCCCTTTACTTAGCTACTAAGCTTATAATCCTTAATACCTAAATATAATCTTATTAATTACTACCTTAATCTTTATCTAATCCTTCTTTATATAATTTTTTTTCTTAATTAAGTATATCCTTATAGGTTATCTACTTAGTATCTTAATATTATATAATAATATAAACTTTACTAGGATTATAGGTATATAAATATTCTAAAAGAGGTTTTTAAAAGATTAGAGTAAAAGTAATTTTATATTAAACTATATAATAGTTCTAGTTTACTTTATATTCTACTATAGGAGCTAGGCTCTTTATAGCTTACTAGTCTTCTAATTACTAGTCTCTTAATACTTATTTAGCTAAAAAGCCTTAATCCTTATTCTAATCCCTTACTTCTTATCTTATATTTTATTCCCTAGATTAAGATATATCTATAGGTTATTAACCTAGTACTCTTATATTATAAGATAATTTAGATATATATTATATTATAGTACTTAATATAGTAGAGTTTATCTAGATTAAAGTAAAAATAATATCTTTCTAGGTAATATAATATTTTCCTAATTACTTTATATTTTATTATAAAGAATAAGACTTTTTATAGTTACTAGTCTTATAATTAGAAGACTTTTACTACTTTCCTTATAAGCTATTATTTTAATCTTTATTTATCTTTATATTCTTAGGTTATAATCTCTTCCCCTAACTAGGGTACCTCTATAGGTTATTAGCCTACTATTTCTTTATCTATAACGTAGTTAATAAGTAAGCAGGCCAGACAAGCAAGCAGGCAACTCTACCAAGTTTTACTATCTTCTATCTTAGTATATATATTACTTAATAATTACTTATAGCCTCCGTAGTATAGTGGTTCTATACTAGGGAGTTCTATATAGGTTAGCATATAGATCGTGGGTTTAAATCCTACTAGAGGCACCCTATTTAATTCTCTATCTATCTCCTAAAAGTCTAGTATACCTTAGTAATACTATAAGAGATTAAATAGCGGATAGGGTATAAAGCGGGGTAACTACGGAGTCGGTTTAGGTAAAAATGTTATTAGGCGTATACTAACCACTATACTACGACGGCCGTCGTAGTAATAATATAAAATCATATATAACTATTATAGGTAGAAAGAGTTAGGGACTTAGAGGGGACTTAGATATTATATAGTAGAAAGGTAAAAATTAATATATCTAGTAGTATAGATATCTTTAGGAAAAGTAAAGATAGTATATATATATATATTAAAGGTATAGCTTAGGTCCTTACTACTAGAAAATTATTATAATAACTATTAATACCTACTAAAAGTAGAAATATTAATATAGATAGGCGTAGGAGTAGAGGTTTTTACCTAGGTTAGGTATAGGATGGTCGTAGTAAGGTACTAGAACGGCTAGGTAATAGTTTTTCCTATACTTATAAGTTATAGAGGTACCTAATGTCCTATAGGATAATAGGAGTAAATTAATAATAATAATTACTTATAGGAAATATATTAAAAGAAGTAAGAATTATTCTTACTCTAGAAGCTATTAAAAAAGACCTTACCTTAAGTTATAAGAAAGCTACTTTAATCTATAATATACTATATTTAACTATATAAGTATAATATACTAGCTAAATATTATAATAAGATTATACTACTAACTTAAAGAAACTTACTAACTTAGAAGAGAAGGCTATAGTAAAATATATTCTCTAGCTAGACTTATAAGGGCTTCCCCCTTAGTATATTAATATAGAAAATATAGTAAACTAATTACTTACTAAATATAGTAGTAGATATATTAGAGTATACTAAGTAAAAAACCTTATATAGTAATAACTAGAGCTTATTATATATTTTTAATAGAGATATAACTACTAAAGAGTTAAATATAAAGATCTAACTATAATTTATAGCTAGTTTATACTCCTAAAGAATATAATTATAAAATATAGTATTATAGAGTCTAATATCTATAACTTTAATAAGACTAGGTTTTTAATAGGCTTTATTATAATAGGAATAGTTATTATAAGCTCTAATTAGGTTAGAAAAGTAAAAGTATTATAGCCTAGTAATAAGGAATAGGTTACTATAATTTAGGTAGTAAATTCCTAAGGCTTAATAGTACTATTATATATTATAGTAAAGGGCTAAAATTACCTTATACCTTAGTATAAAGATAAGTACCTACCCTTAGATTAATATATATTAATATAAGCTTAAATAGCTAGATAATAAATAAGATTAATATAGATTAAATAAGGTATTTTTATTAAAGTATAAAAGATTAAAATGAAGGTACTTATTACCTCTTTATCTTAGATAGCTATAAAAGTTACTATTTAACTATATTTAAGCTTTTCTACTAAGAGAATAAGATTATTACCTTCTATATACCTACTTATTCTTCCTATATACTCTAGCCTTTAGATATTAGCTATTTTAGTCTACTTAAAAAGGCTTATAGGTAATAAATTAAAGATCTTATAAAGGCTAATATTATATATATTACTAAGGAAGACTTTTTCCTTATATTTTTTAATACTTTTAATAAGTCTATTATAAAAGAAAATATCTAAGGTAGTTTTTAAGGTACTAGAATTACCCCTTTTAATCCTAAAAAGGTTATTTCTACCTTAGAACTTAAGTTTATAATACTAAGTCCTCTAAACTTATATCTAGGTTTAGTTAGTTCTTAGGTCTCTTAGATACTAAGTATTATAACTAAGGTAGCTTTATAGTCCTTAATTCTAAAAAAGTAGATTACTAATTACCTAAATAGCTCTTTAACTAAAAGTCTTAATATACTTAATAGTTTTAAGAAAGGTATAATAATTATTATATATAAGGTTATATTTAGGTATATTTAGGTATATAAGTTTAAGGCTATAAATAAGCTAATTAATAAGTATTAGTAGGCTAAAAAAACTAGACTATAAACTAAAGGATTACTTTCTATATAAGATATAAAAGATTTAAAGGAGTAAATAAATATAGATAGTTAAGTAAAAGATAAAATATAGGCTTATAGTAGTTAGAAGGTAAGGGTTAAGATATATAGTTAGTAATATAGTATATATAGTTAAACTAGATATAATATATATACTTATATTATAGATATAAAAACTAGTAAGGAAGAGGATTTTAATTAGTTTTAGATCTTTTTTTATATTATAGTTAAATTATTAATAGTTAATATATAAAAGGTTAGGTAGAGTAGCCTACTTACTTATCTAGCCTACTTACTTATTAACTATATTATCTTAGTTTAGTAATAAAACTTTCTTAAGATTATTAAACTAAATAATCTAATTATTTTAGGTTAAACTATCTTATAAACTCTCTTTTCTTATTAAGCTTTTTAGCTTTTCTAATAATTTTCTAGGTTCTTATTATAATAGCTTACTAGTACTCTTAATTAATAATTAAGAGTCTCTTAACTGTTAATTAAGATATCTCTTTATTATAATCTTTATTATAATATTTAAAGAGAACTATAAAAAGTATATAATATAAAATACTATATATAAGGCTATTAGGTTATTTATAATACTTTAATAATATCTTCCCTCTAAGGGTTAATATATATATTAATAAGATTATTATTTCTTAATTAGGACTATAATATATATAGAATTATAACTTATTAAAAAGGGGGTATTTAAATTATTATAGTAGAATTTAAAGAGTTAATAAAGATAAAGATATTATTAGAAATTAAGAATAGCTACTTAAGGGCTCCTAATTATAAGGTAAATAATAGAAATTAGAATAAAAAAAGGCGAAAAAGTTATTTTTAAAAGCTATAGAAGAGAATTATCCTTTTATCTATCGTACTAATCCTCGGCATCTAGCAAGGGTTAAAGCGACCGACATAGTAGATTACTAATTACCTAGATAGCTCTTTAACTAAAAGTCTTAAGATACTTAATAGTTTTAAAAAAGGTATAATAGCTATTATATATAAGGTTATATTCTTATATACTTAGGTATATAGGCTTAAGGCTATAAATAAGCTAATTAGTAAGTATTAGTAGGCTAAAAAAACTAGACTATAAACTAAAAGATTACTTTCTATATAAGATATAAGAGATTTAAAGAAGTAGATAGATATTAATAGTTAAGTAAAGAATAAAATATAAGCTTATAGTAGTTATAAGGTAAAGGTTAAAATATATAGTTAGTAATATAGTATATATAGCTAGACTAGATATAATATATATATTTATATTATAGATATAGAAACTAGTAAGGAAGAGGATTTTAATTAGTTTTAGATCTTTTTCTATATTATAGTTAAATTATTAATAGTTAAATATTATAGGGTTAGGGTAGGTATATAACTCGCTTGTCTACGTAACTTACTTATTAACTACGTTAATCCTATAAATAGATTATTATTATATAACTATTAATACCTTAGTTTAATTAAAAACTATTAGTATATTATTATTAGTATATAGCCTTATAAATAAATTATTATCTTATAACTATTAGTACCTTAGCTTTAATAAAAACTATTAGTATATAATAATTAATATATAATCTTATAAATAAATTATTATTATATAACTATTAGTATTTTACCTTAGTTAATAACTATTAATATATTATTATTAGTATTTTAAACCTTAATTATAATTATTAGTATATAATTATTAGGATATTAAACCTTAGTTATAATTATTAGTATATAAATATTATTAAAACTACTTAAAAAATAAGTTTTATTAATAATATAAAATTATTATTATTACCTCCTCTTACTTTTTTATTAATACCCCCTTACTATTTTTTTTATAAGGTAAAAGTTATATTATAAGAATTATTAGAATATAGTACTAATAATAGGAATAAATATTAGGTATCTTCTTATTATAACTTTTATTATAATATTTAAGAAGAATTATAAAAAAGTATATAATATAAGATATTATATATAAGGTTATTAAGTTATTTATAATACTTTAATAATATTATTCTTTTAAGGGTTAATATTTATATTTAATAAGATTATTATTTTTTTAATTAAGATTATTATATATATAAATAAATAACTTATTAAAAAAAAGGTATTTAAAGTATTATAATAGAATTTAAAGAGTTAATATAAATAAAAAATATTATTAGAAATTAAGAATAGTTACTTAAGGGCTTTTAATTATAAAGTAAATAATAGAAATAAAAAAGAAAAAAAAGAAAAAAAAAGTTATTTTATAAAAGCTATTAAAAAGAATTATCCTTTTATTTATCTTATTAATCCTTAATATCTAATAAGAGTTAAAAGTAACTAATATAATATTATATATAATTATATATATTATTTTCTTAAATTATAATTTCTTTTATTTTTTATAAATAATATATTTTAATACTTACTTTTTTTTAGGCTCTTATTTAATAGCCTCTAATTTAGATTTAGTCTTTTAGTATTAGGTACTAATATAATAAAACTACTAAAGAGTAAGAGGACTTATATTATAATAAGACTAATTAAAATAAATATATTTAAAGTATTAGGAAAAGTTTATATTAAATACCTTATAATTCTAAAGGCCTTATTTTTTTATAAAATAAATATATAAGTATATTTATTAGATTTTTTAATTATTAACTTAATAAGAGTATTTTATTTATTTATCTTATAAAAAGGTTTTTAAGATTATATAAAAGGTCTTAAAATATAACTAAATATAATAATATATAATAATATAAGAAGAAAAAGCTATTTATTACTTAGTTAGCTTATTTAATAGCCTTAAGGATAAAACTAAAGAAAAAAGGGTATTATATTATAAATATAACTATATAAATATAAGACTAAGACTAAACTACTAGAAAAGATATACTTATAGTCTAGTTAAGATATAAGGTAATATAATAACTTATTAGATTATTAAGATAATTTAGCTATATAAGATTATTAAGATAATTAAAGAAGCCTTATAAGTTAGGCCTATAGTAGAAAAATAGATAAGTACTTAAGGAGGAGGTATTCTTATAGCTAGGTAGCCTAGATCTCTACTAATTAATCTAAGTAATAGTTTTATTATTAAGAGTTCTACTCTTAATAAGACCTTATAAAGATACTACTTACTATTACCTTATAGTATTTAAACCTAACATACTACCTAAGAAATAGACTAACTATAGATTAGGAATAAGCTATTATTATACTATAGGAATACCTTCTCCTTAAATACCTATCTATCTCTTTACTATAAGACTAGCTTATAAGGCTTATCTAACTATCCTAATAATCTTATATAGCTAGATTATCTTAATAATCTAATAAGCTATCACGTGACCTTATGTCTCGATTTAGGCTACGGGTATGCCTTCCCCAGCGGTCCGGCCCCAGCCCCGCATCCATGTAGCGGTGTTCGTAACAATATACCGGTAGCTATATATTATTTATTAGCTCTTGATTATTTTCTTTTACTAGTTCTACTAGACCCTATTATACTAGTACTATATCCTATATATCTTATTCTCTTTACTCTTATAATTTATTATACTAGACACTTCGTAGCATCGCGAGTCAGCGTATGATCTAACCTATCCTATATCTTAACGTAGCCTGTTGTCGTTAGTTAATGCGTGGCTTAGTTTAGAGTAACTCGGCTCATTTATCTGATGTAAACGGTTCGATCGGGAGACCGTTTCATACACGACACTAGCAGGTAGTGATCGGCATGCTATTACAGGTACCAGACCTTTCTGAACCCAGTAAGGTAACAGACTCCTCGTCTCGTCTCCCTACCATAACCTGCCAGTACAGGGCACTGCAAGTGACGAAAATGCGCTCATGCGTACCTATGTAGATCGGCATCTAGCTTGGAATGAATATTTTGAGCACAGGTATAATAGACTAAACGGCAATAAGTCGATTTTCTACTTCTATCTATTGCCCGGTGCTATTAGATCTCGTTGTGCTGCGCACTTGCCTTAAGGGCATTTTTAGTCTAGCCAGACTGGCCTATCGTCAACTCACTATCGCCCCAGATGCTGGCGTAGTTTTGGTGAATACGGTCGTAGACCTCGTCGTTGAACATGATATCTGTTAGATCGAAAGTGAAATAGTTTAGACAAAACAGCTGTAACAAGACGTGTGCGTGTGAAAAGAATCACGAAATGCATGGCAATACTGGGTGTGGTGCGTTTGTTTTATATGCCTGTTAGGTAACTCTCTCCCCAGCAAAATTGGACCCCTGTCTGATGAAATACATCTTAGCCCTGTAGGTACGTCGCCCCCCTTGTCGGTACTAGCCTGGCATACAAGACTTACCTATCTCACTTAGTAGTGGCTGCTGTATACTTTTGTGAAGATGCAGTTGGGCAGCAAGACATTATATTCGGGCTTTGTGACACCTCACATGCAGCTCATGCCAGCCATTACTTTCGGCAACATTTGGAGCTCGTTCTGTAGCACGTGCGCCGCTGTGTTTCTTCCCCCCCCGAACTCCCTCCTCTCTGTCTAGAAGATACCGACTTCAGCTTGGGCACGCATCCTACCGCCCTGTCGACATCATGTCTAATACCAACTACGCTGACGGGGCCGAATCAACGACGACGATGGGCTCGACGCAAAACGGCTTATTCACGCCCGCGACCGAACTAAACGATGATGCCTCTATTAGAATATGGATCGAGCTCGGACAGGGCAACGCAACGCACGACCCGGTGCCTGGCGACATTCTCATCATTGTCGACAAGACCTATGGGCGGGTCTTGTCCCGTCACCCAGCAGGTCATCTGATCCTTGACAATGTCTCCGAATATGAAACAACGAATCGACCAATCCCTATGCGATGGAAGTGGCTCTGTACCGACACCGAGAATTTTATAGGTTTCCGCAATCTCGATCAAGATGCATTCTTAGGTCGTGACGATTCGTGGAACCTCGTTGCGCGAGCAACTGCGCAGAAAGGACATGAGAATTTTATGCTAGTCAAGCAGCGGGGTGGATATCGCATTCAAAGCCCGCACTGGTACGGGTTTAGACCCCTGTCTGCTCGCGCTGATGGTGCTGGAGTTGAAGTACAGCCGTCTAACGGTACAGTGTGGGGTTTTATTCAAGCCAGCGAGTAATAACGGTTTTGGGGACAGAAGTAGGGAACGAGAAAAAAACACGATAATCGTCTAAAGAGTTAGTGATAGATAGAAGCCCACCATGACCCCTTTCCCGCGGGAGAGCGTAGACCGAAAAAGTGTATGATCACTAAAGGATCCTTGATTTAGCTCAAAAAAGCAAAACCTTTGTAGGCTGGTGGGGTTCTTGCCATCACTAACTTTTGGACTTTTCGCGGGGCATTGGTGCAGTAGGGGTGCCCACCAGTCGACTGTCGACCGTCGGGGATCGGGCATGAACAGGGAGATGCCACTAGCACATTGCCACTCGCCAACATGTCCCAATCAGCACCCCGTTCAGGGGCAGAGTAGGAAATCGCACCAGGTGTGACGAAGAGGACATACACCCGTTCATCTATGGCAAAGACTATCCATTTGTATATTGTTCCATGTGCAAAAGCAGCATCGTCGTACGATCTGCGCGTCCGCATCTTCTTCGCCAGTATTAGAGCCGCGTATTCGCTTACGCTACTACCCAACATGGCGCAGAGCGAGAGGGATCTCAATATGTACCAGGCTCCCACTTCTGTGCCGAAAGCCATACCCTATCACACCTATCTAGACGTTCAGCTGGCACCGAAGTACAGGCTGCGTACAAATAAACTGAGGGCGGCCTAGATTTTCACCGACGGCTGCCCAAGGCATCTCGTGTTAAGGACTTGGCTCTCACGTTCTTGCTACTATCACTCATTTTGAACGGGTTATGAGACTTCTAGAGCAGCTCTCGAGCTGTCCAGCGGCGACGACCTAATAAGCGATATAAGCCTCACATCCCGAGCCAGCCGTGCCTCTGTCCGACTACGGATCAAGAGCCGCAAGTGCTTGATTTGGATCTTCTGCATTTTCTCACACTTTTGGTTCTATACGTCTTGGTGCGTGGCGGCAATGTTGACAGCGCGTGATCTACTTGGTGCACAACAACAAACGTACATGTAGAAAATGGCCATGAACATGGCAGCCACCTAACAGCATACTCCAATCGCTTCACAACAGTCAAAGGTTCTATTTGTTTTATCGATATCGCAGCCCTTTTTGAGAGTTGGGCAGCGAATATGACTCAGCTGCATGATATTATATGCTGTCACATTTGTGGTGTGATGCAGACATACTACCCCTCACTTGGGCAAAGCCTTTTCAACTGCTCCCTCTCCTGCTTTTTCTAATTGTCTTGTACTACTTGTCTTCAGACTGGTGGCGCCGTGATCAGCACAATGTGGGACTACTCTCAGGTAACATTCGCGCTCTCCTCCCCCTTGCGGCTGCGGCTACAACACGCCGTGGTGGGAATTGCCCCGACGAGGGTGGAATCTATCCGACGACGGCATGCCACCCTCCCTGCCGCCAGGGCTCTATTTTGGGACGACACAAGGGTCACCGTGCTATGTCCCTTCTGCAATGGAACCCATAACCATGGCAACGCGCCGTTTCTGGGAAATGCGGACGGTCGGTTCCAAGACGACTGTGGCCGCTACGCATATGCTCAGCCTGGCCCCGAAACGCGCAACACGCGACTCTCTCACTGTCTGGCGGCCAGGGAATATGCTATTGTCTTTCCCTTTGAAGGGGATGAGCGGGTCTCGGGATTGTCCTTTGAGCTGCGCCAGAGATTCAGCAGCAATTCAGAGTTGGCAGAAGAAAAGTTTTGTACTGTTGGGCTTCCAAGCCTAGCTGCACATGATGAAGAGCAGAGCTCAGGCGGCGAGGATGAGCTTGATGATCTTGCACAGGAGTTGCAGTCTGCTACCCTCGATGACGGCGACTATAACGTGGTGACAAGGTTCCAGCTTGAGGGCAGGCTCGACACATCTGAAGAGCCCGCTTCAGTATTGATCATGTCTGCAGCTTGCATCGGGGACACCAAGCATATAGACGAGCTATCGAGCAGATCACCGAACCCACAGGGGCTTCTTCGGATACGAGACAAGGATGGCTTGTCGTTATTGCACCTAGCCGTACCAAACGGGCACCAAGACGCAGTGAGGTATCTGATTGGTCAAGGCAGTGACGTGAACGTGGTAGATAAAAAAGGACGCACTCTTCTTATGGAAGCCGCTCTTTGGGGGCATTCCACACTGGTGGAAATGTTGCTCGGGGCTGGCGCCGACAGGAGTGAAAAGGATAAGCGTGGAATGACTGCAGGCCGTCTCGCGGAAGAGTCTGACCGTAATGAAAAAGAGAGACACAAACGAGCTTTGAAATACTCCGAAGACCCATTCACTAAGAAGAAAGACCGGGCTCTTATACGTGGCCTGCTTCAGCACTCCCTTTCAACACCATCCTTACCTTCAATATCTACCGCGGACCTCCAAGACGCCTACTTTCACAAATCCCCCAGCGCCGGGACCATATCGCTCGTCCTACCCACAAAGGGTATCGAAATCCTCCGCCAGCAAAAAACAGCCGCGATCCTCCTCCGCGGCGCAGCATTTCCTGCCGTCGCTGCGGTCAGTGGCCGCACTGGCTCCGACCACAGCGAGTTCAGGGCGCCGGAAGCCGGGTTCCAGATGCTAAACGAGGGCTATTGGGGTGCCTCTGAGAATTTTGCGGTGGCCAACGAACTAGGTTTTACGTTTTCGGAGCACTACTGCGACGGCGCTGGGAGACCCGGAAGCTTTCACGCGTCGCATGCCGAGGCGCAGCTCATGTGCTTTTTTGTGAGGAGGTATTACCTGTTTCGGCCGATGGAAGAAGACGAAAGAGTGGGAGTGCAAGACGATTTCCTGCAGTTGTTCTTGGTGCAGCCGAGGAACAAGTCGGCAGAGATTGCGGTCAGCAAGACGCCGTGCGTTTCGTGCGCGGCGCTGCGGGATTGCATCCGGCTGAAGCTGGGGATTGAATTCGTGATTGAGACTCTGCCTGTGAAATGATTCCCAGAGTTGAGTGTAGGAAGCATTGTAACTAATTGCTGACTTGGGATATACTATTCAAGGTCTCGCGCAATATTTCCAACCGTCGTACTAGTATATGGTCCATTACTTCGCTTGTTGCTGAATGGACTTGGACCTTTAAATCGAAAGTATGAATATGGCTGTTCTTATTTGGCAACTTCCTAATATCCGTTTGCACGTCGGCACTGATGCTACAAGTGCGATGCAATCATCTTCTTGCGGACTATTTGTTGACAGACTGTTTTTTGCTCTCAACAGGCCGCTCACATGTCAGAAGTTTGCAATGCTTCAATCCCGAGAATATCGCCATCGCCACCAGCGCCATTTTGTTTATCCCTGCACTTGTATGAATGCAAGTTTTGCGTCCAAGCCTGGGCCCGATCTTGTACTCGCGCGCTAATTACACCCCGAGCTCCGCTGTATCTGCGTTGAAGATCAGATTGATAGAAGCAGCTTCACATGTGCTCGGCTGCACCAATGTTTAACTAGTCTCCTCAACTCATATCCGGGCTAGTGCTTCTTCACAAGCAAGGCGCTGGGCGGCCAAACTAGCTTGAAACGGCCCGGGTGCATGGGGTTGAGACGGTGGCTTTCATCGTCGCGGACCGCGGTTTCTATCTTTTCAAGTCCGCTGCATTCAGCAGGCCTCCACCTGGTCATGAACACAGAACACAAGAAGCTGTTCGTATCGCACAATGAATTATTCCTCTGGCTATTGTTCTTTGGGCCTGACAATGGTGTAGTCTTGATTCGGCACGTGCTTGCTGCCAGCCAAGATTGTATGATAAACAGATGTTGATTTCAAGAATAGCGCATCAGTATGGCATCTATTGGCTTGGTTGAAGCCCAGCCAGGGGGGTCCCACGGCGAGAAATATGCGCTGCGCGATGATCGGCAATTGCGAGTCATGATGGCCAAGTGTATCCCCGTACTCGACAGAAAGCAATTGACTACCGAGGTGGTGGTTTGAACCTCTTGCGATGTGATGATCTGGAAGTTTTCTTCTTGGTGTGAGCTATAATCTTGTCGTGCATCAATGCTTTACCAAAGGACAAGACCAGGCTGTCCCTCAGCCTGATTCGCAGTGACACTGGGTAATTACGGCATAGTTGAACTGGTGGGGAGCAGCTGGCAGCAGGGGTAGTAGTTGTTTTGATACTTGCTGATTACGGAGTACAGTACGCGATGAAGATGAATGAAGGATATCAGCAGGGCAAAGAAGCAGGAAATTGTATACAAGGCCATTTTAGAATTCATCCAAGAATCGTGCCTTCAATGGCTCCCTGCTCCTTTCAACTCCAGAGCGTCATCTTGCTTCCCATCACATGGAAAGGTGGCGCTATTTGGGGTGTGCCGCTACTGCAGGCCATGATATAAAGCCAGGGGTTGCCGCCCTTGCCTTGATGGCGTTACTAGTGATATTCCTTGTGCCTGTACAGATTATTTCCTCCGTATCTGTCATAGACTTGTTCGAGTACAACATGGGCTTTTTGCGAAGCGAATAGGGTTCTTGTCCCCACCAGTTTCAACGCCTCTCTTCTCTGCACGGATGTTCGTCTTCCCCTGCTTGCCCTGCTTATCCCTGTCCTTATTACCATAGATTGGGGAATTACTCTGGAGTACTCCGTACCGAGTATTTATTTAGTCGCTCTCCTCCCTCCACTTGACCCTCGACACTTCAAAGGGGACGTATTTCCATCTAGCAAAGCGCGGGCTTTTTTGTTGTGGAATAGCCACTGCTCCCATATCCGACTTACACCAATCGTCACAACCACCACACACGCCGAGCCTTCCACCGAACACGAAAAGTGATCGAAAGACAGCAGAGTTTTTTTCTTTTTCTTTTTTTCTATCAAAACCCGCCATGAACGGATCGTGAGAAACGGAACCAGACTGATATACTCGACGACATGCGCATCTTCCTCCTCCTCGCCGTCCTTGTAACGGCCGTCCTCGGCGCGCTCAACCTCACCGCGCTCACCGAAGCCGTCCCTAAGTGCGCGATCCAGTGCGCCGTGGCCGGGCCGGGCCAGGCAGGTTGCGGCCTGCTCGACATGGACTGCATTTGCGCGCGGCTGCCCAACATCTCCGCCCTCGGCGCGCCGTGCATGGTACAGGCTGGATGCAAGCTTGACGACATAATGAGTATGCGTCCTTCACCACACGAGGACAAAACCTCGCGAAAAAAAGAAAAAAAGAAAAAGGAACATGAGCAGAGGCTAACAAAATTCTTTTCTTTGCTACAGAAACCGGAAGCGTCATTGTTGGAGAGTGCGAAAAGGAGTACGCCAGGACGCATAATGGGAGCACAGAGGGCATGTATGCGCTGCCGAGCGACGTCGGCTCGGCCAAGACGGGCGCAGCGACGGGGTTGTACGGTGCCGGCTGGGCCATCGTGTCTGCAGCACTTTTCACAGCGACGACAATGGGGCTATAGTAAAGAAGGGATGGTTGTTCGGTATTTCTGAGCGTTTCGGTGGAGGCATTTTCACGTCGGAGCTTTGGTGTTGCCAAGTATGCGATTTCTCTGCCTACAATCAGCGTGAATGATTCATATCCTTGTATATATTGAATGGCGGATACTGTTCTCCATACATCGCCCTGTTCTATAACGAAAAAGATTCTATAATTAGGATATCGCAAGTGGCGCCTCTATTCCTTTCCGCGTTACTTTCTCGTCTCCTTCCGGACCTAGTACACAGCAATGGCACCGTTGGTGCCGCCATCAAAGGTGTCATGCAGCGACTCGAGCTCCTGAACGTGATGTGCTGTCTTCATGCCCTGGCGCCGCGACGCCTCGATGCGCTGCCACGTCCACTCGCCATCGGCCTCGAGATCGACGTGGCTCAGATCAACCGACTCGTCGCCGAGCTGGTTCTCACCACTAACCCAGCCACCCGGACGCGTCGGCAGCAGCCCACTCGCCTCAAACACGACGGCCGGATGGACCGTCAGACGGCCGAGCTTGAAGACGTACTTGCTAATGGCCGTGGCGTGAATTTTGGTCTCCCAGCCGCCCGAGGCGTCGGTGCCGCGACGCACGCGATAACCCGCAAAGCCGGGATCCAGCCACTCGGTAGGCCTGGCGACGCCCGTGGGCACGAAATGCGTCACAATGTACGCCCACTTGCGGTCCCAGCAGAGGATGCGGCTCCACATCTCGTAGGAGCGGTACGCGCCAATCTCGCGCTTGAAGCTGCACGAGACGGAGCCGAGCATGATGCCGAGCGTGCCGCCGGCGGGGCGGCCCGTCTTGGGGTCGAGCACAATCTTGACGCGCGGGTTGGACGACAGCTTGGCGAGGCCGGTGCGGCAGAGGTACGAGACGAGCTGCGTGCGGGACGAGTCGAGGTCGGCAAAGTACGTCGAGTTGGACTTGTGCAGGTTGTAGTCAATCTCGAGGAGCGGCGCGCGGGTGCGCGTGATGATGTGGCGGTAGAGCGCGCGGGGGCCGAGCTCGGGCGCCGGACGGATGACGTTGTGGTGGATGATGGGGTAAAAGATGCGGTACTAGAGAACGGTTGTTGGCGAACTGGGGTCAAAGTTGTATCCGTGCCACAGCAGAAACGAACTTACTGTCCAGACAAAGGGCATGTTCTTCATGTTGAAGAGGACAAAGACGAGCAGCAGGACGCGCGACGTCCGCCCGGGGCCGGTGAGGAACGTGCGGACGGCCGTTTTCCAGTCGATGCGCGAGGCAGCGTAGCCCGCGGATCCGAGGACCAGCGGCACGCCGACGCGCACCATGACCTTGAAGGACATGATTTTTTTTTTTTTGGCTTGTGTAGATTCGATGCGATGCGATAGTGGCGGCGCTAGGCGGCGAGGGTTTTTTGGGGGGCTGTTTGGCGGTGGCCGCGTTGAGTGATTGCGCCGCGTAGGGAGACGAGGATGACAAGGACCAGCGCCGCGGCCCAGAGAAGCAGCGTTCGAGAGTGGCAGAAGATGGTTGTAGCGACACACCGGCGCATTCAGAAACGAAGAGAATTACAAAGGATTCGTGAGAAAGGAAATCAACAAAAGATGGTGCGAGAAGGAGTTGGATGACGAGATTCAGTTCCTTAGCGTCAAGGGACACGGAATTTACGAAAAGCGATGATCAAAATTTGTCTGTGCCTGGGCCGAGGTACTTGCCTATTCTAGCGGCCCGATACGATTCCCGTCGCACCGTGGGCGTTACGGCTTATTCTTGTTGGGACAAGCTGGTCCATTGAGATTTCTTCCTTCTGCCAGCTTCATGAAAATTCGCTACTTTCTCAAGTATTGGCAAATGAAAATCTTCTTCATCATTGCCGCCTCTTTGAAAGGAGAAAGCGGCATCTTCTGCGTATTGTGGCGTCCATCTCGACAACAGCGAACGGCCATCTAAATACTTACAGCGCCCTTTCTAGCTCCTCCATGTCCCCCAAGACGCGCTCCCACTTTACCCACTCCGCCTCGCCGCCCGGCAGCCCTCCTGCGAGCGGCAACCTCGTGCCATCCGCGTCCCCGAAACCCCGCAGCCGACTAATGGCCTCCTTGATGCCCGGCACGCCGTGCCGCACAATGAGCTCTTCCATGCAGCTCACGCGGTACTGCAGCAGCGCCCGTTCCGCGCGCTCCGCCTCTGACAGTGCCGTCTGCTTCCGCGACAGTGCAAACAGCCGCACCAGCGACTTGGGGAAGAAGCCGGCGGAGCCGTCAATGGCGCCGGCGCAGCCCACGCTCATCACGGGCAGCAGCTGCTGGCCCAGCCCGGTAAAGACGCGAAACGTGGACCCGTCAATGGCCGGGTTGGACGCAATTTGCGTGAGCTGCGAGACGTCCCCGTGGGAGAGCTTGCAGCCGACAATGTTTGGGTGCTGCGATAGCGTCTCGAATGTAGCAGGCGTGACCTTGACCATGTTGGACACGCCTGGATAGTGATATCTGTAGCCAAATTCATTAGAAACATTTGTCTCCACATGTATACACGTAACATGCCACAAATCTCTCCCCTCCAACTTACACCAAGATCGGAATCGGACTCTGATCCGCCACGGCACGGAACCACGCCACGATGCCCTCCTGCGGCGTCACCGGCGCATTGTATCCCGGCACGAGCACCATGCCCCAATCCGCGCCCGCCTCCTTTGCATCGCGCAGCTGCTCAACCGTCTCCTCGACGCTGTGTGTCGCCGTGCCCGCCACGAGCGGGAACGCCGGAAATCCGGCGGCGTCCAGCGCAGTGCGGAGGCCGGCCAGCAGCGCTCGCCGGTCGCGCGGGTGGATGTGCACCGCCTCGCCGGTGCTGCCGAGCACGACGAGGCCCGTGATGCCCGCGCGCGCGAGATACACGGCGTGTGCGGCCTGCGTGTCGTGGTCGAGGGGCGGGGTGGTGGGGTTGTAGGCGGCGGACGAGCGCGGAGCGAAAAAGGTCGGGACGGGCACGTAAATGCCGGGCGGGGGAGCAGCCATTACTTTGGTGTAGTATGGTTATGGTCAAAAGATCGATAAAGGTGATGATGGTGTCCAAGACACATACACTGAAAGACGGCACTGCATTTATAAATGCTCGCTTGCCGTTCGGCCTTCGGGATAATGTACCACGGAGACGATCGTGGGGGTCACTCCGGTGGCGGACCTGGAGCTGCATCGTGATGGGGTGGTATGAATTGCCGGAGTCTCTTTCAGTTTGCATAGATTTGGTTAGTATTTGCATTTTTTTTTATATTTTTTTATATACGAAGTATAGCGGACCGTGGTCTTGCTGCCGGGGCTTGATACTGGCAGAGTTGAACTACCAGTTGCCGCCCGCAACACCAATACCCAGCACCGCGCCATCTATGTGAGGTAAGTTTCACCTAAATCGCACTTGCATCAACGCCTGGTTCTGTCTACCATAATTTGACATGACGATATTCCAACATCATGACCGAATGACCTCTGTGCCCTTGGCCGGCTCCAGCACCATCCAGCGACACTCCAGTTCCTTGTTCTCGTTGTGAAACTTGAGCTTCTCGATAATCTTGTTGGCAATCTCCTCAAAGTTGGACGTGGCCAGCGCCAAGATGGTCGGACCCGCACCCGACAGACACACGCCGAGGAAGCCCGGCTGGGTCTTGGGCGACATGGACTCGACGACCTGGCAGAGGCCGGGGATGAGCGTCTGGCGGTAAGGCTGGTGGATGCGGTCCTGCATGGCGAGGTGGATGAGCTCCGGGTCGGGCGGCGACTGGCCCAGCGCCACGGGCAGCAGGGCGATGCGCTGCAGATTAAACGTCTATGCCATGTCAGCCGGCGGGCCAGTCACTAGAGGCTTGCTGGATGGGCTCGCGTGCGCCATACGTACCACATCGTTGCGGGCATATTTTTCCGGCAGCACCGCGCGTGCCTCGGCGGTGGGCACGACAAACTCGGGCACAATGGCCACGGCCTTGATCTCCTTGTTCCAGGGAAACTCGATGCGGTGGCCGATGCCGACGGGCGGCTCCGGGGGCTTCTTGCCCGTGTCGACGCCGCCGGCCGGGGACGGCAGCACCTCGCTGAGCGGGACCTCGATGCGCGAGGCGTCCTCGGGTTTGAGCGGCATGAGATATGTGCCGACAAAGCCACCAAACAGCGCAGCACCTACGTTATCCGGATGTCTTTCTGTAATTCATAATCCGAAGTTAGCCAATATCCATTAACTTGGTCGTCGGCCGACAGTCCGATGCAGGGGCCACACGTGCCAATCATGAGACAGTAGTCAAAGAGGCGGTTGTTATCCAGGTGGTGCAGCCCACCGAGCTCGCGGCCCAGAAACACGCCGGCGACGACGGCCGCGCCGGAGCTGCCCAGGCCGCGACCGAGCGGGATCGGGTTCTTGATGTGGACGTGCGTCTCGACCGGGAACGCGCGCTGGTCGTGGCAGCGCAGGACGTAGAGGGCGACGCGCGTGATGAGGTTGCTCTGGGGGTCGAGGCTAATGTCGGAGCCGCCCTCACCTTGGCCCTCGTAGGTGATGCGGCAGTTGAGCGGCTCCTCGGAGCGCGTCTTGCCGCGGTCGACAGTCACCCGCAGCTCGAGGTAGATGGAGAGGGCCAGGCCGATGACGTCGAAGCCGGGGCCAATGTTGGCGCTGGAGCACGGCGTCTTGATCGTAAACGACTCCATGGCTGTAGTTGAAACAGCAGGAAGCAGCAGGACGAGAAGACGGCGAGGTGGTCGAGGGGACGAGTTCGAGCCCAATTGGGGAGGATGAAGAGGTGCTGGTAGACCCTTTTGGCGGGGAGAAGCGATTTTTGACAACGGACGGCTTGTGACTCTTTGGCGGGGCACCGATAACCGGAGCTAAAAGTCATGGTACTTTGTTATGGGATGACACTGTAAAGGTGACAAGAATAGCTGAGCCTACAAGATGTGCTTCTAGATATTGAAATATGCCATAAAATACACCTCTATTGGATTTATCCATCACCACTGTTCCTTGAGCGGTGCTTGATACTTTTTTGATGCAGCAGCAGGGCAGACACCGCTAATCTGCAGTGGATCTTATTAGCGCTGCGGTCGCTGCAAGAATGCGGATCTGCACCTTTCTAGGTCGTGCTTCGTATATACGTTAATAGTCGCTGCAGTCCCGATATGAACCTCCTCCTCATCCAAACATCACCATCACTCATCAGTTCTAGAGATGAATATCAGCATCCATTCAATCTAGATAACGGTCTATGCTACAAAGCTGCTCAGAGGCTTACGGTCTGGTCCGAGGTAGACAATTGCTGCCTCACGACTTGCCCACAGCATCGGCGAATAATACACCAACGGAAGCTCCTTGTATGCCAGATGCAGATTCGAGCGGATAAAGTCCCCAAACTCAGTTCCCTCAAAACTCACAAGAGAGCAAAGAATCTGCTGTACCCAAAACATTCTTTGCGTCAGACCATCTACGCCGGCGCAAGGAAGCTCAAGGGCTTTCGAAACGGCCTGCGACCGCATCTTGTGGTTCGCATCCGTGTCCTGCTTCATCTCGTCACTCGAATATAAGACCTCGAAGAGTGACTGTAACATAACTCCGTGGTTACCTGCGGAGCCGTCTTTGGTCTCTTGAGCAAGTACAGCTGCCATGATAGCAAGGTCTTTGAATGGTGGGACTTCCGAACGAAGCTCTTGATCTGCCACAAATTTCTGCACCATGGCAGCTCGCGCAGCAACTACTCCGGTCCTACCAGACACTGCAACAACATTGGGAAGCGGTTTCCTATCCGGGAGCTGAAATTGCATCCGCGCCTCTACGCTCTCCCACAGCTTCACTGAATAGTGCGCCCGCCATTCGTCGCCGGTAATGCCATACAGGGCCTTGAATGCCTGCAGCGTAAGCGACTCGACCGATCCAGACCACGCAAGGCCATTGCCCTGTGACGTTTCTGCAGTCGCGATTGCTGCATGGACTAATTGGACCCAGAAATACGCTTGCGTCTCCAAGTATGGCGATATTGCCGTAGTGACTGCGCGCTCCCGTATCGTCGAGGCCTGCAGCGCAGCCAAGGCTGCCTTGACGATCGGACCGCGTCGCGCCTTGGACGCCAGTGTTTGCTGGACCACGGTCAGGCCAAACCCAATCAGTCTGTCTGCATCAGCCGCTGCTGCTGGTGGCGCATCCTTGGATTGTCGTCGTTTTGTCGTCGCCACAGATGGGAGAGGCTTCAGATCCGGCAGACACCATTGATCTTTGGCATTTTGAGTAAACAAAATGTCTTTTGAATAATATTTCGTCCAAAGCCTCGAATCGGTGAGTGTGGGACTGTGCATGAGGACGCTTTTGAAATCTTCCCTCTGCAGCGCCCTGTTGGCGTCCAGACTGTGGATGTAGTTGGCGGCGGCAATTTGAAGCTGCGCCAACCAGAAAACCGTCATGGTTCTGCGAGATTTGTTAGCAAGACTTTTTTGCAGGTACATCAGAGCCAAGTATCTTCACACCGATGAGTCGTGTTGCGAAAGCGCTGCGGGTTTCCCGCTCGCAAGCGTTCCAGATGGTTGATAAACGTCTCTGCTGCATCAAGAACATCGCTTCCCTGTTCAAAGGCTTCAATCAGGACAAAGAAACCAGCTTTGAGATGATTGTAATGATCCCACGGCGCCAATGATCCATCTTCAAACGCCTGCCAAAAGTCGGCCGTGGTCATGCCATCGGCCTCTGTCATAGTCTTTGCTCGCTCATCATCTGAAGCATTCGAGGCAAAATTGTCGGCCTTTGTATCCGGATTGTTGGTTGCTTGCGGTGCGACTGGAGCACTGCCATGCTTGTCCCCGAGCATCTTGACAACCTCATCAAGGACTATGCTTGGATTTTCGCTAGTTGTGGCAGAAAATCCGGGACAGTCGAAAATCTTGATCCCTGCTGGCCTCTTGCATGATGCAGCGAGACTCTCATACGCCGCCTTGATTTTTGCCATGTCCTCGGTCTTTGTGGCCGCTACCATCAAGTCTTGCACGCTGAGCACGATTAAAACCGGCACATGACGCAGCTCGTCGTCGCAAATCGAGCTCTTGAGCAAGTCCAGCTGCTCATCCAGTCTTTCCATGTCGGCACAGTGGTGGACGAAAATGACAAACTCTGTGTTTTGAAAGTAGTGACGATACAGCGGACGAATTTTGTCGCACCCTGGTCAAAGTCAGTCTTGGCCACCATGGGAAGAGCCGAAAGTCGCGTGCGCTCACCTCCGACATCCCACACTGTGAAGGCGTAGCCGGCAGGATGATTTATCGTCTCGATGTTGAATCCGATGGTTGGCATCGTCGTGATTGTCTCTCCGAGGAGCCAGCGGTAGAGCAGTGTCGTTTTGCCCGCGTAGTCGACGCCCAAGAGCAGCACCCGCCGCTCGTTGGTGCGCCAAAACATCCATTTCCCGAGCTCTGCGAGGACATTAGTCTGAATGTCTATGCTCATGGATGAATGTCACGAAACTCATTGTGTATTTTGTTGTCAACAGGAACTTTTGACATGTGGAAAGGTTCAATTGTCAGCCGGGCAGCCATGTCATTTTAAACAGCGGCCTGTCTCCAGGCAGCACAATACATGAGGCTGCCTGGACAATATCTGCGACGTGGCTTCATTGTGTAGAATCGCACACTACCACGACAACAGCTAGGCAGCCCCATGGTGGATAAAGCCGGGTTGCGAGGTCCATTTTGGTTTCTCCGCGGCACGATCTTGAAGAAAACGGTTGCTACTCCGGCATCGCGATGATGGCGACTCTCGAAATGAGGCTATCGTGAACCTTGGGGGAAAAAAAAGGAAGTTGCACTAAAATGAGGTGATGCAAAAAGACCTCCGAGCGCCCATACAGACGACACCTCAAGGATTCCAGAGCTACTCTTTTCTGGTCACCTGCACTCAGGGTCGGACATGAGGCCCGTCATGAGCCGCAACATACGTAACGGCAACCAAGCTTGGCCCGAGAGCTCCATCATATCACATTCTCTGCTATCAATAAATGCACGTTGAAATAATTTTCTCAAGCATATGCCATCATCAACCCGCCTCAAAACCCGGCTATATCCCCAAAATAGATGCCCAACCTAGCGCCGATCGACGCCAGCTCGTATCCCTGCGCCCCGACCGCTCACGCGGGACGAAGCCGTAATGGACCCGTAGCGCACAGCTGCCGCTTGCAGCTTATTCGCTGCAATGGCATCCTCACCGCGGCCCTCCCCGCCTTCGGGCTCAATACGAAGTTGCCGCTGTTTACTGACACGGTCCTTCTCCGAGGGGAGCGGGGGGGGGGCGGGGAACACCTGCGAGCCTTGGTCGCTCTGCTGTTGTCGCCCGTACGGCCCGGCTGGTGGCGGGTAGTGGTGCGACATGGTTGTCTTGGAGGGGCAATTGCGGCGGACTCGCGTCGTCGGGCGGGTGATGATGCTGTCGCTTGTCAAGCCCACATTACACGGGAACACAGCATATTTGACTTCGTATACGGACTGCGGAGGGGACCGTCCATTGTCGAAGCCTGTTTTCAGGATAGCGTGTATATAAGGATCAGACGAGTGCCAGCTTAACTTTCAGGAATCAAAATCTGTTCTTCCACCTTTGATTTTTTCACATACATTTAATAAATCGCTTTTTCTTTCAGCCATCATCATGCATTTCTCAAGCATTTTCAGTCTCGCTGCTCTTGCCAGCGCTGTCACGGGAACTACTGGTAAGCATGCCGCGCCACACATACACACATACATGACGACTTGACATTGACCAACACAAAATCCACAGTTTCCTACGACACTGGCTACGATGACGGCAGTCGTTCTCTCAAAAATGTCGCGTGCTCCGACGGCGACAACGGCCTCATCTCCCGCTACCACTGGCAGAGCCAGGGCCAGATCCCGCGCTTCCCCTACATTGGCGGCGCGCAGGCCATTGGTGGCTGGAACTCGCCGTCGTGCGGGACCTGCTGGAAGCTCGAGTACAAGGGCCGCTCCATCACGGTGCTGGCCATTGATCGCGCCGTCAATGGACTCAACATTGGCCTGCACGCCTTGAATGACCTCACGGGCGGCCGTGGCGTCGAGGTCGGCCGCATCGAGGCCCAGGTTACCCAGGTTGATGTCAACCAGTGCGGCCTGTAAATACAGGCCAGAACCGGCCTTGAACTATGCATTATGAATGGTGTTGTACTACATGGAGATTATTTAATTAGAAATACAAATTTGTGACAAGCAGCTTCCTGTCCATCAGGAACGTCTTCTTCATCATATCGTGAGCTTTGTCGTCGGGGTGTGTAGCCAGCGATACAACTGACCGGCAGTTTCCCGAAACAGTGCCGAGGCATATAACCTGTGAAATCCCAGCAAAATGCCACTGGCGGGAGCATCGCTCTGCGGATTGCAAGCGTAGCACTGCAGTTGGACTTTGACCTTTTGCGTCCCATCAACGGCATCAACTTCCTGTCGCTGCACGCTCAGTCGATGGCATCCAGCAAACTGAGTCATGTCAGACCCGAATAAAAAGTCGGCGTGACTTTGCGTGGTGCTACTCGAGTCCCCGGTCGCATCATCGGCAAGATGAACATCTGCAAGGCGGAAAACACCAAACAAGACCGTGTGCAACTCTGGCAGCGAGGTTTCTGACATTGTGGCAGCGTTCCATATATGCGCAGGCACTGTAGTGGATGCGAGTTCTAGACAAAGAAAGGTTCTGTCAGCAGGAACCCAGATCACGCTCGGGGGTGTTGAAAAAAACATACTCGAGTATTTACCATCTCGGGGTTTGATCAAGTTTAAAGCTTTGGCTTCCAGATGAAAGACCCAGCCATTGAAAAAATTCTTGGTCGCTTGCGCCAAGATAGTTTCGTCCGAGATGCCCTTGTTGAGCGGCACGTGGAGCGTCACAGTGTGCGTGTCCACTGCCCGGCTTTCTTTCCTCTGAGGGTTGACATGGTTAGAGATGGTGTGAGAATCGATAAAAGACAAAAGTGCAGTGTTCTCATCCGTGATGCCCAACTTTGAGCCTGCAGCTATTCGCCGCGTTGTCCGGCTGACGTAGATGGACGTTGTGACAATGGCAGCACCCGCGGCCACGGTAGACGCAAGGCGCCAAACTGTGCGTGATGTGAAAGACATTGTAATTAATAGGGAAGTTTCAGTAGTATGGTTGATTCATTGCAAATTGGTCGATTTCGCGTAAATTTCCCTGCGGCCGCCTCGTCTTATTAACTGCCGGGTCTGCGAGGCTGCAGCCCGGTTCAGCCCGGCTGGCTCCGGAAATGCACCGTGCCAACGGTCAGCTGCTCACTTCTCGTCGCAAGCCTCACGGAATGTGCACCAAAAGGGCAACTGTGACTCAATTACAGTATCAATTATTATTGTGGACTTTATAGCGTATCTATTCAATTACTAGCGAGTCACTAAATCCCGCTCTCTCATCCGACGAAAAAGCCGTCTCAATTTCGTGTCAATGATCATTCAAAAGCTGAATCAATCAAATGAGCAACCCTTTTCGATTCTAGATCCCAGCAGGTTTAAAATTAGCCTTCGATGAGACCCTCAAAATTCTGCGTGCTAGCCTCGCCTCTCGGCAGCGGCCCAGACGGAGGATGAATATCGGTCCAAGGCTCGAAAATGGTAGTGCCCTTGAGAAGCCCTCCAATCGTCTCCCAAATCGTCAAAAAGGCAATGAGGCCCATGACCAGAACCACAAACTGGGTTGCGTTGAAATGCCCATGCGTAGCTGGGATAACCATCAAGATGACGGCAATAACTAGACGCATCCCGACGCGCAACGTCTTGGGCAGTATGAGGTCGTGGCGCTCCTCTGCCTTGTAGAGCATACCGTAAACCCAGAGGCACAGCAAGCCGATGCCAAGACCAACGCCCAGAAGCCATCGCTGTCCCTCCTCGAAATCTTCCACACTTACGCTCAAGGCGGTAACGTGGCCGGCGATGAGGAACGCGGCCGCCATGGGGAGATGCAGCAGGAAGAAGCCAAAGGCGGTCCACGCAGAGCGACGGATAGGATGCGTGGCTTGGAGACTGCCATCGCCGCTGACGTAGATCCAGTTGAGACAGAAAGCAATGACGAGGGTGCAGACAGCCTTGCCATAGCCAGGCGTCAGGCCAATCCCGGCCGGGTTGCCCACGATGACAATGTACACAAACTCGCCGAGGATGATGATGAAGAAGGCCGCCATGCGGTCAATCTCGTGCGCGATATCAACAGCAGTGCTGTAACGAAGCTTGAGACGACGCTTGAGCCAGGGACTCAGCGTCACGCTCCACGTCAGCTCCTGGTAGACAATGATGACGGCGACGACGCCCGCCTTGCCGCGGATGCTGACGCTCTCGAGAAACAGCGGCGTGGTGATGAGCAAGCCGACCAGCATGAAGCACGTCATGATGCGCGCCTGCAGCTGGTGCGCGTAGCTCGCAAAGGAGCTGACCAGGAAGAAGAGCATCGTGGTGAAGCGCGCGGCGACGTATGCGCCCGCGGCGGTGCGCATGGCGCCCACATCGTCGTCGACGTGGTTGGCATTGTTGGCAAAGAGCACCAGCAGCGCCATGACCCAGAGGATGGTAAGGCGCTGCACCAGGTCGTCGGTGTAGTACGAGTTCATAATCTCGCGCAGGTCGACCCAAATGTGCCACGCCGGCGTAAAGGTGAGAATGTACTTGGCAACGTGCGCGCCGTCGGGGTGCTCGCTGAGCTCCTCGCTGAGATTGGCGACAATGGCAACGTCTGACGATGCAAAGTTTAGTCAACACAGTCCTCTCATTGCAACTACCATGTCCGTCGGTGCGTGGTTGGAAGCGTCACTCACATAGTAAATCTAGGAATAGCTCAAAGCGGCCGGCTTGGCGCTCCTCGTCGCTGTCCTTTTGCAGCTCTCCATCACAGAACCACTGCAGCGCCTTGGGCCGCTTGATGATGTAGTGCTCGCCCTTGGCGTTTTCCTGGAGGTCGTTGCAATTCATTGTCCAACAGCGCGCAATGGTTGTTCTGCCGTCTTTTGATGCCTGCAAAGGTTGCGCCCACCACAGGACCTGGGATTGAGCAGTGAAGGGATGTTTAGCAAAACGACCAAAACCTTGCCGAAATCTGGCGACGGTAATGGCTACCGAGGCGGAGCCCAAAACTCTGTGATCAGACTTTGTTTTAATGCCGCGCTAGTGGCTCGACACACACCAACTTTGAATAGTATTCTAGCGGCCGAGCGTTGGACGAATCCGGAAGAGGAGTCATTCCCTCGCCGGGAATGGTGAGAGTTGGACAATGGCCCGGACTGGCAACAGATTGGCGATGAATTGGCAGATTACCTTGTCGAGGATATTCAGTACAATTGCTTCGTATCTGGCATCACGCCAGTCGGACTTCCGCTCTAAGCATTGGAATTTGCATAATTGATGCGGAGTCTGGCCTTGATTCTAGATCTTCCATGAGCCTTAATCTTTATCGTCGACCTGGTATTTACCTGATTCAGTTAGTGTCTTTTTAGCGGCTGAATCGTGCAGCGATGAGCTGACAAGGCCAGCTGCCACTCGTGTTTAGTCAGGCTTATAAATCGAGTAAAACACATCTTTCAAGCACGCGGATACTAGGGCGTTACGGTATGCTGAATCTCTCCTGCTCGTATATATCTGTGGTTTTCATCAAACCTTGTCAGCTCTCAGCCCAAGCTTCGACTTATACTGGGGACTTTAAAATCGCCAGGACATACAAGGCCGAGACAGAGTACCCCGCGCACACTGAATGTCTCTCGTTTGTGCCTATGCCTTAGGGTAGCAGGCTGCATCCTGAATAAGCTGGCTTTGAGAATGTCGACTTCATATATCCTACCTCTTGAGATGTATCTGGACTAGTTTAAGCTATCTGCTTATGTCCCTACCTTTTAAGCATCATCTACTCTTGACTTCGGTTTGCGAAAGTTTGACTTTGTACACTTCAGAGTAACAATAGTCGTGCGATGTAATAACATCTTCGGCTGTCTGCTTCATGGTTTCACCCGTTGCACCAGTGTGACAGCAAGTAAATCAGTTTCAGCCCGGCACCTGCGTCATTGGCTTATTCCCGTGCTAATGTGGTACATAGTTTGACGTTCAATATTGTTTGGCGTTCACTATATATATACATGGGCCTTCTTTTTTTAATCTCTTGGCCTCTCAACATCATTGTAATTCTGTTTTGGCTCGTCATTTTTCCCAGCATCAGGCTCCGCAAAGCCTTAGCTACAGCTCTAGATTCTGGTGAGTAGACAATACCCATCGTTGACTCGGTGCGGTCAAGCACAGTCCTCTCAAAATGCATTCCAGGCAATCAACCGCTTACCAAAATGCTTTACTTTTCGGCAATGGCTCTACTCCTTGCTAGCCATCTAGTCACAGCGAGGGTCAATTCTGGAGCTTACAGCACCGCCACAAATGATAAAGATGATCCGCCTTCCCGCTGCCTTCCTGACAACTTTTTGCCCTAGACCTGATCATCATTATCATGATGATGGCTGCGCTTGGTGTTGCAGTAATTATTTTACATGTGACGTCTCCTGCTTCTGTGGTGAATAACGAAATACACGAATGACCCATGGAGCAAGTCTGGTGTGGGCTGCGTTGCTGCTTGAGATATGATCGGGAGTCGACTAACTCATCTCGGCACTCATTTGCGCCGCACTCATTCTTGGCGGTAGGCCCAGCGGCTTACAGCTTTGCGTATGTCGATGTCTATCAGTATTCACGGCCTGGTATCCATGTTCAGATAAGGTCGATTTACTTTCTGGATATCGATATATCCATATTGATGTTCATATAGCACATAGCGAAAGTTGACGTCCAGATAAGCCGCAACTATTTATAGCAATCCATAACAATGTCCAAATCCCCAGTCTCTTTGCCAATACCGGACTCTACAGCACCGATTGATATCACCCCCTGCCGCCGTGCGAGCTAGAACAATGATACCTTCGCGTATCCAACTGCCCACAGGGGCCGTGGGGTCATTTCCAGCGGTAGTATTATCATCTGTACTATATACAATCTAGAGTTTGAACTGCTGGAGCACTTCCATCTCCAGCCAAATGTGGGCCGTACGAATGTGAGCAATCTAAAATTATGTAGATGCATGCTACGGATACGGATATCGCACACCTTCAATTACCCTTGGAGGCGGTGCGGGGGCCTCGTGTTCCGCAGGATAGCAACGGTACCTAACACCTCTTCTCAGTCCTTCGCTACCGCCGAGCATAACGTCCCGAACACCAGTCTCTTCTTCGTCCAGCCCATTCTCGGAGCCTTGCTTGTCTCTTTCACCAAGCCATCCTGGAGTCTCATCAAGGACCCTTAGAGCATCGCGGTCGTGACAAACTCGCAAAGGCAGCTTGTCTGATATCGACGCGCCGATGCACATCATGGTAAATCCGTCCAAGCGGGCGGTCCATCGCGGGACCGCAGCAGCTTTGAAGGCAAGAATGAGTAGGCATGCGAGATTGATGGCCAGCAGAACAGAAATGACAATCATACCCCCGAGGGGGATGACAGGAGTCTGCAGGTCGAAGCCCAAATCCCGCGAAATGAGAAGGGTAGTCCGACCCCTGGCGGACTTCATGATGGACTCATTTGCCAGAAATATTGCCGAATTCACAGCATTGCTCATGTCTTTAGTGTCCTGCAAGAAGAGAAGTAGGTAGGCTGCCCGTAGTACCTCGATTTGCGTTACACTGTAAGGGTCTAGCGTTATGCATGGAGGTCTGCCAGAAGAATGTATGAACGGGGGCGGTGAATCGATTAAGAGCCCAAGCATGGGCACGCAAAACTTGGGGCTAAATTTAGATTTCCTGGCATATTCTTTCAGGACGTCGGCCATGTCTGGGAAGCTGCCCGGGCCAAATATTGCCAGGCTAAGAGAAACGAGGGGGCCCATAACTGGCATTTTATCAAATTTTCGTGTTTCGTCTTCGAAAGAATTTTTATCTGGAGTTGGCCGCTCGCGGGCTCGCCCACAGCCACTTGATGAGGGTACATCGTGAAGAAGAGGCCCGGCCGTCCCATTGTTACTGAAGTTTGGCAACTCAAAACACCCGAACGTGGTATTCACAGTGATTTTCTTAAAGTAAATGCCAGTTTTGAGCTCCGCTGATAATGCGTTCGATTTGACGGTATAGTTGGCACGAATGAAAATGTCTTCTGAGAAATCTTGCCTAGTCGGCGCACTCTTCCACGGCGACGCCATCATGTTTCCCGGCCAACGCAGTTCGAACGTGTAAAACAACTGACCCTTAAATGTGTCCAATTGATTGTAGCGCAAGTAAATCCAGTCAGAGCGTCTTTCGCAATCGTGTGGAAAGGCCTCGGTGGATGATGATACCTGAGATGTGACGGTGGAATTTATGCGAGGAGCGAACTCGTGGTACAGGCCAGTATTGAAGTTCGGGGACATCTCCGCCCAAAATGGGTTCAACAAGTCGGACATGTTGGAAAGCGTATTTTGGCTCATGAGTCGTTTGCTTCCGCCCATGTTACTCGACCATAGGCTGGGTTGAGCATCTTTGCGGTGAGCGGCAGCCAACGCGCCTCGCAGCGAGGAGACTGCTATCTGGTCATCGCCATGAGAAGCGTCATTGAGGTCGGTAAAGTCGCTAATACCGTGTAAATCGGAAAGACCGGGTACTTTGATAGTATGATACGACAATAGTATATTCTGAAGCGGTGCAATCAATGCGCCTATGGACGCGCTGTTAGTATTACACTCTCGTAGACGCCATGTGGCAGTTACCTAAAGCAGTCAGAAGAAGGCCATATATAAAAGGCCGCGATGTGTACTGCTTCCAACGCCGCTTTGCCAGAATTTTCCAGACAGTGGTAGGATCGATCCACGCCTTGTCTGCCAACGCAACAGCCTGTCTCAGCGTCGGCCGGCTTTTATCACGGTTCCCATGCTGTTTCTGCAGCGAAACTACTGCCGCATGAGCCACTACGGCAGAAGTCAAGGGAATGACGAGCATCGACGAGATGGCCTGGAGCACTCGGGCGGCTCGCAAATAACGTTCGCTTTGCGCATAGGAATTCTGCAATTCGGCTAGAGCGTCAAGTTTGTCGTTGCGTCTCTCGCCAATCGGTCGATCAGTCAAAATGCAGATCAAGGTCCAAGAGATCGCTGATACCAGGGCATATAGAACGGTAAGAACAGCTATGCCAGGGTGGCGATGAAGTGTCGTTGAAGGCTCCTTCTCGACCGCATCCTTTGCGGGAGGCGCAGATTTGGCTGGCATGTGTCCGCTGCGTTCTACCTTGGTAGACATTAAACCTGCAGTCTCTTCAATCATATTGAAGACTCCAAAATGAAAATGAGTAGGCTGGCGGATGCGTGAGAATCAGCGGCGGTGCGACGCGAACAAATGGATGAAGTTTAAGGCAGGTGCCCTGTCAGCCTTACGGAGCAGCTGGGCGAACAAAAAAACGAATTCTGCCAGCCACTTTCTATATATATATAGAATGACTCTATGTTTGATCTATTCCATTATTAAAAGGACATTCACATGGTCAAATACCCTAATACTCTACCAGCTTCTATACCTTGCACGCGAGGCAGACTGGCTGGCTGGTCCTTGCTGCCTAAGCCGTCGTGCGTTTTACAGCACACCATCTATATTAGAAGGCCGGTATACAAGAGGACTCACACAAGGCAACATAGCCTGGTTCGCACACTGGACCGCATATTATGGTGGCTGCCCTGCGTGTCTAGTGGCTATGCGGCTGCATGTATTCATATTGTCGAGCTGTATCCGTAATTACCACAAGAATCCGCGACTTGATCAAGAAGGCTTTCTGTTGAAACCGCCATGCTATCACACTAATTAAACATCCTGAATATGAGCTCTTTCAGGATGCAAGATAAGCGTGCGAGGATTTTGTACTTTGTGATAGCATGTTGTTGTCCTGGGTCGTAAGGCTCACAGTAGGGCGTGACATTGCACAGCCTCCATGTGCTTTAGGCAGCCAAACGTTGGATAAAGATTGGGCAAGGGCGATCTTTACCCACGGGGGCTCGTTGAAGGCCTATATTCGAATGATAGTATTGCTTTCTCGTTGCGCCACAGACTTTGCCAAGCATGACTGATTTCCTGCCAACGAATCATCCAAAGCCAAAACACTGTCTACTCGCGATCTTCACCTGTAACTAACTGACTTTCTCGTTTTATAAATCGCCGGCAAACCAGATGTAGGAAAAAAAAGGATCGTGTTAGGCGGATGACTACAATAGTCAGCCGACCGCAGCTGCATTGTTCAACACCCGTTGCGCCAGAACAGCCACTCCATTTGTCGCACCTACCCGGAACCGCAATATCTCGCGTGATGATTACTTTTGGTATAGATTCTTTTTACGTGGCTCTAGATGATAAACAAACAAACGAATTGGAAGCATAAGTGAAGTCGTTAATAACTGCTGAATAAAACAAGTTAAAGTAGACAAATGTTAGGGGTTCTCCCTAGAGTCCTAAAAAGGCTTTCACAAGGCTGAGGAATCACATCCTATGTCTTACGTTGATTCAGGATACGTTAATAATCCTCCCACCCACGAGTCGGCTAGAAAATTGATTTTCTTGGCCCTTCAAATAAGCACAATGTATTCGCACATGCCCTCTGCTTCACGCTAAACAATAAGTACTTTCTTTCGAAGTGCGTCTTCTAACTACATAGTGTGTATCATCGCAGCCGGTTGTGTCAAGCCGGACAGCTATACTGTTGCCGACTAACACCCCGCGCAACCGCGAAATCTGATTGGGTAAAGAAGATCAGCTAGGCCACATAGAACGCAATAGTGTGCCCGTCAAATTTGAAATCGCCCTGTGGATGTCGATTTAGGGCGCAATGTGGCGGCCGCCAAGAGCGTCAACTAGTTTTCAACCTCAACGGGCCAAGCATACTAGTGGTGTCACAGCACTGTCATGAGCCCAACAGGTCGAGACGGGCTGCTCAGAGAGGGCTGATGATCGTGCGCAGAATAAGGGTTGATGCAGGGTTTCTCTTGGAGTGTATGGCTCTTAGCCTGCTATATCAAAAGCACAAATTGAGGTAAAATTGTCGCGCTCGCGTTAATGAAGTAAAAAAACCCGCCATCACATGTGAAATGCAATTCACTAACGTTAGTTAATAGAAAGAAAAGGAGAAGTGATAAGCAACTGGTCTAGTGCCGTTACGACACAAACTATTAAGTACGCCAAGCTGCACTAACGCAAGACACGAGCGTTATTGCACTGAAACATTTCACAACTAACAACAATTCTGAGATGCTCGTCGAAATAGCGCAGGAGTGCACATAAATGGCCAAGTAGCGTGGCCTTGCAAAACCAGCCTAAGGCGGCCTTGGCCTACTCTGGAAAAGTGACGCATCTTTTTCGAGTATAGTAATTGGTCCGCGTCGTCATATAGTTCATGCACTCTGTTCCTCAACCTTTGCATAAGACTTGGAGCCGCCGCCATCCGGCAATAAGTTTGCTGAGTGGTTGGCATTGTGAAATCTCAAATCTGAAACATGATGAGGACACTGCAAGGTGAGTTCTTCAAGGTTATGATTTTGAGAATCACCTACGTACATAGCCCAGGAAGCAAGTGTACTTGTTAACTTCAGTGTGTGTGTGTGTGTGGGCCTTGCAAGCTGCGGCCAGCCTCTTTTCGCCATGCCCACATTCATCATCAGCCAAGACGCCACCACGGCGCAAGTGTCTTGTCGTCAAGGCCAGCCCTTGCATCTCTGTAACAAGCCCTCTTCGCGCACCCCGCCCACAAGCCACATGTCACAAATCGAGGCGCATGGCTCCAGCTTTAAGCCTCAGAGGGTTAATAAGAATTGACTCAGTAGCACATCAGGCTGCTCATAACGGGCAGATGCCGTCTGTGCAAATGTCTGTGCATTGCGAGCCTCGCAGAAGCATTGATAGCCCAGCCCTGGGCTGTATCAGAGTATGTAGAGAGCGAGACCCATTACTAGTTCTTCTCCAGAAACCGAGATGAACGGGTTGACGGGTAGATGTATTGCTGGTTTTCGGGGACGGTTTTGTAGCGGATGCAAGTACTGCGTTGTTGCGTAGGCACAGGAGCGGCGCCGTTTTTTACTCTTGTGCTGGCTTCGTGATCGATACTGTGGTTGAATAATAAACTTTGCTAGTTGCTCGCAGAGTTAAGACGGATGGAGAGGCTAAGATCTTGTTCTTCGGGATCGGAGGTTAAAAAACTTGAACATCGGCAGTCAAGGCTCGACAAAGCATACAAGAGAACCATGACGACTTGACAATACTAAAAGAAGCTAATAGGTCGCTAACAAGGTCTGGCCCAGCGGGCGTACCGGAACCCCGGTTTCTTGAAATTGCCCCCTTGCCAAAAAGCTGGGGGTGGATGTGTGTGTGGAGGAACGCGCTGCGCCGTCCTGACTCGGAATATTCATCATACATGAAAGGTGCCCCGCTCGTCGCTGTTATTCTGCATCTGCGGTTTCGACCTCTCGATCTCCAACGGTATGCATGTGGCATCTTGAGATTTTCTCTCATCAACACTCTCGCGTATCACGATTAACGTTGTGATGCGCCTTGTCGACCTATACTCATCGGCTAGGCACATCAACGCCACCGAGGGTGTCCCTTCCCGCTTATAACCGACGGCCGCAGCCTGATCTGTAAACGGCTTTCTCGTGCAGCCTACACAATCTTTCGTTCTTCGCAATCAATCGGCGCGTGGCCAATCACCTCAACATGCGATTGTGGAGTGGTTTGTCGGCGGTCCTGGCGGTCTTGACGCTGCAGGTTGTCGCGGCCGACAAACCCAGCAGCCTGACCTTGTCCGATGCAATCACAAAGATGCCCAAATGTGCTGTATGTAGTTGAAGCATGCATTTTTCGCATTACAACAAGCTAATTTCTGTGTCAGCTACCGTGCTTGTTGAAAGTCGTCGGCGACGTCGGCTGCGCCCCTCTCGACAAGACTTGTATCTGCGAGACCAACTATCACAAGATTGAAAAGAATGCCTCGCCATGCATTCTCAAAGCATGCACATTCGCAGATGCTCTGCGTAAGAACTTACTTCCCCCTCCCTTGATACCACGATATGAAAGTACTCACAGTTCAAAAAACAGAGGCCAAGAACCTCACCGCGCTCTCGTGCGACGCGCCCGTCCGCGACAAGACGGCGCGCTACAACGTCATGGCCATTGTCCTCGGCGTCATCACCAACCTCCTCGTCGTGGTCCGCCTCGTGTTCAAGCGCTTCTTCAGCTACCGCTACGCCCTCGGCTGGGACGACTACACCATCATCGGCGCCATGCTCGTCGGCATCCCCGCCACCGTCATCAACGTGGCCGGGCTCACGGCCAGCGGCATGGGCCGCGACGCCTGGACGCTCTCCGTCGCCGACATTAACCGCTTCGGCGCCTTCTTCTACACCATGGAGGTGCTGTACCTGGCCGAAATTGCCTTTGTCAAGCTCAGCCTCTCCGCGTTTTACCTCTACATCTTCCCCGGCAAGTGGACGCGCCGTCTGCTCTGGGCCACAGTCGTCTTCAACGTGGTTTCCGGCATCGCGTTTGTGGTCGCAGGCATCGTACAGTGCGTGCCAATCTCCTTCTTCTGGTTCAGGTACACCGATCCGGGCGCCTCGGGCCACTGCATCGACATTAATGCGTTTGGATGGAGCCATGCGGCGGTCAGCATCGCCGTCGACGTGTGGCTCATTGCGATTCCGCTCAGCCAGCTGCGAAAACTACAGCTGCACTGGAAGAAGAAGATTGCCGTCGCTTTAATGTTTCTGCTCGGTACTTTGTATGTTTTCACCCCGTTGTTCAGCTTGCTCCCCGAGCTAATTGGTCTAGTGTCACCGTCGTGTCCATTCTTCGGCTTCAGTCACTCATCTATCTGGCCCGGTCCAGCAATCCTACCTGGGATCAGTGGATTGTGGCCTGGTGGTCCACCATTGAAGTCCATGTCGGCATGATTTGTGCTTCTTTGCCTACGCTCCGTCTTGTACTGGTGCGCATGTGGCCCCGTGTTTTCAGCACCAACATCTCGCGTAACAAGTCGGTTACGGAACGCAATACACGACCAAACAGCGCCAGCTACATCATGCAAAGTAAAGAAGTGACCCAATCATCGAGCGAAATCGAGCTGGGTGCTGTAATCAGCCCAGAATTCAGACGTATGACTGTTTATACCCCTCTTGTCTATTCTTTCCTGACCGCTTATAGCCATACCACCACCGAAAGACAATATCACGCCTCGATCGCCTCCACGACCCTACATTCCACCCAAAGACTGGTGATGCAGAAACATTCGAGCCCCATTCAAGGGCTGCGATATTATTGGGAAACGATCTACTTGATCGGAGAGGCGATGAAGCAAGCTACAGAAAACCACACATCCAATCAGTGTCTGCACGAAGGGACCAACAGAACCAGCGAGTTGAAAATATTGGCTGTATTATTTGGCGCATGTATCCACTTTTTTCTTTCCGCTATTTGCATCTTATGAGCGAGAAATGATTATGATTACTATTTCCAATCTTCCTACACTACCCATGCGCATGTCTTCATGGGATGCTTCCACGCACCTCACGTACAAGATGCTCCAGTATGTCCTTGTATCGAACAAGATCCGGCGACTCCTCCGCCCAAAATTCGAATTGCGTCAGGACTTTTCCAATCTTGCCACCAATGGGGTCGCGATTTCCAGGCCAGTACTGTTGTGAGGTCGCGCCCCATACAGCGTCAGTACCACCGGGTATCCAGGCAGCCTGGCCGCTTTTGATGATGGCAAGTAGAACTAAAGACGCCGTCATGATGCTGCGCAGGTCGTACCAAAGGCCGTGATGGCGGTGACCTCTGGATCTCACGTCAATTGTTTTCAAGCAGCACTCGATGCCAGAAGCGACCAACGAGTGCAGGAGCTCCACCTCGTCACGATCAAGTTCGGGTATGCCGTTGGCAGAATCAAGGCCTTCCGCGCTTGTGCCTGTGGTCGGTGGCGAGTTTAGCAGGCTGCTAATTCGGGGCTCTGTGCTTTTGTCCGACGAGATGGGTCGCAGTAGATTCGGTCTAGCGACATGTATAAAATAAAACAGAAATGGCTGATACAGCCACGTCTGCATCTCCAATAGTCTATTGTCGACCGCCCAGCTAAGCTCTCGTGTAACGTGATTCGAAGTTCCTTCATGCGGTGCTCGAATGATAGAGGTAGTCTCGTAATGCTGCATGGCCGGAGGCAAGTGTGCAGACCAGGAGGACACTTGCACTTCAAACTCTTTTGCCATTCTCAGCAGCGGCTTCAGGTTCATGATCCAAGCCGATCGCCCCTGACGAAAGAAGGTGTTGACAATGCGATTTCCAATACGCCTAAGGGCAATCTCTGTGAGGTAGTAGTACCAGCTCTCCTCCTCATTACAGAGACGTACGGCGTGTTGGCGAAGCTCCAAATCTTCCGTGCTTGCAAAGTTGTTTCCATCAGTCACTCCGTCGTCGTCCGAGCTGTTCGTGGGTATTGGCGAGGGCGGCGATGGAAACAAGTCTGGATATTCGCCAAGACTAATCTCTGACTGCTGTAGTGGCAACTCGACACGAAACTCACATTCAGATTTGAATGCAGACCAGTACAGACTCTGCTCCAGGCGCTTCAATTTTCTTGTTGTAAAGTCCGATCGGCTAGAGGCAGCATTCAGGGCGTCTTCGAAGTCGCCCGCAATGCCATGCGTCATTCGGAGGTGGACTTGGAAAAAAACTGATGCGTGTAAGAAGTAGTGCCAAGATGCAAGTGGCCGTAGTGTGTACATGAGGTAGACTATCAAACATTAGCGTCCTGGTTTTCTTGTCTTTGTTTCGTCCTTGTTATGCCCGTCTCCCATCATCCTACTCGCTTACCTCCTGCAAAGAAGTGGCACTGAGCGCCTAAAAGAGAATATTTGAGCGACCCAAGTCTTCGGCATGCGAGTGCAAAGCAAGAGTCGGCCTGTTGTAGCTCCTTCGCATACATCCTTGAGGAAGATGCCATGGGCTCTCTTGTGGAGTCATCCTTGCCGAAATAAATGCCCGCTGTCTGTGGTATTGGCCTATTGAATGGCTTCACGATAGATCCTAGCGCACAAGCCAGAAGGACCAAGCATGATCGGCCATCCCATCCAATGCCTTGATCTGCACATCGCCTGCCATGCTTGACGAGAGATTCAACGTCAAGAATCGGATTTTTGGTGTGTACGTTTTGAAGAAATTTGTCGATGAGGACGGGGATATTTTCTTCGTCCAGGGGGATCATACGCGATGGCGCGGCAAGTACATCTTCGGCCATGTCCGCCAATTTCGGTTTGAAAAGGCTGCTTATCAGAGCATTCGCGGGAAACCTATCTTCGAAAATCTCCCAGCATAGAACAGTGTCTGCGCTAGCAGGATGCTGTGGGATTTGCAAGAAATCTCGTGACGGCTCCTGAGGTTGAGGTACTTGGGATGCAATGTCGATGCTAGATGACGTATGTCCTGCTGCTATTCGCTCAGACACCTTGAGTGAAGCATCCTCGGCTTGATCTTGGTCTTTTGGCGTCAATGCACTGAAAAGACACTTCAGGTGCAGCTTTACATACCTTGAGTCTGTAAGAGGTTCCTCAGACTGGCAAGCTCAGAGCTTAGATCTTCGAACTTCTGCAGCAATGTGGTTGTTACGGTTTCAAGACTAAGAAGCCGGTTAGCACAGTCGCATACATTGATCAGGTCTTTACTCGCGTTAATTTCTCGACGGTGTCTTCCAAGTACTTGCAGTCTTGACCGCCAGCGTCGCATATAGTACAAGCGGGCCGTTTCTTATCGCATTTGATCTTGCGGAGTCGGCATGGTTGGCACGCAGCTTGGCGTCTCTGTGGAGTCTGTACAGAGGTTGTAAATTAGAATCGATTCGATGCACATGTATCAAGTCCAGGATCCAATCGCTGGAGTGCAATCGTTCGGCGGGCATAGCATGCAAATGGCATAACTAACTGTACTGGAGTCAACGTTTTGCCGCTGTCGCTTGGAAGGAGGTCCTGTCACTTCAGGAGCTTGCTGGCTGGGCTCCGTGGCCGGGACAGTAGTACTGGCAGAAGACCCTGGAGGCATGACGCCTCGAGCCGGGGTGGCAAAAGATCAGCTGCCTCTTCTGCGAATACGTAATACGTTTAAAATATGTCCAAAAAGGCTGGCCCGAACAGATGATGATTTGAATGTCGTCGGGGAAAAGGATCGTGAGTGGTGCGGTAGCACGGCGAGCGCGACCGAAAACCCCGAGCTGGGCGATCCTTCGTTTTTGTGCTGGGCGGAGGCGGGGGGTGGCGCTTGGCGCTTTGTTTCGGTGGGGGCAAATGAGTGTGCTCTTTTCACTCTCGATCAGGCTTGGTCGGTGTCGCGGGAAGGATACTAGAAATTGGAAAATTGGAAAAGGAGTCGCGCAAGTGCAAGTGGCATGCAGTGCCCGCAGTTGGTTATGTAATTCGGCCCTGGCGCTGACGGCTGGCATGTATGCCAGGCTGCCAGCTGCTCGCAAACAGACCCCTGATACCTGCCCTTTTTCCTCTTCCATCTCCAAGGTCTGGTCACCTTTATCAATAACCGACGGATTTGCCTCTTTTATTACGATGCGGTCGAGAGTATCATGTCTCGTTCCACCGGGCGGCTGTATCGTCGTCGTACGAATGGTTTCCCCAGACTCCCCCGGGCTCTCCCCAGACGCAGTGCAACGGTAACAGCCGACGACTTAGCTCCAATATCTCCCAACAAGATTCCTGTCAAGCCACGCAAGACAAGATGAAAACTCAACTCAATTGCCGAACTGGTTCGTCGCATCTCCCTTCATCGCCGATTCTGATTCGCGCGGCTAAGTAGTGAGAGCACGACTCGCTGGCGGGGACCCAGACCCCAACTCCCCGACAACGACTCCTTCGGTCAGGCGCTAGTTTACTCCGTTGAGGGGCCCCAGAAAATCTACCAAAGGTTATGCGACCCTCGGGGAAGAAAAGCTGGGGAATTGCCTTATGATGGCTCTTGAGACTGGGGCGATGCTTCTATTTGCCTTGGTTTCTGGTAACCAGCTGACCGATCATCTCGGCGTAGGGTAGTTGCTGTCTTTCTATTTAAACGGCGACATATCCCCCGTTTGTCTCTCCACGTCGCAACCGTTCGGCCTGCGCTAGCTTCAATATTATTCTTTTTTTTGGCTGGCGTCTGCCCTGGGCCTCCCCACATGGTTTTTGCCTTGACTCAAACGCCTGGACGCCTTCTTTCTTCTTCATTTGATCAATCGTCAAACTTTTATCATGGCCAGTTTCAAGGCCTTTACCGACAAGCATAATGTCGCGCACAAGCTGTACAAGAGCTCTTTGCTCAATACCGTTTGTCTTGTCGCCGGCCTGTCCATCTTCTTCTTTGGCTACGACCAAGGTCTGATGGGTGGTGTGAATACCACGCGGAATTATGCCGAGATCATGGGCTTTGGACACTGGGACGAGGAACAGGGTATCGTCGTGGTGGACAAGCCGCTACTCCAGGGCGGCATTGTAAGTACATGTTCCCCCATAGGGCTTTGGCTGACAAGTTTAGGTTGCGGTCTATTACCTTCCCGGCACTCTTGCAGGCTGCCTGCTAGGTGGCTGGATGGGTGATCGCTATGGACGCATTGCCACCATTGGTCTCGCTTGCATCTGGTGCATCTTTGCCGCTGCCCTTCAGTCTGCCGCTCAGAATGCGAATTGGATGTTTTGCGCCCGCGTGCTGAACGGCATCGGCACTGGCATTCTCAACGCCATCACCCCCGTATGGGCCACTGAGACTGCTGCACACACCTCACGCGGACAATTCGTTGCTTTTGAGTTTACTCTCAACATCTTTGGTGTGGTTGTTGCCTACTGGCTCGAATTGTAAGTACTCGAGTGCGAAGCAAAAGTATGCGGCATAGAACTAACATGCCTACAGTGGCACGTCTAAATACCATGACCCAGAATCGTCCTTTATCTGGCGCTTTCCCGTCGCCTTCCAGATCTTTCCGCTTGTTGTTCTTCTGTGCGTGATTTGGTTTATGCCCGAATCGCCACGCTGGCTTGTCAAGGTAGGCCGTGAGGAAGAAGCCCGCTTCATTCTCGGCCGCCTGCGAGGCAACGAGGGCGAAGAAGGCAAGGCGGCCGAAGCGGAGCTCCAAGACATAATCAACATCAGGAATCTTGAAAACGATACATCCGAGCAGCAGAGCTACTTCCACATGTTCTTTGGCATTGGCTCAGGAAAGCTGCACACGGGCCGCCGCGTGCAGCTTGTAATTTGGCTGCAGATTCTCCAGGAATGGATTGGTATCGCAGGCATAACCATTTATGGCCCTCAAATCTTCACTATTGCTGGGATTGGGGCCTCTGACCGTCTTTGGGTCAGCGGCATCAACAATATCACATACATGGTTGGTGGACACGGCGTATGGTTCACAGAAAGCAATTGCTAACGCTTCCCAGTTTGCCACCCTCATTTGTGTTTTCACTTTGGACCGCATCGGTCGTCGCTGGACTCTATACTGGGGCGCTGTTGGTCAAGGCATCTGCATGTTTGCGGCTGGGGGTCTTGCCCGGGCCACTATCAACGCCTCCGACTCGAACCGCGCTCAGATAGGTGGCGCCGCAACCTTTTTCGTCTTCCTCTACACCGCGATTTTTGGTGCCACCTGGCTGACTGTGCCCTGGCTATATCCTGCCGAAATTTTTCCACTCCAGGTACGCGCCAAGGGCAATGCCTGGGGTGTCGTTGGCTGGTCTATTGGCAACGGCTGGTGTGTAAGTACATTTCCACAGTCAAGCCAGTGACTTATCACGCGAGTAAGCTGACATGCGTGCCCTAGGTTCTTCTTTTGCCCACCATCTTCGACAAGCTCAACGAAAAAACGCTGTACATTTTTGGCGCCGTCAACATCCTCTGCATTGTGGTCGTCTGGGCACTGTATCCCGAGTCCAACCAGCGCACGCTCGAGGAGATGGATCTTGTTTTTGCCAGCGATAGCATCTGGACGTGGGATGCTGAGCGCAACTTTGCGAAGATCAAAGCCGAAAACCCAGACCTCATCAAGAGCCACAAAAATACCCACGGGGTGGATGACCCCGAGCGCGGCATCTTTGGATCGCGACGCGCGAGCAGGGTGTCGGCAGTACAGCCAGCGGTGGAGAAAGAGACTACAGTTGAGAATGTGGAAAACTCGGCACCTGCTCACCACTAAAACCACTGATATCTTAATTGGGTTCTCTGCGTATCAGACCCCAATTCACCGACTCGCAAATTGTAATATAAAACTTTATGCTTACGGGTGGCGTAGTCATGCCATCACGCCGATTCGGCGGCTAATTAAAGCGCCAATGTATTAATAGACGAATATTATGCAGTCAATTCTAACAAACTTGCATTGCTGCCTTTTCTCAAGCAATCGACGCTTCTCCATCAATTCATGGCTGAAGCGCAAGCTTCCTCGACGGATGAAAGGCTGCCGTGCCAAGCTGTGTTCGCGATGCTCGCCATGTACTTTCCAAACGTCGACAAGGTAGCCCCGGCCACTCGATTGCAAAGGTGAGGGGCAAAGATCCCTTCTGGGACGCGTACGTTTTGGATGAAGGGTCGAGAGTCTAGACTTGAAAGAAGCTGAAAAGCCATTTCAGCGAGTGGCTCTATCCAGCTTGGAGCAGCAATGCCCTCGCAAAAGTCCAGAGCACCTGCATCTTCTACGACACGGAGGAGGCAAACCAACCCCAGCCCCTGGGAATTGCCCTCTCACAATGAAAAGTATTAGAGTATAGCACAGGAAGCCGTGGTGCTTGAGTTGTCTCTCACAGACAGGCCCACGTTTAAGGAGCTAAGCAAAGAACAGAATCTCAGTCAAGTCTCAATACTGAATGTCTTGAATTAGTATAGACTGTCATGTCACGTTAAGCTATACGATTTCGGCGATTTCCACTTCGTCGCGACGAAAATCATCACGACAATAACGCAGAATGCGACGGGTGCTGAGCTCGCTGTGCAAATGAGGTCAACCAACACAGCGACCTCACCACACTGAAAAGCAGTCATTTACTTCTTCACCGTCGCCAGCTTTCCTCTCACCGGCACATTCTCCTCCCTGCCCACCTCGGGCAGCCCCTCCAGCTCGACCCCCTTCTGGAACACCAAGCAATGCGTGCTCCCTCCAAAATGAAACATGCCCAGCTCCTGGCCCTTTTCCAGATGCTGCCCCTCCTTGACCGTCACATCACACGTGCTCACCTCGTCCATGCCAATGCCCACAAACGCCACAAGCCCAATATCCTCATTATCCGCCTCGAGCACAATCACCGCCCGCGCCGCCATGCACGCCAGGTATCCCTGCGCGACGCTGATGCCGCCCGTGTCAATCTCGGCCGTCTCCGCGTCGCCGGGGCCTTCAAACAGCGGCTCGGAAAAGTACGTGCCGTCGACGACAAACGCGCGCTTGACGGTGCCGGACACGGGGCTGTGCCAGCGGTGGTACGACAGCGCTGAGAGAAAGGCCTGGTAGACGGTGCCGCCGACAAAGGGCGCCGCGAGCGCCGAGTCGTGCCCGAGCATGTCGAGGAGCGAGTAGCGCTGGCCCTTGGCGAAGAAGTGGTCGCGCAGCTGGGCGTTGTGCTGGATGTTGAAGACCTTGGACTCGCAGGCGTTGGCAATGACTGAGGAGTCGTCGGGGCTGGCGACGGGACGGGCGGCGTCGTGGACTTGTCGGGTAAAGAAGTCTGCAAAATTCGTGGTTTAGTTTTTCTTTTCCCCTATTTGTTCTTTCATATTTTCCTTCTCCCATGCTTTTTGCATTTTGTTCGCTGTCGCATCTTCGCTTCGCAGAGAGAAGGGGGGGGGGGGAACCACCAAAACGTACCATCCCAGGACTTGTAGCCCATGTGCTTTGCGGTAGGATCGCACGCAAACAATTCTTCAAAGCTGTGGTTCGACTTGTACGGCGCATTGGCGACTTGCAAAAGGTCGTGACGGCCCGTCTCGCCGAACCAGCCCGTAGTGTGGTCCCCCAGAACGGTCGCCGACGCGGGTGTCTTTATAACAAGTCAGCACGCGTCCATTATATCCTGCATCTTTCACGAGGCCAACTCACCTGCAGGTATTTGCCCCATTCATTGAGGACTTTTTTCAATGCCTTGTTTACATCCGGGTCCAGAAACGCCGCATGTCCACTGTTCCCAGGTCAGTCTCTGCCTACATTTTCATGCTAAATCTTTTTGTGCTTCTCTCGTCCCCTCTCTTCCTCATTCTTCCTCGCTATGCATATGTCATCACTCACCTCGGCGTCCCCATCGGATAGTCAAACACCGCACACATCGGTACCCCCACCACGCCCATCGCCGCCGCCGTCTGCGTCCACTCCGGCGCCCTCGTCACAATGTGATTCAGCACTTTGAGCATGTGCTCATAGTCCCGCACCTGCTTCTGGCCCGCCGGGTCCCGCAGGTACGGCGCCTTGCGCGGCACCTCCTCAAACATTTGCGTAAAGTACATGTACACCCGCGCGTTGCCCTCAATCAGCTCGCGAAACTCTTGCAGCGCGGGCGTGAGACCGCCAGTGGCCGTGCGGCCCGCGTCGACAGAGTCAACCACCTCGGCGAGGTATTGTCGGTGGATGCGGTGGTCGGCGGGCAGCCACGCGCCGGGCCTTGTTGCAAAATTGCAGGTTAGGATATACGGTTTGCCATGGCGTTAAAGAGAAAGATGAGAGGGGCGTTGCAGCTCACTTGTGTCTTCGGTGCTCTAAGGGAATATCATGATGATCGCCGTGCTGATGAACCATGGTCGCTAAGTGTTGAAGGAATGGCTGTTCAACACAGCAAGAAAAAGAGCTTAAATTACTTGAAAGGTCGAAAGAGGTTTTAGAGGGACCACTGGGTATCACTTTGGTTCTATTATATAAACGCTCAATTCGAAGCTCCGCTGCCGCGTTATCCGGCGCGCGATGCTGAGCCTCCTCGTGGTGATGTGCGGATGACGTACATGACCAAACTCACCCCGTTAAACCACGCACTCGGATATACGGGCGGCATCACCATTGCCGAATTCGCCCTTGCACATGTAATGTAAGCAATCGTTCAGAGTTTATTCTACCTTCTGGCCGCAGATGCCTTTTTTTCGTGCAGGTTCTCTTAAAAGAGGCTGCCTTCCTAGTTAGGCGAGGCTACGATTGCAAGTTGATTGATTATTAGTTAGCTTCCATTCCACGTGTGTGGGATACCCCATAGATCTATGAGACAATGAAGCGTGCAAAGCGTGGGGGGCATTGTGCTCCGCAGATGTTTTAGAGGTATTGGGACGGTATGTCTAGCTGCCCGAGACAGTGTTTCGTGGCATGTTGGGATGGAAATGCCCAGTCTGGGCCGACATTTCTTCGACAGTTCTGTCAGTCATAAGCCAGCATTGAGGCTCAATTGCCTGGTTGAAGCCTCACTGAGTTGAATGGATGCGCTGTTGCGATATCCTCTCGTGTTGGGCTCTGTTTAATAGATACCCAAGAATCAAAATGCCACGCTTGAGTCATGCGTAGTTCTTCTACGCGTTCTGTCCAGCCGCGCAACATCGTTTCGGCCAAAGCTTTAGATGGTCCTTGCCTATCTACCCGTAGATCTTATGGAATTGGTCAGCGGTTTCAGCATCTCAGACTAATGAGAAGGTCTAGGCCAGGAGCTGGTTATTGTGCCACCACTGGCCAGCGCTAGTTAGCAAATGCTCTGCAGCCGAGGCCCGCCGCTGCAACCATGTTTCCTCGGGGGTCCTGCATGCGACCAATCGTCGGATTTACAGTGCTGTATGGTCGTGGCAAATCGGCGACTAGTAGGGGCAGTACCAAATGGCCTCTTCTCACTCGTGCAAGCTACAGCAAAAGGCCAGCTAGTCGTGATGGCATCCGTTGTTGGCGCGGCCGGGGCAGTTTAGCAGAGAGATGCCAAGGAACGTCAAAGAGGTTCCATGACTCGAAATGGAAATGCAACAGTTGCCAAAAGAAGAGTCAGTGCGTGTGTGTGCCAGGGCCAAGGCAACGACAAAGGGACACGATGCGTCCTGGCCGCATGCGACGTCGCCCAGTGCCAATGCTGGCAGAAACATGGCTTCCCTGTCGTATCTGCTGGTAGCCGCAGCTTGAAACGCTGAACATGATTTCTTCCTATTCAGTATTGCATGCGAGTCTCGTAGTGGGAGCGCGTGGACACAAGGAGTGCCCGAGAGCAGGCGTTGTGAAATATCCTTCAGTGCAACCAGCCACCTGTGTTTGCGATTCTCGCAGAACGCTCGTCTTTTGTAGATTTAGGCTTTGACTCGTACCACAGCAGTCACGACCTTACGTGGCCTCAAGCTTGTGTAACAGAGGAAGCCTCGTGTTCTGGAGTGGTGATACGTCAACGTTTGCTGCAACCGCAGCACACTTGCGAGCCCAACGCCAGCTCTCAGAACCAATACAGTGGCATTCTGCCAACAGACAACGGCGAACCCCCAAGGTAGAATATGGAATTATCTGGACCACTACAATCGCCAAACCCGACATTCTAGCGACGAGGAGAGAATTATTCACCTACATCAAGCACAGTGCGACTGTGGCCGTGCCAAGACGTTTGTGTGAAGAGAGCCCGGTGCCCAAGAAATCATATGCTCTTTGTACATGGTGGGCTGAGAAGAATGCCGATCGGAAAATTGGAAACGGTCTTGTCCAGAGTAAGTTATGCAAGTATGCATTGAATTTTGCGGCGTCGGGCAGTTGGCGAAGAGCGATGGAAGCAACAGCAGAACCACAAGGGTGCAGATTATTGGTCGGGCATCTCTCCGCCGGAGCTTTGACAGGCAAGGTGTAAAGGGCGGAGGCGTGGTAGCGAGATAACCATTGGAAGACGATGCATTGCGCAAGCCGTGCGGTTGCAGCAAGGCCCCGGATTGAGGAGTATGACTGGCATAACAGCGTGCATAATAGAGGAGGCTGGTGGACGCTGGATCGGCACGAAGCATACGCCTACACAAGTGGTCCCAAGAGAAACAAGCGGCAACGAATGAGCCGGCTTGCCTGGAAGCAGAGGGAAGCTAATGCTGCAGACCACGAGTTTAGCTTCCCCTGCAGAACATAAGCGGCAGCATCAACAAGGCCAATATGCAAAAGAGCAGATGCAGTGACCCCACACAGTGCGGTGGATTGATTTTGAAGAGCTGAAAGAATGGGGGTACAAGAGAGTGGTTGCAGAGGTTAGAGACGGGGCTCGTTGTGAGCTCGGACAAGGAAAGACGGACGGGAAGCAGGCTGCTGTTTGCCGAAAGGAAGCAGGATGCTTGTCTGCCAGAGCGGTTGAGCGGGCCAGACTTGGATTGGTCATTTCGGGATGAAAAGCAGTGTGGCATATGTCGGGGAAGTGGGATTGCGATGCCGCTGGGCGAGCAGCGAGCAATGTGAAGCTTGCTGCGAGAAACTGTCCAATATCAAGTCGAGAAACGAAACGCCGGGATGTGAGTCTTGCGAGACATGCCGCAAGTCTGGACGCCAGAGGACAGTGGTGCTGCCCACGAATTAGTCACGGACGAAAGGATGAAGCCGGATCTGCAGATATGATACGATTCTGACCGTGAGCTGAGTAACTATTGTAGGCAGATTGGATCGGGCATCTAGATACTTGTTGCTTTGGTCGGCGTCGGTGTGATGGCCGCTCCGCCGGGAGAGGGATGCAGAGGTGGGTTGGAGAGGGGTGTAACGAGCCAACGAGCGATGGTCGTCTCCGCGGTTGATGAGGCGAACTGGGTGGTGGTGGTGCAGATTGGTGTCCACGTTGTCTCTGTCGCGCGGGAAGAAGGGATGTCTTGGTCCGGGCCAAAAAGGGAAATGGTAGTGACAAAAATAGATGGCAGCGACAAGGGGATGTTGGAGAGTAAGACACGGAGAAGGACAGGGTAGTGAAGAAGCGGGACGGACAACAAGGAAACAAAGAGATAATTGTATGATGTAAAAAGCAAAAGCCAATGGATGGTGATGGATGAATGAATGGGCGTATGGATACCTACCTACCAGTACCTATTGTATGGATGGATGGGCTGGCAAGCAAACGCAGGCAGTGAAACTGGCAGCTGGCAGCTGGCAACGCGCCGGATATCGCCAATTGACACTCGGCTGGTGATGATCATGAACAATCAAAGGTACAGAACTCATATCTTTTTCGTGTACATATCCAAATCTTGGGTGCGCAAGTCTCGTAGCGGATCTGATTTGTGTATAAAAAAGCAAATCTAGTGCAATGATGTACTTGAATTGCATTCGCAGCTGGCACCAGTAGCAGGGCTAGAAAATGCACCAGTGCATCGGGACGGCTGAACCCGGTGGCCATCGCTTCTCAGACAATGCACCGTGTCTGCAAATGCAATGGGTCTGGGCAAGTAGGCGACGGGCGTTTCCATGCCACACAATGCCGGTTTGGTGGTTTGGTTGGGTTGGTGTCTGGTTGGCCATGCATCTACTTGCAGATGCAGGGCTCAGCCTCCATTCAAGATTGAAACGAAGAGCGCGAAACATGCAGGCAGCCTCGCGTTTTCAAGGTTATAGCAGGCTTGGGGTTAATTCAGCCTTTCTTTTTGCCGCCCATGTTCACAGCAACTCACTCGGTATATGCGGCGGCCCGACCGGGACGGGGAACATTGGGCTGGCGTTGGTGGCACAAGGGGCAGCGCAAGGAAACGACCAGGACAAGGACCGGCTAATAAGTATTTCGGGGGGCAACAGAGGTGGAAGCAAGGGACAAGATATAGGCCGGGTTGTTATAGCACAGATTATCAGTAGATGTTGGTGGCTATTCATGTGAATGAAGTCGGGGTAAATGGTCCAGGAGGGGAGTCGAGCCGGCCCATCTATATGTCGAGAGCCATATGTAGCAGGGTGGATGGTGCATTTGTGGTGCATTTGGTGGCTGGTGAGTATCGACGTCGGTTCGTTGCCGTTTCTGGCTTGGCTTGGCTTATCCGATGTATGCCTTGTATTTCACAAGGGGCTACTTTGCGAGTTTGGTACGTATATACAGGTTGCTTTGCAGCGGCTGCTGCCTTGTTGCTTGTCCAGTCTGTCGTGTCGGTGTCGGGTCAGCCTCAGACAGTAGCGCAGCCCAACTGGGCCAGATTCGAGACATTGCACTTGAGTGATTCGCGTGCGGCCAGGGTGTCCAGGCACCGAGACAAAGACACAACGGCATGGGCAGGGGATATGGATGGACAAGGGCAGGGCCGCAAGCGCATGTGGTGGCGCGCCGTTAGGGCAGCCTAATCTGGTAATTCAGGTGCAGGCGGGACGGAGCCGGTGAGAGCTTAGTCGTGGCCATTGGAGCAGTCCAGGTGGCGTCCAGGGTGGGCGAATCCATGTCGGGTACAACAGTAACTAGCGTGGGCGATGGCGCGGGTGCAAGTTGTGATGGGCGGCGGCGATGTGTGGTAGTGGTGGTATGCGTGGCAAGTTAGTGGTGGTGGTGATGGTGGTGATGGTGGTGGTATGGTGGTGATGATGGTGATGTAGTGGTGGGTGGTGGGTGGTGGGTGATGGAGATGGTGGTGATAGGCGGCATTCGCAGGCTGCCGAGGTGACCGGGCAAGGTGAGGTTGGCCTGCGCCATGGGATATTCCATGGGCATACGGGTAAGACGCCACATCAGATTGGCGTCGGGTGAAGACGAGCAAGACCTGGTATTAACAAGTAATAAAGGAAGAGGAAGACGGTCTGTGGGCGCAGAGCAACGGTGGGCTGGTGGAAGGCGGCCACATGCGTACCCGCTCCTTGTGATGATGACTTGTGCCTGTGCAACTGTGCAAATGTGCAAATATGCAAATGTGCATCTCTATCCGTACAGCCGTGGTAAAAAGTTCAAGCCGGGACTGTCAAGGCGAATTGGCGGGCTGCAGCTATTTGAGAGCAGGCTACCTAGTTGGACAAGGCCAGGCAAGCAAGGCGAGGCGTGCTGTTGTGTTGTGTTGTGTTGTGTGTGGTGGTGCCTTGGACGGGCTCGTGGGCTCGTATTTGGGGCATGGCGGCAGCCCTCCACTTTGGGGTGCATGTTCCACCAGAATGCATCATGATGATAGTAAGTTGTTGTTGTTGTTTTGTTGATGTTTTTGCTGCATGCATTGACGTGTTTGTTTGGTGATAATGGTGAGGAAAAGAGTAAAGGCAAAGCCACATATCTGCGCCACAGCACCGCCAATCCCTAACGTTAAGGCAGAGGCGTAGAAGCAGAGGCTTATTTTTGGCGAGACAGGTCTTGTACTAAGAATAACCAACGTTGGTGCCCCTGCCGTTGCTGCTACTGGTGCTGCTACCGTCAAACGCTGGTCAACTTTAACAATTGACGCTTTACCTATTTGTCTATTCCTACTCCATACCTACCAACTACCACTGCCTACGGTACTTAATACCAGTAGTATGGATACCTTTTCACCACTCCATACCTACCTAACTTTTTAGGTAGCCAGTCAGTCATCAACCGTCTACGAATACTGCCTGTTCGCTTCGGCCCCTCCTCCGACCTCGTCACTCTCCCCTCTTTTGCGCGTTTGCGCTCTTGTGCTCCTTTCCTCTCTTGGCTCTCCTCCTTTCCCTTTCTTTTCCTCTCCTCCTTTGAATCATCACCACATTTCTTCGTCCTACCTATTCCATCCTTTGCCATACTTTCTTCTGTCAACTCTCCTCCCCCCCCCTTCATCGCACCCCTCCACCTTGCTCCCCCTCCCCTCCCCTCCCCTTTCCCCTTCACCCCTTCACCACACCCAATTGCACTTTTTTCCACACCCTCCCCTTGCCCATTGATTAATTTACCTATTTTTTCCTCTTTGGCGGGCCGTTTTCCTCACCTCAAGGTCCCCCGTCTTCACACCATCTCACCTTGCTACACCTGCGTCTGATCCCCGTTGTCTCTTTCTTTTTTTTGGTCCCCTTGCCACCGAGGCTGTGTCTGAACAGAGAGATTGGGCGGCAGAGAGGAAACAAGCAAATCAACAGCCCTGCTGTCTATCTATGGTCCGATCATTCGTCGTACTATCCCCGGCATTCGGCAGTCGGGGCTTTGCATCGCCCAACTTCATCAACCATCCACCTGTGGCCTCTCTCTTTTAATAGCTCTTGGCCAGCTTGCAACCTCTTCTTCTTAACGCTCGCTTGTGTCATTCGTTTCCGCCTGCCATACAACCACGACAACTTATCATATACTTTGGACTAGCCGTCTCTCTTTAACGCCTCACTTCTTCTTTGTTCGGCTTCCCATTGTCGTCTTCCCGGAGCACCACTTGGCTGTGTGTTTGCTCTGCCTTGCTTTTGACTAGCTCGACACGCGTCCTTGTGGCCATCTCGTCGCCGCCTCGTCGCCATCTTATCGCCTACCATACATACTCTTTCCCGCCAATGCGCCTCGTCTCGTCGCCTTGCTCGCACACCTAACTCTTGGCCACCAATTGGCTTCCGCCTCGTCTCAACCCAATCAACTCATCCGCTTACCGCATTCCTGCGCTTCCCTGTCATCGCCATACCCGCTGAGGGCCCCCCCGATTGTCTGCTCCGCCATACTTGGACCTCCCTCGCAAACTCTATTCTTATTTAGGTCCGCGCCTATTCTATCAGCCCTCCCCCGCGGGTCCACGCCCACGCACACCTGCCAGCTCGCATTGTTGCCCGATTCTGTCGTTCGACTGTACCACGTTTGGGCATCTTGAATCGCCGCCCTTCATCGCTGCCTTTTCTACATTACCTGCTCCCCACACCCTCTTGGCGCCTTTGCACCCTGTGCTGCTGCTCTGCACCTTGGCTAGCCTTCAGCCTCCACCTGCACCCACCTCGTGTCCTTGTCGTGCTTCCTCTTGAAGCTCTCAAGCCGCTCTCACGTCGCTCTCACAGGCTGTATCGAAATTTCGCTCGTTTCAAACAGTCCTCCTTCTCGTCAACATATCCTGCAGCTGCTCTTGGGCCATAACCCTCAGTCTTCGTCCTGTCAATTCGTCTCACCTACCGAAACTGTCTCTTCACCTGACTTGTCAACCTTTCTCGTCATCATCTCCCGACTTCATCACCCGTCATGCCTAAATGAGCTTGGAATGCTCCATTCATAGATTCCGTACGCCCCTTCTGGTCCATCTCCGCCACCGTTCTTGAGCTGGCCGCCACATCCAGCTTGCTTGCCGACTCGTCCATCTTGCGCATTGACAAAGGGAAAAGAAGCCAGTTCAAGTCGATACTACTCACTCACACGACCCGTATGCTTACCCTCCCCCTCTTCTGCCAGCCCCGTTTTTTTTTACATAGCTTGTATTTCTTTCTCAGTTCCTCTGTTTCTATATTGATCTGCCATTTTCTGCACTTATTCTGCACATATTTTGCACCTATTTGCCGCTATTCTGTACCTGCACCTGGTCTGCACCTTTCCACACCTGTCACTAAATATCTTTCTCTGTTCATGCACGCCTCTTACTTCTTCCTTGCCCGCTACATGACCTTGCTCAATGACAGTATGCTGACCCTTCAGAACCAGCCAACGCCTCCGTACGGTTATAGACCTATCCATGACCTGCCGACACCGCCCCCGGCCATCTACTCCCCAGTCCTGACCTCTTCTTTGACTGCTTCCCCGCCATCTTGTCGAGAGCCTCCAGGTCCTCGCAACATGTCGGCACCACACCGCGGCCTTCCGCCGCCCCCGGCCATGACCTTGACGCCTCAGCAAGCTCCAGCTCCCCATCCATCCGTTCTCCCACCGTCTCACCAGCCTCCGTCTCACCAGCCTCCGCCTCCCGTTCACCACAGCCAACAGTCTTCGATGCCGCCGCAGTCTCACCCTGCACCTCATCCCGCACCTCTTCATCATCACAGAGATTCATGGGCTGCCACTTCCGCCCCTCCGCCTCCGACTTCTTTACCGCCCCCGCCACATCACTGGTCTACTTCAGATGAGTCTATGCGCTTCTGGCTGCAAGCTCGGACCGAAGAAGAAAGAACGCGGCAGGAACAGGAGAGGACAAGACAGGAAGGACTTCGTTTAGAACAACGCAAGATTGAAAGCGACATGCTCAACTCTTCCCTAAACGGTGGAATCCCTCCTCCCATGATTCCTTTGGTCTTTACTGGCATGGCCAGCGGCGGCGTTCTACCCCAAGCTGCTTTGGATTGGGCTCAACAGTACATGGCCTCGCAATCCCAGTATCATCAGCTGCCTGCTCCGCCTCCTCGACCAATCTCGCCCGAGTCTCATCGTGAGGCTGCTGCTCACTCTTCGGCTCCATACCACCCACCTAATCTTCCACCACCAGTGCAGGGAGGCACATACGCTGCCTATGCAACTTCACCAACAAGGCCTCGGGGATGGACTGTCTCTGGCCAAATGACTCGTCCAGCCGCCGGTTCCAATATTTCGTCAGCAGGATCAAACACACCTCAATCCGCAGGGCTTCAACCAAGCACCTCGACACTGGGCCCGTTTCCGCCTCATCAGTCTGGTGCAGGGCATTCATCGCAGCAAGACTCTCAACTCTTTTTTCATCACTGGCAACCTCCTGTAACACAGCCAGGACAATCCTCCGGGGCATCAAACAGGCCCAGTAGTCCAGCAGGCGAGTCGCACAAGAAGCGCAAAGCTGGAGCAGATCCGTCCCACCACAGCCGCACGAGTAGCACGCAACGTCCACGATCCCCGCCGTCCTTTTCTCAACGCGATTTTGGAGGCGCTCCGACCCGCAAGTTGCACAAACGGCATAAAAGCGACGTTTCTTGGTATCACGGGCCCCGACATGGCATGGGCTCCAGCCACGACTCGGCACACCGCGCTCGAACTCCTGCACAGGATAACTCTTCGACGTCGTCCAAGGATCGAGAGCTAGCTGAAGGTAGTACTCTGAAATGCTTGATCATGTCATGTAGACTAACCTGTAAAAGGATCTCGCAGGGACTCACAGCCAGAGACGTATTCACGGCCCCGTCACGAGGATGAAGGACAATCCCGAGACCGCCAACGAGAACGAGAACGAGAACCCACTACTGGCCCAGGCGAAAGGGCCGCATAGTATGTCGAGCTCTGTTAAACGTTTCCTCTGCTCAAACATGCATCATTTTTACACGACACGAATATTATGAACAAGTCACGTCGACAAGAACGAATTCTCTTTGTCACTTGCGTCATTTCAGCATGGGAATGCGGGACATGATAATGATGATGATGCACGTTAGTGTATCTTGATGCAATTGGCATCAGATTTTGGATGCGCTACTAGGCTGCGTCTTTTTCCTTCTGCCTTGCTGGGTTGTGTGCATTTTGGATGCTGCGCCTGGGATTGCAGTTTGGCCTATTTGCACCTTTGGTTTTTCACGACTATGGTCTTGTTACAACTATAGTCTTGTCACAATTTTCGTTTCATGTGCTGTCATTTATCTGTACTTGATCTATTTTTTATTCTATTGTGCGTGTAACTGCCCCTTTCAAAGCAGCCACCACACTTGTTTTTTTCCCTCTCCTCTCTTCTACTTGGGAAACGCTGCAACGTCTTCACGACAGGAACTGGTTCTCCTTGGGATGATGCGAGAGCGGATCCGCAATGAGACTTGCACACTGGAGTTTTGGAAACGTATATAGAAAAGCATATGAATTTATCTTGGTCATGATGGGCTCGGACTTTTTATGATTTTACTCGAGCGATTTGCAAGTATGCTCCCTTTTGTTCTTGATGACTTTACGAAACATCTCACAATCACCTCCGTAAAGGTCTCTTTGAGGAAGACTTTGTGAAGAGAAAATATACTTCATTTGCGATTCTGAACCATGTAGATATTGGTACAAAGTCTTGTTTTGTCTGTTTCCCCCAACTTCGCGTCTGCACCGCCAATTAACTCCTCATCACCCATGCGTTGTTTTTCCTGTATTGCTCATACTTCTATTGCACCTTGAAGAAGAGAAATCTCGACTACATCAAATTCATTATGCCTTTTGCTGAAAAGAAAAAAACAAGTAAACCTGTCGAAAAAATGGGGGGAGAAGGGTATAGGAGAAAAGAATGGAAAGGAAGAGAGGAAATGCTAGGCTAAAATGGCAAGTGTCGCTGTAATGCAGAGTACATTTTTCTTCGCCATGATGCTTTGAGCGGGAGAAGAAGCAGAAAGAGGGAGGGAGGGTAGGAATAGGGGTATCTATCGTAATGGTAAGAATAAAAAAAAAGGAGAAATAACAACATAGGAAAAAAAAGAAAAAAGGAATGTATTGGTGAGAGAGTTGGCTACTTGAGGGGTATGAGAAGGAAAAGAGGAAGAAAAAAAAACACCAGAACCAAAATCATATCCATCCATGCGAGAAAAAGGAGAAATGCTTCGAAGAAGACATGAATTAAGGGACAAGAGGAAAAATAATCATGACCGTCTCTTAAGCTGAGTCTTCCACTCGGCCCTCGTCACCTTCATGAGCAGGTCCTCATCCTTGACGGGAATCCACGCCGTGAGTGCCTTCATCGCATTCTCAAAGTCGGAATCGAGGAGAACCTCGCGAAGGGCCTGTATAATGGCCGCGCTCGTCGCGTGCAGGACATCGAGTCCGCTGCTGCTGCTCGGCGCCGTCGTTGCAGACTTTTCCTTGGTCATGGATGGCAGCGACGGGTGGCTCGTTTTCGGCGTCGGCGGATCCGCGGCCGCGGCCGCGGGCGTTGGGGGCAACTCGCCCTGGGCGGCGTCGCCCAGGAGCAGAAACACGTCCCAGACGCGCAGCTGCGCGGCAAAGGGGATCGAGAGGTTAAACAGCGTGAGGTACCAGCGGGTGCCGTAGGCGGTGCTGTCGATGCACAGGTCGGCCATTTTGCGGGCAACGTCCTTGTGCAGCCAGGTCGTCTCGAACTCGCGCAGCGCCGCCATGAGGCCCTCGAAGCCGGGTTGGTAGAGGCGCTCGAGCCCCCGCAGCTGCCACATGCGCACGAGCATGACGAAGCTCTTTTCCTCGTCAAAATAGCAAAGCAGCGTCGCCGCCAGCGAAGCCATGCCCTGGACGTAGCCCGTTTCTTGGAAATACAGTGAAAGGGCATGGAGGACGCGAAACAGGAGACGCTGGCCGCCGCGGTACCGTCGTCGAAACATGATGTGGCGGCTGATGGTCCGAGGCACGTCGAGGTCGATTTGGATGTCGTCGGCCGAGGCGCTATCTTGTAGGCGACGAAAGGCGGCGGTAATTTCCTCCTCGGTGGCGGAGCCCGGGTGGTCCTTGGCCGAAGTTGCGAGAAACGACCACCAGGCGGCGGCGCGCCAGCGATCGGGGATGCCCTTCCATGTGCGCTCGATAAGCTTGGGATTCTTGGTGTCAAAGTCAAACTCCATGCCTTGGCCCTGCTCCCCCTTGCGCGTGACGCGAGCCATGCGCCGCCACTTTTCGGACCGTTCAATTTCCTTGCGCTTGAGGGCTTCGGATATCTTTTCCACGCGTGCCTCCTCGACGCTGTCTTGCAGGTTCGGCGAGACGGTCAGCATGTCGCCGGCCTCGTCCATCCACCGACGATTTCTATTCTGCGGTAGCAGGTTGCCGGCCTGGCGAATGACGGAGCGCGAAGAGCGAAACGAGACTAGCGAAGCTTGAGAGTGTTGGGTATTGAGCGAGCGCGCCGAGACTTTGCGACTGGGCAGGCGTCCACCGCTGTGGGAGGAGGTGAAGCCCATGGGGTCGCGCTTGCAAAGGACGTTGCGGCGACGGGGCGAGTGGTGTAGGGAGCGCGAGTCGGTCGGTGTGCCAACGCGCGAGTGGCTGCGCGGAGTGCCAATGAAGCCATAACGGTCGACCATGGTGCTGTCGAGGTCGTCCCAATCCTCAAGGCCGCCGGTCGGGTCGACGGGTTCCTTTCCGGCAGAATGGCCATTATTGTACTGCGACGAAGAGTTTACGGATCTTGGAACGGAAGAAGCTGGTGCGAGAGTATTTCCGTTTCTGAGTGTACGAGATGCAAGAGTCAGTATAGTTTGAGGCTGGATAAAGAGCGGCCGCAATAACCGGGGCGCCCTTAGGATGATCATACGCAGCGGACTCGTCGTCTTCGGTGAGGACCTCGGGGTGTGGCTCCAGGCGGTCGCAGTACGAGTGTCTGTCTCGTAAAGACGCGGTGGTGTCGCCCAAGGCATACAGCTGCCTGACTTTTTGCGACTCTTGTTCGACGTCGGGGGTCATGAGCTGGATGTCTGGTACGGGCGAGGCGACGCGGGGCGGCGACACACGGACGTCGTCTCGGCCGGCGATGCAGCTGGCGGGCGACGAGGCAGGCCGGTGCACGGCGGCGGCGACGGACGAGGGCTGGGTGGGCGTAGCGCTGCGGTCGTCTTCGGTGAGGGATAGGCGGTGCATGGCGCCGACGTTGTCGGGGTCAAACATGAGGCTGCCGCGCTTGGAAAAATGTAGAGAGGAGAGAAAATCGTCATCCAGCAGGCTCTCGGTGGGAATGTCAATGCCTAGGGGTGAAAAGTCGGCGGCGCTGTCGCGGTCGGGGTCAGAAGAAGAAGACGACATGGCCCGCGACGATCGGGAGGAGCTCTGCGCAGGGGACGCGGCTGGCTCTGGCAGTGGCTGAAGCTTGGCGGGGGCTGGGGCCGGGGTCGCGGTACCAGGATCAAGGTCGGCAACGGTGTTTTCGCGGCGGGCAGGGCCAGAAATAATAGCAGGGCTCGTATGCCTACGACTACTTTGACCAGTAGTCGAGCCGCCCCCCACTTGGGAGACGCTGTGCCAACGTCGAGGGGTTGTTGTCGGCGCAGGCGCGTGCTCGTGTTGAGGGTAAGCCGTGGTGGCGCCGTCGTTGTCGTCGCGGGGGCCGCTCCAAAAGGGGAGGCGCAGGCTGTGTCGCTTGAGGATCTTGCCGCGGCGGGACGGAGAGCGGGCGGGCAAAGGGGGCGGCGAGGCAAGGACGGGAAGGAAGTCGGTGGCGGTGATGCTGGCGGCAGCAGGATGTCTCGAGGAAGAGGGAGAAGACGGGGAGGATGAGGACGAGTAAGAGGTAGAAAAGGGCAGATCGAGGGGAGCAATAACAGACGCTGTCCTCGTCTGAGAGGCCCCAGCGGCTGTAACAGCCACAAGGCTATCGTTATTATTATTAGTGGGCGCTCCAGTGGCACAGGCGCTGTTAATAGTAGTGGTGCTAGCGCCCAGCCTGGCGGTGCAGCCCGTGGCAGCCCGCACTTCGTTTATTAAGCTTTGGCGGCGCGGTTTGGCACTGCCAGGAATAGCAGCAGAGCTGGTATAATTTACCAACGCGGGCCTTTGTTGGTGCGAGGCTGCTGTCGAGATGGCGTCATTGGACCGTCGCCGCCGCTTCTCAACAAAGCAGTCATCGTCGTCGTCGTTGTCGTTGACTTGCCCGGTCACGTCGAGACGCTCCTCCTCAAGAATCGTGTCCTTGATGATGGCGCTGCCATGGCCGGAATCCCGCTTCCACTCGTCGAGCAGAGGCTGTCGCGGGGAACGCAGCGCGGGGTGCTGCTCCGTCGGCGGCGCCACGACGGGCAAGTTGAGGCGCGACGGCGGCGGCGCAACCACGATGACGCCGCTGGCGCCGTGAATAGAGGTTGCCGCGGTCCCGGCCAGCGAGACGGCGGAGATGGATGCCGCGTACGAGTACCCCGAAGACGACGTCGTGGTCGAGCTGGACGGCGAGCGCTGCAGTGGTGACGGCCTGGGGCGTGCGGACGCGGGAGCGACGCTGGTGGCCGGGCGCGGCGTTGGGGAGATGTGAATGGGCGGCTCGGCAGCGACGGTCTTGTCGTAGCGGAAACCAACCAGGCTGGAGTCGTCGCGAAAGGTTGGCTTGCGGACAACGGCAGGCCTGCTGCCGGACCTTGCTGAGCTGAAGCGTGTGGGCGGCGTCATGACGGCCAAGACTTCACTCGTGTGGCGTTTGTTGCCGGGAGCTGCGAGCAGCATGTGCTGAACAGTCAACGCAGCTAGATGGTGAATTTGAGGAAGCTGACTCGGCTTTGGGGATTCTTTTTGGTCGAAGCTGGGCGACTTGATTCTTTCCCCCAGGTCTTGCTTCTGTCGGCTGTGGCGCAAACAATGTCGTTGTCTAGTGTCAAAGACGGGAATAGCCGAGTTTTGAGCTTCTATGTATACCTTTGGAAACAGTGGACGAGAGCCGGAAACAGACAAGGGCGTTTTGATCTGGTTCAATAGATGGTGTTTCCTCTCAAGAGCGTGGAAAGCAGGCCGGACAGACGACAGTGTAAATCGAGGCGCAAAGATGTAGATGGCTGGGCTATGTGAAAAGCGGTCTAGGCAGCTTCTTTGTCTTGCCTTGTCGGCTGGTTTGTCTTGGATCCTGGTATCCTGAGATATTTGCGGTGAGAATGGCTGGTGACTTGGTGAAGCAGTGAAGGTGGTTAATTATGGCGTGGTGTGTGTGCGTGTGTGTCGTGTATGTGTGTGTGTGTCTTGGTAGCGGCGATACGCAAACGGCGACGAGTTGTTGGTGTTGCTGTTTGTTGTAGGAGAGCACCAAACGAGGACGAGGAATGGGAGGGGGGACACAACTTAATGTATGGGCAAAGTATGTTAAAGGTTTTAGGAAAGAAGAAGAAAAGGAAACGATGAGTCAAAAAAAAAGGTTAGAGACAATTGGTACACATGGCACAGCGACAGCACACACACACAAACACACCACGCACGCGCACACATCTCACGACACACCTTGTCTCTAGCGTGCCGAAAAGAGCGGCGTGCCGGCAACAGCAAGAGAGAGAGAGGCGGACAAGCACAAGCAAAGGCCCTGGTTTAGGCTGCAAAGGGGACTCACATGCAACCATGGATCCCCGGCTCCATAGTCAGGTAGTCGCTGCAGGACTGCATGTACTCCGTACAAGCGATAAATACATTTCTCTTTTTTTTGTGATAATTTTTTTTTTTTTTTAGCTACCAGTTCTAGGCCTAGATTCCCGCCCACAAATCGCGCCTTGTCGAACCCGGCACACCCGGCTGGTTGGCACAACTCGCCTAGTGGAGACGCCAGCGCAGTAGGTGGAACGAGTTACAAGGGAGACGCCGGTGACTTGTGATGCAGTGCTGGTTTGTGCGCCGGCGCATGTATTCTGTGTCCCAAGTCCACCAGTCTCTAACTCGTCTGTTTCATTCTTTTATTTTTATTTTTTATTTTATTTTTTTGCATTCTCTTTAAATTTTTTTTTTGCCTTGTTCCTCTTCGAGTCTCTCTCTTTCTTGTCGTCGCTACCGACCTACTCATGACTCTGATGGCCTGTTGTCCCTGTCACACAGTGTAGACGCCTGCAATCTTATGCAACCTCCGTGTTGCGCCAGACCTTGTTCTAGCTTGGCTTTGTGCATCACAGGTACCAGGAGTCAAGTCGAGACCGCAAGGCCATCACAGATGCACAGGCGCATCAAAAATTCCAATCGCCCAAAGCATCATGTGAGCCCCGGTTCCCGAACTTGCCATGTACTGGTACCTGTTGGCTTTTCCTCCAAATCCTTGCCACACCTGGTTGGCTGGTTCGACCTTTCTTAGCCTCCGGTGCCGGCAAGATACCGAACGCTCAACAGTCCAGGCTGCCCAATGTGCTGGGTATATCCATAGTTGGATTGTACGTACGTACTCGCTTGTGTCCTGGTGCCAACGCCGTAGCCCACACACACACATCGACAAAATGCAGCTAGCAGGCGGGATAGCGCGGTGCGGATATCCGTCCTTGCCCATTTTTGTCTTTGCTGCAGAAATCGTGAGTGGCTCTCCCCCGCCACTAGCCCACCATCTTGTACGGTGTGTGTGTGCGGCCCCGAGCTAGGAACCACTGGCTCGGTGGGCTTCAACGTGGCATGAACGGCTATTGAAGACCCTATTATTTTCCCTCGACAAGTTTATTTCTTTCTTCTTCTCGTTTCTTATTACGATGGCCTGCCTCCATCGGGCCCGTCGCATTGCCGGACGTTGCATAGTTGAAGCCCGTCAGAAACCAACCGATGAGAGACACGGCAGGCATTGGCAGGCAACAAGGCCACTCGATCACTAACATTGCAGCAAAGTAGACCCTGGGCAGCCAGCCCTTCTGCATTGGGCAATTAAACCATGTCCAATCCCAGCATGACAAGTTTGCCCTACTGCAGGTACCACGTCCGCCTAGTCACCGCTGCCACCACACCGCTGCCCAAAGTGGCCCAAGGTACTGGCATGTTGTGTGTACACCGCACTTCGAAGCTTTGTTCTTTCTTTTGACAAGATTGACTCTCCAGTAGCCAAAAACCCTAAATTCTTCATTCACAAGCAGAGCTGATAATTTGTTTCTTCTTTGGCTCGTCACCGTCGATGCGATGACACGACGTGGGAGTTAGCTCTACGTCCGTCGCACTGCGTATTTTACACCTAATTTGCCACTTGTGCCGGAGAATAAACCAGCCGCCGTCTAGTTGAAAGCCTAGGACGACAGAGAGCCCTTTGAGTGGGGGCAACAACCCGGGAAAAGATTTAAAGTATGTAGGCAGATGTCAACTGATGAGATGGTGGCTTTTGTTCATTGATTATTTGCTTTTTGATGCCTTTTCTTTTCCCAATCTCTTCACGTGCTGCATGCACTTTAATGCAGCCGCCCTCCACACCGATCAAACGAAAACGAATCAGCAGCCCAGAAACCGTTGAGAAGCTGTCAACCACTACAACGACGCCACGCGCATTGTAACATGCAGAAAACTCACTGATCAAAAATAACATCACCACAACTGAGGGCCGGCAGCCAAGCAATACTCACTGCAGCGATCAGCGTACCCTGCCTGCCTGCCAGGAAGCCTCTGCTTGGCTGTGCGCGATAGGCCCAGCGCAAACAGATATTCGTAGTGGTGTCTTCATTTCCCTAGTCCGTGGTGCTGAGATTTATGACTGCTACGTACGAATATATAGCCAAGACCATCAGGTCAAAACCGCACACAAAAATGGCTATTCGCGCCTGACAAAATGGCATAGCATCGCAACGAACTTTCAAATCACAGCGTCAGACGAGGCTTACAAGGCAAAGGCAACAGAAGGATGCTTTGATGTTGAGAGACGCGCTCCGCAAAGACAAAAAGAATGCCCTCATCCCACGGCCGCACCCTGTCTCTCTCTTATCTCGTTCAAAATGTCTCGTCTCAGGTCTACACCCGGCCGGCCGGCCGGCAGTTGGATCGCGCTCCCGCTGCATCACGTCCGAGACAGCCGTTGCGCCACGAGAACATTGGGGCAGTGAACGCGCCTCTCTCTCACTCTCTCTAGTTCTCTCTCTGCGCACATGTAAAAATAAACCTCATCCAAGACCCTTGAAAGCAACAAGCCCGGCAGGCATCTAGAATGACCGGTTCTCTACATACGAACAATAAATACATGGCGCAGGCATGTTTACCTTGTCCGAGAGCGAAAAAGGAAGAGAGACTGGTGGTGATTTGCGCGGCGCCTACTGCAACAAGCCCAGGTTCCAGCAACCTCGCACCCCAACGCCAAATTTCGCCTGGCGAGGCAGTGATTTGTTAGAACCAGTAATAACTGGACTAATTGGTCGTTTTTTCTTTTTTTTTTTTTTTTTAAAGTGCCAGCTCATTACCTATCGCTGACTGATGACGGCGCACTCTGTTCAGTATTAGGTACGCATCAACACCCATTCTCAGGCAGCAGTGCTCCCCACGACTCTATACTCCCTCGATCCCCGCGACTCTATGCCCTTAAAGCGACAGCTTATTTCGGTAGCTGTCATCACATCACCTCACTGGCGACTTCGCTTTTCAAGTTCACGGGCCTCCAGTTGTAAATGGTACCTGGGCGTGGGGGCGGGAGTTCGACCGACGCCCGTCGCCCTTCTATGACGGAGGCAGTCCGGCTTTTCTACGCCCGCACACCCATCAACATCCACTTACAATGATACCCTGTATTATTCGCAAGTTGCAAAGAAAAATTCTCTTCTTCTTCCTTTGAGCCTGAAACAGTTGCGCACTGATTATTGTTCGAGGAGATTGTCGTCAATTCGTTTCGAGTCGCTTGTAGAATAAAACCCCTGTTGTGACGTGAAAGCAAAGCTGCGACTTGTCCCATGCTCATGTCGAAGCAGCGCCTAAAAAAATACTCGTCACAATCACAATCACCCACAAAACCCTTCTTCCCCCAGTCTAATTTATCACCAAGGGTTCTAGATCATTCCTTTATGCAACCACTTTAACCAGAAAGAGGGCCCTCTTTCTTCCCGTCGGCTTCCCTTGCGGAAACCAAAACCTAAAACCAAATCAGACGTTGGCCGGCATGGTTTGGCACGGAACCCCGTTTCGTCAACGGAAACTAGTTGATAGCCACCACTGCTTCCGCATAAAAGACATGACTCTCTCTCATTATTACGTAGCACTCGCAGCGAAGCAACAGAACAAGGACAGAAGAGGGAAGAAAATTCTGACAAGACGGAAACTAGAAAAGAAAAGAGGCTGGTAAATGCCGCTCACAACTAACCAACCAGGGTCTCTGCTTCTTTCTAAGTCGTGCCCACCACCACCACCACCATCACCGCAACACACCCACTTTTGCCACTGTATCTGGCATAATAGCCTCGTTCCGTTAGCCGGTTAGTGCCAAGTTTTCGGGTCAAAAATCTGCTTGTATTACTTCTTGAAGAAGGGTACCGTAGCACGACAACGGCTGCGGACCTACTTTCGGAGATGCTGTACCTCGAAGAGCCAGTAACTGTAATTATCCTGTGGTTACCTCGCGGCACAACCCCACCAAATTCAACTTGGCATGCTCGTACGGGTGCTACACTACACTAGAAATGTTTGCTTTCGCCGACCAAGACCAAGTGAGGCATTACCAACGATTACATTCCATGTATCCACACAACCACCTTGGTCCTTTACTTACAACAACTACATATTTACAACAATCACTTATTACCCAAAGTTAGTTTGGCCGCTTTCCAGGGATAAAGAACAAACTAACCAACGTAGTTTTTATTGTTGGAACACGGGCATAGCTCTGTTGCAGCAAGGCTCTACCCGAGATGAACTGCACCTTGAAAGCTCTGGCCAGGAACAACCCGGGGGTGGCTTGCTTACTAGGCCAGGCATCCGGGGGATGCAAACCCACGTTTTTTTTCCCCGACAGGGTTTCCCTGTCTGGCCACGAGTTGCAACGGGTGAGCGATTTTTGACAACTAGTCTGACCCATCTTTCCGGTAGCTTATTACTGTTCAAACTAGGTTAGTGTGTGTGTGTGCGTGGGTGTGTAAAACAGGCACAGATTCAAGACGCTCGTCACAGAAAAAAGAGGTTGCGTAACAACTCCCAGTTAGCCGACAACTTTGTGCACCAACAGGCCCGTTGGCTAGTTACTAAACTTGGCAGCCACACGAGGGCAATGAAAAAACTGTCAAAAAGGTGATGAAAGAGGTTTAAAGTTCAAAAAGTGAAAAAAAAGGAGGAAAAAAAAAAGGAAATCGCCCGTCTTTGTGATACTTACTGCTTATGCTCGCACATATACACCTCACACATGCATTTTCCCAAACACAACCTCTCCCGCCATTCTGTCATTGACTCCCTAATAATTATGACTAATGACCGGGAGCAGCCGCACCAGCAAGACACTGCACGGGAAGTGTCTGTGTGGCATATATCTTCTTGTGTAGCCATCGTTCTCGTTTATTTTACTTGTGTATCAGAAATGCAAGCTCCCTATCCGTACTGGCCTTGTTTAGTCTGTGCGGCGTCTTGATGGCGAATATGCACCTCGTGGCTTTGGAAACTCCTTCATCAAGCTTGAATCAATTTCCGCAGATTGTGAATACTTTTTTATACTAGACTGGCACGTCAAAGAAGCCCGGTAATAATGCCATTTACGACCCTGCTTACGCACTGTTTCGACAAACATCGACGGGGTGTTACACAGTATTGCATGTCAATCAATCGTCATGTACAGTATTTTGAAATGTCTTGTTTTAGAAAAAAAAGTCAATGCCGATGCTCCCGCTTTAGACTTCTTCATTCTCCCAATCCTTCTCTGCAAACATAGGGTCCTTGCGCCCGCCACCACTCGCCACCTCCAGCTTCTCCAGGAACTCGGGCGGCACCGTTGGTATGTACTTGCGCTCCCGCTCCCTGTTGACGCCGCCAAAGCCCGCCCCGTACGAAATCAGCATGTCCGTCACCGACGGCAGCGTAAACGGTAGCATCAGCGCGGGGTCCATCAAGAGGTTCGGCGGCGCCTCGTCGTCGTCGTCCCAGCCACCGTCCTCTGCGTCAAGGCCCCGCGCCGGTGTGCTCTGCACGCTCGGCGGCGACGCGCTCAAGCCGTTGCCGCCGCTGCTGCTATTCTTGACAGGCGTCGACGGCACGCTCGTGTCTGGGCCGCCTGCTTTGGGCAGCGGCGATGCGGCTCGGCTCCGCCGCCGGTCTCGTTTCAGAGCCGCCTCCTTTTGAATCCCCAGCAGGTACTTGGTCGCGCTTTTTGGCAGCCGCTTCTCGCCTACCTCTGCGCGATAATGCGTCGCTGCATGAATCAGCTGCTGTGGCGTCAGTCGTTTGAGTTGCTGCAGCGTCCCCACCAGCGCCTCGAGGTCGTCCTCGACCAGCGACGAAAAGCACTGCAGCCACTGCAGGAGCTGGATAACCGGTGCCAGATGACGCCTGCTTGCGTCTGCTGTTGTTTCTCCCGTCGACTTGGTCTCGCCCCCTTCGTAGTGCTCGGCCTGCCTGTTGTTCGTTCGAGCCCACTCTTCCAAAAGTGAAACATTCATGCGAATCTGCATGGCCTTGGTCCTCGCCAAGTATTTCCTATTTGACATGATGCGGTTGAACAGCTCGGCTGCGATCCAGTATAGCAGCTGCGAGATTATTTGAGTCGTAATGACCGAGTGAATGTCGTACAAGTCCAGCACAAACACGGTAGACGACAACAGCGATGTGACGTTGCGCGGCGACGGTTTGGCTCTTTGTTTGGGCGACGGTGGTCTATACCGCTTTTCCAGGGGCTCCTCCTTGACTGCAGTCTTTCGCTTGAATAGCTTCCACTCGTTTTGAAAGGTAATGTCTTCGAAGCCGGGGATCGTCTCGTGGTCCAACATGGCTGGGTCCAAAACCTTGTCTAGACGTCGCTCAGCGTCGCGCACAATGAGGATGAAAATCTCATTGATCAAATCTGTCAGCTGTGTCTGAAATTCCGAAGTTGCCTCCAACAGTCCTGCATCCTTCTTGAGGTAGTGTAGCAGTAATGTCGCGTTGGAGATCCAGAAAGCTAAAATGGTCATGTCCCACTGGCATGCCTCGACCTTGTCGTTAATAAGGTCCATGGCGGAGACCAGCAATCGTTCCAAAAGCTCTGGGCTAGCGTGGTAGTGCGCGTATCGCGCGCTGAGGAAAATCATATTTGCTGGAACTGGTTTTTGCGATGGTGATCGTTGCGGTGTCATTTTCGTGATGATTATGTCGAGTATGCGGTCGAGTTCGTGCTCTTGGAAAACAAACATTTGGTCGTGTAAGCACCTTCCCCAGTCGAATTCCTGTTGCTCTTCTTCAAATTCTTCCGCGGGCTGTCAAAGTCAGTAAGCCAAAGTCAAAAAGCCGGAATACCATGCCCGCTGGGTACAAACCTCTGGCTGATCGTCCATCCCTACATTCCCCAAGTCAACTTCCAAGTCGCGCGCGCTTTCCATCATGAGACGGCGGCGCATTTCATTCTCGGCCATTTCCTCCTCGAATCGATCTTGAGAAAAGCCGGGATTGTAAAAATCGTCGCCCATTCCGGCGTTGCCAATGTTGTAACCGTTGTCATGAAGGTAAAAGGACATGTCGCTGTCGGGCGGCACAAAGTCAAAGGCGGTTCGGCCGGACGAAGTTTTCTGATCGGAAGAGGCACCATTGTCGAGAAGCAATTTGGCGATATTCTTATGGCGATTAGTCATTGCCCACATGAGAGCGCTCCATTGATTTTGATCCTGCTTGTTGACGTCGACGCCGGCATCGATTAGAGTCTTGACCACACCTTCGTGACCCTTACAAGAGTTAGCACACTGGAAAACAATCATTCAACGAACCACACATACAAAACAGCTTGCGTAAATTAGCGGCGGTGTACCATCTTCGTCCGCAGCGTTGACATCGATGTATGTTTTGGCTTTGCCTGCAAGCATTTTTGTAATCTTTTCTACATCGCCGTTGCTGGCAGCCATGTTGAGAGACTTTTGCAGTGCGTCCTTTTTCTCATTTTCGGGGATTTTCTCATTCTCGGCAATAGCATTGTCGTCCTCGGCGCCATGACCTGCCTGGTGAGCAGCGGCTTGGGCTGCAAGCATCTCCATGAGTCGAGCGTCGCTGTCCTTTGGGCCTTTTGTAATTTCGCCGTCGTAGTCGTTGTCATTGAGAGAAAGATTGGCAAAGTTGAGCGGCTTCGCGACGGCGGGTGTCGTCAGAAACTGAGATTGGCCTGGAGAATGCGCGCGTCAGAAGTTGGTCAGGGGCGGGGAAGGGGCCTTGCGGTAGGACCTTGAGCTGCCCCCTTGGAGACGACTCACCTTGCCAGCCGTCGTATATTTCCGTCTCGGGCACGATGAACTCTGTGGGCGCGTGACGGCGGTCGTTGAGAGACGTCGGGAGGTCGGTCGGCATGGGGCGAGGCGGGCGCTGCTCGCCCTCGTCGACAGGCGACGTTGATTCCTCGGGTTCCATGGCTTGCGGGAGAGGGGAGGGGCAGCTCCGCACTGCCGAGCTCGTGGAGGACTATGCGGCGAAGAAAGGTGTCATGCGCGCCTTGGTCGAGAAAAAAAAGGCACAGGCAGTCAGTAGCTGAAGCGCCTAGCGAGTTGGAACAGAAAAGCAAATCTGTTGACGCCAGGTCGTGTGAGGATGAATGGAGATGGAGGCAAAGGTTAGAAGCCCGAGGTGGGTGGTAACTACGGGGTTGTGGCGGGTCCGAGCCACATCATCGTCATTGTGGCAGGGCAGCCGGCGGTAAAACCACGACATGACACATTATATTGCCAAGATTAATTCATTTATTTGATTCATAAATTGCATGCCTATGCGTTGGTATATCTCACACTTTTGTCATCTATATACTACTGTTCAGCACATCAGCATCACACACATGTAGGGTCATTCACAGGGGGTCGGAGACCGGTGCCTAGATGGCTCTGCGACCAAACGCGCGCACGCGCTTGACGCCGCCATCAGGGATCATGACGAGCTTGATGTGAGTAAAGACGCTATCAGTGTCAGCAGAAGCGAACTCGTGCTCCAGGTCAGCCTTGGTCTTGCTCGGCGCGACAACCTCCTTCCAGCCGGCGTCATCCGCAGCCGGGCTGGCGCTCGTCGTGTTGATGGCCTCGAGGCGCACCTTTTGCGGAAAGTTGCCGCGAAAGTGCGCAGTGTCGACGACGAGCTTGTCGATGCGTGCGGGAGCGCCGAGCTTGACAATGGTCCAGTCAACGTGGTCTTTACCGCGTGAGCGCGCCGTCTCCCAGCCGTCGCCCATGTCCTTGCCGCGGCCGGGCAGCAGCAGGTTGTCCTTTGTGCCAAAGTGCTGGTCGCTGCAGGACACGGCGACGCCGCCGTTTTGCGCGGCGGCGAGGTCTAGGACGGCGTTGGGGTCGGCTGGGAAGACGGGCACGGCGTGGCCAAACAGGCGGAAGCGGGCGATGCCGCCGTCGGCGTACATGTTGAGTCGCACGTGCGTATACTGCTTCTTGGTAGGTTGATCAAGCTTCCAGGAAAAACGCTGGGAAGGGCCGCACTCTCGGATACCCACAATGGTTTGCCACCCGCCGCGGGTGCCCTGCCACGACACCACCTCGTCGTCGTTGTCGCTGAAGCAGCCCTCGACCGAGATGAAGGGCGCGTAGTTGCCGGTGAAAAAGGCCGTGTCCACCTCGATGCCCTCGACGGTGCCCGACGCCACGCCCAGCCGGATCACGACCCAGTCAAAGGGCTCCTGGTTGTGGCGGCGCGTCTCCCAGCCGTCGTACCAGGCACCGGTGAAGACCATCTTGCCGGGCTGCGAAATCGGTGCGGTAGGAGTCAGAAGATTGGACGCTTCCGCGAACCACTGGTCTGAAAAGGCAAGAATCTTACCGCCCAAAGTAGCCGAGATAAGGTCTGCACAGAGTATAAGTAAGAGGGTAGAGTATGGCTGGGAGGAGCAGACGGCAGTAAAGGAAAAAAAAAAGAGAAACATACCAATACATGTTGAACGGAACGTCTTGTCAATCTGGTCAGCAGGGACGACGCTGGTGCTAACGTCGTCGCTAATCTTGTAGCTGATTTCGTCAATGGTAGTAGCCATGGTGACTGTAGGATAGGATGGGGATACAAGTGCGTTGTGTGTTTGCTCAACTTGATCAAGTTCGTTTCTAGCAATGTTGGTCTTGGAATACCCCACGAATTTTTGCTTGGGTAGTTTGCTCACACGACCAAAGCCTCTAGTTGGAAATGGCGGGCGAGGCTGTATTTAACCCTGGTGCGGCTCCTAGCCTGTGCGCGTGCGACTTCGGGCCCCTACGGAGGGAGTGGACTTTTCGTGGTGGGGATCGGGGACCTCCGACGCCGGGTCGCGGCCGGTGCCCAAGCCAAACAATAAGTAGAGACTACAGGGTAAAATCGCGTGCCAAACGCATACAATGGCGGCCACTCGGTTGTAATTTGGGCGAGGGCGTCCTGCCGTGCGGGGCTTTCGCCGCCCGTGATGCACGGCGGGGCATACAGGTTCATTATTCTTGCCAGCTAACAAGGAGATACATGCCGATGACGGGCTTGGCTTGGTTATTCGAGAATCAAATGCACGGACACGGCTTGTAGGTACCAATCAAAAGCGTACAGTGTGCATCAGAAAATGCAGGAAATGAAGCTATCAGGTAATAAGGCGCCGTTCGGCAAAAGCTGTGATGGCGGCTTTACTCGATGGCTTGACGTAACGTCGGAGCCCACTCTTGGCAGGCGGGTCTGGAGTTGTCTGGAGGTAATTCGACATCAAGACGGAGTAACTGGTTAAATATGGAGTATGGAGTAACTTGGGGCCCTTTCTTCGTTTGCTTGCCCGTCTATCTGTAGACACAAGAACAATGTCTATTTAGCCTCTGTGCCATGTGCAGCTCTCATTGACTGCGGATACGGCGAGGAAAATCACCAAGGAACAGAGTGCACACAATGTGGCGCTATCTATTGTTAAACTTTGCAAGTCAACGACTTAGACACCACAAGTCGCACAAAGGCTTATCGATCTCGGGCTTGGCCACCTTGCCGATTTAGGAAGGCCACCTATACACTCGTTGCCTTGCAGGGGCTCATGCCGACATTGTCAGTGTCAGCCGCCGCACAGTGTCTTTTACCGGTACAACCAACTCATATTATTACCAGGCTTGTTCTGCTGTGAGCCGGAGGGCGCCGACACTGGCAAACTGGCCAGCAACTATGCACCGCTGCCCAGCTTGCCTTGGCATCCTTTTCACCCCGTTGGCCATCCACCACTGTCCTGGAACGACGACTATTCAATCTCGTGGAAAACTTTGCTCAGCCATCCAGCCCGGTGGCAAAAGGTATAGGTGGCCTGTGGATATGTCTAGGTGGCCTGCATAAGTGGCTTTGGCTAAAGTCTAGCGCCATCGCCAGCCCTTGCTAGGCCGACGGGGTCAAGGGGTCAAGTAACCGGAGCCGGGGAGTAGGTGCAGCGAGCGACAGCCCGTTACTGTGACCAAAAATTCTGTATATACAAGTGGGTGACAAGTAGGTGCGGTACTGATTCTATGGCGTCGTGATTTGGTTGCACATCCCGTTACATATGGTACCAGCTCCGTGTCTACTTTCGTTCCAACCCCCAAGCCCGGCTTTGTCTCCATCCTCGATCTGATCGGTTGATACATACCTTGGGCTTAACCAGCATTTTCAACAGAACAGTAAACATCAACACATAAGCGCTCACAAATCATGCCAGCTTTCCCATTTTGCATTCCGGTCATGGTCGGCGGGTTCAAGGGACCAGCAAACAATCGACATTGCGTGGAGCACCGCCAATGTGCGGGCCGTAGGCCGAACCATCAGAAGACAAAGAGGCAAAAGTTGATTGCCATCGCAGAAGCTATGGACAGTGAACACAGGGAATCAGGAATCAGTCGACTATACCGCAGAGAGTCGGCGTTGTGCGGGAGCAACAGGACCAGCATATCGGCAGCCACGGCTTGGGCCTAGCTGGGCATCTGACAATATTTACTGTGTCTTGTCCTGTACTGACTTTATTGCCTATAACAAAGCCACACTATGCTTCGGCAGACTACCATAAATACCTACATAAGACACACCACTGCTCCTTCAAACAGCGAAACATACAACCGATTTATCCATCTCATCGCAAGCCCAGACTCATCATGCCTCCTGCGCTTTCGACTCCGTCCAAAGTGACCGTTGCCGTTACCCAGGCAGAGCCAGTCTGGCTGAACCTCGAAGCTACAGTTGACAAGACCTGCAAAATCATCAGCGAGGCCGCCAAAAATGGCGCCCAACTCATTGCATTCCCCGAAGTTTGGATCCCGGGTTATCCTGCGTGGATCTGGTGTGCACTCGTCATGAACCCAACTAACGCTCTCCCGCCTTTTCTAAAGCAAAGCACAGGACGCGACCCGTCGACACGGAACTGATGACCCGATATATACGGAACTCGCTGAATTTAGACTCTCCTCAGATGGGCAGAATAATGGAGTCCGCCGCCGAGCACAACATTGTTGTCGTGCTAGGATTTTCGGAAAATATCCACGACTCCCTCTACATCTCACAAGCAATCATTGACGCCACTGGAGAAATGAAAGTCTTGCGGAAAAAGATGAAAGCAACCCATATGGAGCGAACAGTCTTTGGTGACTCTTTTGGCGACTGCCTCGACAGTGTTGCCAACACGGCGGTCGGAAGGGTCGGAGCCCTGAACTGCTGGGAGCATCTGCAGCCGCTGCTCAAGTACCACACCTACTCGCAGCGCGAGCAGATCCACGTCGCTGCATGGCCGCCCCTCAACACAGAAGCCCCAGAGGGTGGTCTGGAATCAATGTCAGGCAAGGGTAAGCTTCCGAGTTTCGCTGGAGCCAGTAAATACTGATGCGATCGCTAGGCCTTGCCGCCACTTCACAGGTGTACGCCATGGAGTCGGCATCGTTTGTTCTCCATACTACAGCTGTTATTAGCCAAGCTGGTGTCGATCTGATGAGAACGGGGGATGGAGATTGGATGAATGCCCCTGGTGGTGGAAGCTCCGCCATCTTTGGGCCGGATGGGAAAAAATTGACCACTGATCTACCCGATACCGAGGAAGGAATCCTCTACGCCACCATTGACCTGGATGATATCCTCAAATCCAGGGCCTTTATTGACGTTTGCGGTCATTATAGTCGACCAGATCTCCTGTGGCTTGGTGTTGACAAGCAGATCAAGCGCCATGTGCGAAAGCTGTAATGTGAACTACTCGAAAACTATGACTTGGATCCACGCTGAATGGTTTAACAACGATTGCGAGATGAAATCACACAAATTGATAGGCAAGGACCAGCTCCAACTTTTATTTTGAAAGAAAAGTAAATTGAGTCGCATAGCTATCTAAAAATTTAAAACTAAATGAGTGTGCGTAATATCTGCAGAGGCTAATCCGCATCCAATCTGAAGCCTCGGTCTATATTAATCTACGACAACCTCCACGAGTAAAGTGTATGGCATCAGCTCCAAATTACGAAGCCATCTGATTCTTCCACTGCTTGATCTTCTAATCGCCTGACCAAAACGGGGGGTCTGCTCCGAGCATCGATTTTCATATAGTTCGGCACTCGTGATGAAGACTTTGATGTATCGGAAGCATCTCAATGTCGCTATCTCCGTCAGTGCCAGAACACATGGACACGTCATGGCCCGGTAACGTGGCCGGCAGCTGCTTCGGTGGGAGTACTTTGTCTGCACCGGGACTCTCATCCGCACAGAGTGTATACAACGATGTCACCGATGCCCGTTGGCTAGGAGGACCGTCGCTGAGGGGCGAAACGGACCAAATTTCACGAGGACAGGAACCTTGGGCGGCATTCTCGAAACCGGGTGATGGAGTCCGTGTTGGCTCGTTGTCCACAACGCCGTGAGTGGCGGCGCTCTGCATCCGGGTATCGCCAGGAACAGAGCCATGAAATGCGTCCACGAGCAACCGACATGTGGCCGCGGAGCTTCTCTCCTGTTCCTTCAGCATGTTGTTGCGGAGAAAATCGATCCAGTGATCCGGTTCATCACTCGTAAACTGTTCAAGCATCGCGAGTACAGCTTCCCAGTACAAGCTATTGTACCTTGCAGACGCAGGAAGCAACTTGCCCTGTGATGCCAATACCATCTGGAAAGCGACAACACCGAGGGACCAAATATCGACCTGTTTACCGTACCCCTGCCTTTCGCCCATCATCTTTAGTTTCTCGGATTCAAACATCTCAGGAGCCCAATATGGCTTGGTTCCACAAATTGTGGTGTAGTTTGCCATGCTGATTTTGGAAGTTCCAAAGTCGGCTAGTTTCACCAAGATGCTCTTGCTCTCGTCATTTCGGGAAAAGACTAGTATGTTCTCGGGCTTAATATCGCGATGCGCAATCTTTTGCTCGTCGTGCAGATATTCCAGAGCTAGAAGACATTGATGAACAATGGAAATGTATTCGGCGGGTTCAAATTCCTTTCGATGCATCTCTTTCTTCAGGCATCCGAGCGGTGCGTATTCCAAGTGAATAGTCGGCCATGCGTCGATTGGTTGTTTATAGGGGCCCTCGAATGCGGTAATATGTCGCTGAATACAAGGCAATTATCAGCATCAAAGGCGAGGACCTGTCAAATACCGACTCACATGTTTCAAGGCTTTCAGTATCTTGATTTCGTTTGCCCAGATTCCCCTAATGTCCTGTGTAGCGTCGTCGATGCTACCCCCGCGCGGCTGTTTGACGGCTATCTCCTTGCCTGTGCTGGCATTCCAGCGACGAAAAGTTGTTCCGAATGCTCCCCAGCCAACCGCTTTGTGAATATAGATTGGCGTTGAAGGAAGAATGTTGTGCCTTTTGGCTCGCTGCTTGAGTTTCAGCGCGCGTTTAAAGGCACTTCCAAATTGGTCGGAATGAACAGCCAAGTTGTTGCGGAGAAATGAGCCAACATTTTCCTCATAAATTTGGCAAGACCAATTGCGACCTGGAACAACCACCTGCATCCAAAGCGTTCCCCCAAGGCAGACTTCGACGCTCTTGTAGACTCCTGGACCTCCCACGATCCATGCAAAGTTCCTCCGATTCTGCCCTCCGAAACGAGTATAGAGGGGATTACCGGAGCAGTCCCTGACCTTATTGTTATCATTGACTCCTTTATTATACTTGACCCGTGTTCCATGCCTAGATCCCAAGTCCTGGAAAATGAGTCTAGAAGAGTTGTTAAACGTAAAGGCTCCGTGGAACTGAGCGAGACAGGCATGGTCGAGAGCGAGGTCGCAGAATGCATTTCTGCCTATGACGAAGCCCATGCTGCTCCTCCGCTCGGTGCTGAAGCGAAGTATAAAGCTCGGTAGATTTTCAAACTCATCGTAGTCGATATACTCGCCATCAAAGTCGTGAGTACTGCTCACTGGTTCTCGGGCCCCCTGTTGCATGTCTTTTTGCGAATCTTTTGTCGAATCTTTTGTCGAATCTCTTGTGGAATCTCTTGTCGAACCAGTTTGAGAGTCATCGGAAGTCTCGCCGGGAGCAGCGGGGGCAATGATAAAGCGGTGGGCTTGGAGAGCGTTCTGCATCTCCGTGTCCCTGGTGCGAAAGTACAGGCGAGCGATCACGTCGCCGTCCGTACCTTCCATGATGCGTAGTAAAGTGCGGATGCCAATAATAAATTGCAACGATGAACGAAGATGGAATGAGAATGAGTCCTGCAAGTAGGCATCGCAGAAGGAGAATGGAGACTAGATATGTCATTTGCACTTTCCATCACCCCATCGCCGACGCAAGGATTGTAGAATCACGCGCTGACGAGCCAAGCCAACAATGAAGCCATAGCCAATCGTAGTGGCCCCCACAATCACAATACGCCGTTGGCCGCGGCCATCGAGCCTCGGCGCCTAACTGCAGCATCTTCTTGACCGAGTGTCAAAGGACGACGCCTTCCCAATCAAATGGAGTATTCGCTCACTCCCTTTCTGTCCTCGCCTGGCGCCCGGCGGGGCGGCCGCTCCTGCAGGGGAAGAGGGCGGCATGGCTGCAGTTATGGTCCCGCGCCGCAACGCCACCGTCAAAAGTCACATCAATAGCACATTTTGCAGTTGGCTTGCATCCTGCATTGGGCTCTGTTTTGGGTTGATTTGGCTGTCTTGTGCATGCAGAGTGATGACGGAAAACAAAAGCGCAGACAAGAACCATCGAGTTGGCGCCAACAGGCCCCGCAGCCACGGGGCCGGGCCGGTTCGTAGGTGCGCGGATGGTTTGTAAGCGGCCGCCTCCTATTGGCCCGCCACTGCCATCGCCCTCTTGAAGCTGTCGCGAGCTGTTTACGAAGCAACATACCTAAAGGCCGGTGGTTCAATTTACAGTAGACGTCGCCAGGCTGCGGATACCGCGACCGGTCTGCATCAATCGACCCTGCATTCGCCGCAATTCGTCGTGCGCTTACAATGGCTTGCAGCAGCGCCATCTCCCAAGGCCCAGCGCCCATCCAACGCAACAAGGCAGCCGAGGTCAATCCCCAAGCCAATCACGACGAACCGCAACAGCTTGAAATTGCATTCTCCATGGCGCAGCTTTGGGATGGTGAGTAGTCATATGCCTCTTCATCTCCTGTCCCCTTACCCGCCGTCTCCTGACACTTGTATGCAGGCACCGCCTTCATCGCCCAGACCGCCGTCGTCACCTTTTCCCTGTCCCTATCCGGGCGGCTCCTGGCGCGGCCCCTGACGCTCTTCTCGTGGCATCCGCTCTCGCAGCTCCTCGGTCTGTTTCTGCTTCTTCAGTCCATCCTCGTGCTGCAGCCGACGCGCACCGCCGGCCAGAAGCGCGTCGGCCAGACCGTGCACGCCGCGCTCAACTTCGCCTCCTTTGCCGCCTTTACCGCCGGCTTCTGTGCCATCTACCTCAACAAGGAGCGCAACGGTGCCGCGGCGGGGGCGGCGTCGGTGGCGCACTTTACCACGCTGCACGGCGCGCTGGGCGCGACGCTGACGGCGATGCTCGCGGGCCAGCACGTCGTCGGCCTGACCATGTGGGCGGCACCGGCGTTGTACGGCGGCGAGGCCCGCGCGAGGTCCGTGTGGAAGCTGCATCGTGTCAGCGGGTACGTGAGCTTGCTGCTGTTGCTGGCGACGTTTGGCACGGCGGCTGGCACGGGCTTTGTACGGAACGCGCTCAAGATTGAGTCGTGGGTGTTTTATGTGCCGATGGCGCTCATCGCGGTTGGAGTGCTGCCGCGCATTCACACGTCTAAGCTGGGATTCTCGACCAAGAAGGCGTAGAACAGTCGCGAGACTAGGAAAATCGGAAAGGTAACTAGATGATACAGGCGAAACGATTTTTCATGGCTGTAGTCCTCTGAAGAATGATGAAGGGGTGATCCGGTGAAGGACTGTCGCCGAGTTGTTAAAATGAGTCACGATAGACAACCCATTCTTATGCGCTTGTCTGATGTTTTGTGAATATTCTCGTTGCTCCTGATTTGGCCGAGCAGTAGCAGCGCATGTGACGTTGGTGAGTGACACAAGTCCACAAGGGACACAACAGACAGATACAACACGCAACCATGGCAATATGGTCGGTCGGTTATGAAGACGCTCAAGCCCGGCTGAGGGGAGAAATCTGGAAATCCAAAGGCCATGCACCAGAGATTGAAGCCGCTCCAAGACCAGATTATACCCAATTCTTGGTTCAGGTTATGCATTTCTACTATCCCAAGTGAAGGTGTGCCGTCGTACAAACACGATCGACAATGCTCAATGCCCGAAGACAATTTTGAACTGCTAGTTGAGGAGGCGCTGTGGAAGTTCACAAAATATGGCGTTGCATACGGTGATGCCAAGCTGAATAACCTGTCCTAATTCGTCGATCCGCACGCTAGATGACGAGCTCGCGGCCGGGTCGCATTGCAGCCTGTGCTTGGTCAATATCGGTCGTAACTGAATAGTCGCTTTTTAGACTATTAATACGGCCCGCTGCAGCTGTTATTATTTGTACTGTATCTTTATGCATACATGGCCATGGATCCGCTGCGCTGTGGAAACGAGCTGACATTGGACGAAGAGTCATCGTGTGGGAGGGGATGCAGATTCGGCAAGAAGCAGCCTGCTAAAAGCAAAAATCCCGGAAAATTCAGCTCAAATAGAAGAAAAAGAAACTACGGGGTTAATGGAGAATTTGGGTGGGTGCGCCGCCACCGACGCCGTGCGGATGCCACGGCGACTGGGGGTGCTCGTTTATTATGCCCGGGTCATGCATGATGCCGGCAACAATAAGAGTGGTGATAAGCCTAGCTAAAGGGTTGGCGAATAATCTGTTGATCTGCGCCTAATCTAGAAAATTTCATCAGTGTTTGCGGACCAGTCATATCTCACCTCACGGTGTCGAGTGGTGACAGATTGCGACAAGGCATGACGGATGGACTGATAGTTCATGTTTCGGGTCTCGGGTGACGGAGAAGGGCTCGAGCTGACGGTGAGCAGCAGGGCAAGCACGGCTCTCGATTACGCCGGTGGCTTATTAGTTTGGGGTTCATTATATCCGTAATAACTAGCAGATGGATTAAATCGGCGTAGTTTGCTGCGCGCTTCATTACTTATTGTGGATGTGGTAGTTGGCGGAGCGGAAAGCCCGTGGCAGTCACTGGGGGGGCCTGGTCGGGTCTTGTCTATTTCGAATTTACTATTTTGTTCTTGTCTTATCAGAAGATGTGGTTTTGGCCAATTCTTTGCAGGCAAGCACCCGACATGCTGTGTGACGGGTGACAGGAGTGTGATGTTGAGGTACAAGCCCCGAGATGGGTCAAGCTGCCATTTCGGGAACATGGAGTTCTGTGGGAGATGCGATGTGATGGACAAGATGTCACAGTTTGGGCTGGACTGGGTGGTGCAAAGCGTATGCGGTGTTACCAGTACGTACGCTTATTAGGTGTCGGGAATAGCCTCAGTGCGTGCCAGTGGCTTGGCGTGGTACTGGTGACGCGCCGCCGAGTCGCAGGGTTCCGTGACAGGTAATGGTGCGACATGCTGCAGGCAATCTGGGCCGGCAGAGCCAGATTTGCCAGACTATTGGGGTTGGGGCAAGGCTACGCGAGGTGGTCAATTGGTGTGGTCAGATTCGGTGAGTTGAATGAGCAAGCAAGATGACCACACGGCTTTGCGAGGGCAATCAAGACATCTTATTTTTGTGCATGGTTGGCCCGGATGCTTGGGCCGCAGGAAAAAGGGACCAGAAAAGTGGCGCTGGTTGGGCATCAGGGAGATGAAGTGTGAAATTGGCGACCGAAAAAAAAGTGTTGGCATGAGTGGGATGGAGAAGGGGGAAAGGCACAAAGGGGTTTTATTTTGATATGGTGATGGTAATTAGTAGTGGTGGTCAAGTGGTGTAAGCACCATTTGGCTGTTAACTCTTCTGGTTGTGCAAAAATGAATGTCTGACAAACCATTTCCGACGGGCCGGGACAATGTTGAATCACAATGACGTTGGCCTATGACGTCGTACTTGAAAGGAAAAAACGGCAGAATACGGAAATAGGGTCCGTATTCGTAGACGGTGGTAATACCAAGGCCCTCGTTCGTATGAGGCGAGTCAGCTGTGAGAGGGAGGCAAAACAGCTGGATAGGTTTCGAAGTAACTGGAGGAGAGATAGAGGCCAGGAAGAGGAGGAAATTGGCCCGAAAATTCAAAAAGGGTGCAGCATACGAATACTGTGACGGCATCTTGAGGGGGCCGCAGGCGGGAGCCGCTGCCGCTAAGCTGGTAACGGTGGCCCGGTGGGTTGGCGGTTGGCGACCGAGACAGCAAATATAGCATGGCCAAGAAAAGCAGAGTCAATCTAGTCAAGAGGGGAGATTATGCAAATTTCATCATTCACCATGTGAAATACGAGAGAGTTGCTAGATTCTGGATTAGCAGAAGCTAACTATGGTAAGGCAAACTAGGTGGTAGCGGCCGCTTTCAACAGTCTGGGGAGCGTTGAGGCGTCGAGGCGCCGAGTTGAGGCGTGCGACGTTTGGTGGCTGAAGCGTCCATCTACCTACGTCATTTGGCACGCGCGCTGCAGGTGCTGGTAATAATTCCAGCCCGGACCCCACTGGCACTACTGCGTGGCTTACAGGGGGGATGGGAGGCAAAGACAATAGGAACAAGGGAAAGAAGAAAAAAATAAGAGGAAATTCTGCGAGGACGAGAGGATTAAGTGGGATTCTTTAGAGAGAGGAAAAAACGTGTTTGGGGTGGGAAGAAATGGTAGACGGCCAGGATGCGATACAGATGGAACAACCCCATGTACTTGCAAACCTACAGAGTTTGATACATAAGATATGTACCAGGGGCTCACAGGTGGTGTGCTCGAGGCTTTTGGCTTGGTGTGCTTGTGCTTTGTGTGGTATATTGTCGACCCCCCACTGAAAACATTTCCATCTTCCTCTCCACCTCCACTTTATTAGTTAGCGCACCGCCAACCTCTTGCTAGACGTAGTATTCTGCCCGTTTGACCGTTTGACCGTCTGCCATCCGCCATCCGCCATCCGCCATCCGCCATCTGCCATTCACCTTCCCATCTACCGTTCTCTTCCACTCTTATCCGTCTTTTCGTCCAACTGCTCGTCTATTCTTGCCGCTTGCTCTGCCGCTCTCACTCTCACTCTCACTCTGACCCTGCTTGCCGCAGCCAGCTCATCCAGATCCACTTTGACCACCACCACACACAACCACCACCTTACGACGGTGCACCCGTTTTACCCTCACTTACTACTGCCACTTACTACTGCCACTTACTACTGCCACCTACGACTACCACCTCTCTTCAACCCTCCTCTCCTCTACTGGCCTCTCTTCGACCACCTGCCTCGACCACCTGCCTCGACCAACGCCCTCGATACACCCACTTGCGCACCCCAACTCCACCCCACTCTCAGCGCTGCTGCTTGGGAAATCGCCACGCGCTACAAGCTCCCTTGTCTAGCAACGCCAAGCAGCAGCCACCACGCCTTCTTCTACCGACCACGATCCTCAACGGCAGCACTTGCTCAATCACCACCATTCTCCTCCATCTGGTCGCTTAGCCCATACCGGCTTCTACCTCGCTGACAACCTCGACATTTCCTCCTACCCCTGCCACAACTTCCGGCCATTCTGTCACCACGCCGCCTCACCACAACCCGTCGACCCCTACTACCGCTCGACATAGACGTCGACATTCTCGGCACCGATATTCTCAACGGGCTGCCCACAAAGCCCAGTTTTTTGCAGCCCATTACCCTGTTGAGACATGGACAAATGATCAGTGACGGTGCCCCCAGTGCCCCTGCGCATGGCTTAGGCTCGACCGCGATGCCTTCCCGACGCTCCAGCTATCCGCTCTCGGCTGCCACCGACGCCGCAGCTCGCGCCATGGCAATCAATGCCCGCGATGCCCGCCACCCCAGTGCATCCAACGACTCGCCCGATCTGGCAGACACCGCCGCCATTGCCGACACGGACGGCGCCTTTGACGGCGACATCGCACTCGACGGCCCTCCCTTGGCCGCCTCTCTCTCTCCACCACAGCTCCAGCTCAACGAATACAGGGAAAAGTTGGCTCGCGACCTCGAACGCCGGGAGCTCCATGCTAGAGGCCTGTTGCAGTCTCCTCCGGTCCTCGAAAAAATCCGTGTCGTCCCCATTCAAGAAGAATCGACGCCTTCCCCGCCCTGGGTTTCCTCCAGTCTCAACACGTCATCTACTGAATCCGGCAACACCGTTCGCGGCGCTCCGACACCCGCCATTGTCGCCCGTACGCCTTCTTTCCCATTCCCCCGGATGGCTTCCACTCCAGGCGCTTTCGGCCCCGGCAATTTCTTTGCCAACAGGTCCAATCACGCCTCTCGCGTTAACTTTGCCATGCCTACGCACGAACGCAGAGGCGTTTCAGAGCGCGTCCTCTCCGAAGCTTCAACTCCTGCATCCGCCTTTTCCTTTAATCCAGCCGACACACCGATGGCCGAAAGCTATGACTATCCCACTCCCGATCTTTACAATCTCTCCTTGCTGCTTTCTTCTGAGCCGGGTTTGGACGCGTGGTGGAACACCGTTGTCCAGATTATGAGAGACGTCTTTCAGGCCGAGCGCGTAACCCTGTCTGTTCCTGCTGACGCTGCAGATTTGGAAAACGTCCCTTGGGGTCAAAAAGCTACTTTTAATGAACGTCAGGAAGACCAGCTTAGTGTTGGCTACATAGCCAAGGGCAGCAGCGCCGTTCAGAGCAACGACGCTGATGCTACAGATACCTTGCCTTCGCTATTAGATCTCATATCCCCCACGGAAGGGCCTCCTCGCCCTGATCTCACTAGTCGCCATTCTTTCACCAGCTACGAAGAGAAAAAGGACCCCGTCCCACTAACACCGCGTCGACCCAATCACTTGTCGCGTAGTATAACGTCGGCCCCATTTCCCTCCAAAATTTCGCGCCCTGGCACTCGTCTCGACAAATCTAAGCTCGAGGAGCACGATGCGCAAGTCCGAGAAGAACCCGCCATTCCCAGCTGGGAGATTCCCTTTCTGGCACGCTATGAAGGTCAAGGCAGGGTCCACTCTGTTCTCCAAGCTCTCGATTTCGAGGCCGATCCTCTCATTGACCACGCCGGCGTTGTCAGAGTCTTGGAACGAGGAGGCCCTGTCACCTTGACACGCTCGTATCCCTATCTCACTCCAGAAGACCAGCAAGACAGTGCCTCCAAAATGGCGGCCGCTGACTTCCTCAAAAAGGCCAGGATACACTCCTCGGAATCCTTGCCCTCGCTGTCCTCTATATTACCCACCGCTTCAGCCAAATCCAAGGGCAAACAGTCTGGCATAGACGGCATCATCCACGATGGGGGAAATGCTGACTCTCATACGCCCAGATATGAAGAATATGAACAGATTGCCGCGTCGCCGTGGGCACAGTCTCCTGCTCCTTCCCCAGCCGCTCGCTCCGATACTGCCGAGAATCCCTTCTTTGCCGAGGCCACCGTTGACGAGGGTTCGTTTGACCCAGCTACCGGCGCTGCCGACTATAGCGACATGCGCCCACCTCAAGCCATTGGCTTAGACAATTCATGGACCGTCATTCATATCCCGCTCACCCATGTCTTGCAGTCAAGGCAAGCCCGGCCCTTCAAGCTCGACGCGACCAGCATGGAGCAAAGACTCCAAGGCCAAAAGCCCGACAGTCCTCCCTCTCGCGCCACGGATTACAAAAGAAACAAGCCGGCACCCATAGCTATTCTCTCGATACTGAGCACTGTAGCGCCTTACCCACCCAATTTGCGCAAGGCCTTGGAGCACCTTTCGCCCCATATGGCTACATCATTTTCTCTAGCGCGCCACTATACAAATCTCGAGACAGAACTCGCAGGCATTCAAAGACGCCGTCCTCCGACTACAGGTTTCGGTGCCGTTGCACCCTATGGGCGATCCTATGAGAGCACCGCTGCGCTAGCTGCAGCCGACATTGTACAATTACGATCATCGGCTGGAAGCATAACCAGCCCCAGCGACTACTCTGGAGTCTCGAAAAGCGCTGCTGGCTCTCCGCTCGGCACACCGGGCTGGAAGCGGCAGCCTTTCTCCAGTCCGGCAGCCCAGTCAGGCGGCGACAGCTACTTTAACAGCAAGTCGACGGTAGCCGCTGGCCGGCAAGAAGCTACCACACCAGGGCTGCAAAGACCCAAACCTTGCCCCATGGAGGTTTCTCCAAGTGACAAGAGATCCTTGCGGCTTACAAATAGCAGCATCATGTACGATGCTATGGATGAGCCTGAAATGTCCCTCGATGGACCCGAGGAGGGTGCTGCGGTGCCACATGAGAAATCTCGCTCAACCAGCAGCAATGAGCCGATGTTTGAAATTGGCGAGGCATCGTCCTCGGGCCTCGAAGACAAGACGGAAACCGAGAAACATGCGTCGCAGCATCAACAACATCGCCACCACCCACACACCATGCTTCATAGTTATGGTGCCGACTTTGCTTCCACTTTCCAGTCTCTCCCGCCCAGCTCGAGCTTGATGAGCCGACCACCGCCTACGCCACTCATGTCCGGTTCATCGCGTAGCATGTCTGTCCTCCCCTCGGCAGCCGGTGACATGCCGCCGCCGTCCGACAGATTGAAGAGCCTCATTCTAGATTCTCTGCCAGCGCACGTCTTTGTCTCCCTGCCGCAAACAGGCGAAATTGTCTGGGTCAACAGTCGCTACTTGTCATACCGTGGGCAAACCGTCAACGATCTTGCGGCTGACCCCTGGAAAAGTCTTCACCAAGATGACCGTGACGAATACCTCAAAGACTGGGGCCACTCTCTTCGAACGGGAGATCAATTCTCGCGAACCGTGCGTATCAAGCGCTTCGACGGTGCATACCGCTGGTTCTATGCCAGGGCCGTTGCGTCTAAGGACAAAAGAGGTGTCATTATGCAGTTCCTCGGCTCATATATGGATATTCATGATCAGCACATTGCCGAGCTCAAGGCAGCGCGTCAAGAAGAAATTGAAGCCTCCGAGGCCAAACACAGATTGCTGGCAAATCTCATTCCTCAAATCATATTCACAGCCACGGAAGATGATGGCGTCACGTTTGCCAATGAGCAGTGGCTATCTTATACAGGTCAGAGCTTCGAAGACGCTCTCGGCCTAGGATTCATGGATTTTGTGCATCCCGAAGACTTGGCCAAGTGCCGTATTCCCATCACTCGGGCGTCCTCTGAAGCGACCCTCCACTCGCAGAAAGGTACGAGAAAAGGGAGCGAGTCAGGGTCCAGATCTGTTCGGTTCGGGCACAAGAGTACGGTTACTAGCTCTACCTACGAAATGCCAACGGCGGATCTGGCCGAGCTTGCCAAAAAGGGCATCGTCAGAATCGGCACCGATACCAACGGCAGAGTCTCGTACACGACGGAATTGCGACTACGATCCAAGAACGGTGACTACCGCTGGCATCTCATCCGTTGCGTTGAGATTGACACGATTGATTTCGGCCGTGGTGCCAGCTCTTACTTTGGATCGGCGACGGACATTAATGATCACAAGCTCCTCGAGGCCAAGCTCAAAGAAGCCATGGAATCCAAGGGCAGATTTCTCAGTAACATGTCCCACGAGATTCGAACACCACTCATCGGTATCTCGGGCATGGCCAGCTTCTTGCAGGATACCACGCTAGACGAGGAGCAGCGCGATTACACAACCACCATACAAACCAGCGCCAATAGTCTCATCATGATTATTAATGACATTCTCGACTTGTCCAAGGCCGATGCCGGTATGATGAAGCTCAACTTTGAATGGTTTCGCCCGCGATCCATCATGGAGGATGTCAACGAGCTTGTGTCTACGATGGCCATTGGCAAGGGCCTAGAGCTCAACTACCTCGTCGAAGCCGATGTACCATTGTGGATTAAGGGTGACAAGATCCGGATTCGACAGGTTCTGCTCAATGTTGTGGGCAACGCCATCAAGTTTACCGATACCGGCGAGGTCTTTAGTCGCTGCAGGATTCATGCTGAGGATGAACAGATGGGCACACACGCAATCATCCTCGAGTTTTCAATCACTGACACTGGACGAGGTTTCTCCAAAAAGGAGGCAGAGTTGATTTTCAAGCCCTTCAGTCAGATTGACGGGAGCAGCACGCGACAGCACGGTGGCAGTGGGCTGGGTCTTGTCATCTCAAGGCAGCTTGTTGAATTGCACGGAGGCAAGCTGGAGGGCTCAGCTGTCCCTGGTCAGGGGTCAACATTTACGTTTACAGCGCGATTTGGTCTGCCGACTCCCGATGATCAGCCCAACTTTCCTCAAAGCCCTGGCTCGACAATTTCGACGTTTTCAAGGCAGGAATCAGATTGTGGGTTTAGAGGGTCGCCACAGCTGTCCGCTACGTTGAAACGTCGCAGTACCGACGACACGAGCCCAGGCGAGACTGTGTTGGCCTCAGCTCTGGCCCGCACGGGCAGTCCTCGCACGGGTAGTCCCCGAACGGGTAGTCCTCGAACGGGTAGTCCTCGAACGGGAACGCTTTCAAAGCAGGCGGTGGGTGCAGTTGCTTCTGGTCCGCTTGTTGGGGTCAATCCTGGTCTCGCTCGCTTCAGCGAGGCTGCCAAGGCCAGCGGCCATGATTTGAGCCAAATGAGATTAGAGATTCCGTCTGGGCGCAACTCACCTGGGCAAACGGCGACCCCCGATCATAGTGGACGACCGCGACCAACTGGCATTGCACCACCTCCCGTCTACTCGATTCTGGTTATTTGTCCGCAACACCACAGCCGCGAAGCAACTGTGCAGCACATTGAGATGACATTGCCCAAGGATGTGCCGCACGAAATTATTGCCATTCGCACCATCGAAGAAGCGCATGACCTAATTGGCGGCGACAATTCCGTCACCTTTAGTCACATTGTCGTCAATTTGGGCTCGGCTGAGGCTATTCTTGCCTTTCTGGACCAAGTCACAACCTTTCAAAAGGTGGAAAGAACAGTCATTGTGATTCTATCAGACTCGTTGCAGCGTACAGCCGTGATGAAGGCGGCCACTGGTACCAAGACGGAGCAGACACTGGCCAGCAACTCGGTCACATTCATCTACAAGCCCGTCAAGCCATCGCGCTTTGCCGTCATCTTTGACCCAGACAAGCGACGCGACTTGAGTACGGACTGGAACCGATCGAATGCGCAGCAGCTTGTTGAGAAGCAGAAGGCAAGCTACAATGAAATGTCGATGCGCATGGGACACAAGGGCTACAAGGTGCTAGTGGTGGAGGACAACAAGATTAACCAAAAGGTCTTGACCAAGTATCTGGAAAAGATTGGCGTCGAGGTGGAGATTGCTGAAGACGGAATTGAGTGTACGGAACTTGTGTTTAACAAGCCTCACAATTACTACTCGCTGATTCTTGTACGTATCTTGGCCAACACACTGCGAATCATTGCTAACAAACAACTAGTGCGACATTCAAATGCCGCACAAGGATGGCTACGAGACGTGCCGCGACATCCGCGAGTGGGAGGCCAATAATGGCTTTGACCGGCTGCCTGTGATTGCGCTGTCGGCGAATGTCATGTCGGTCGTTTACGACAAGTGCACGGCGGCTGGGTTCAGCGACTACCTGACGAAACCTGTCGACTTTATCAGCCTTAGCAAGGCCATGGTGAAATATTTCTCCTAAGCAAACAGTCAAAGACGAAAAAAAGTGTATATATGAAAACGGTCAAGACGCAAAGAACTTGGGCATACAAAAAAAGGTTGAGTTTTGGGAGTTTTCTGGTTGATATCTGATATCCTATTGTACAGTTGCGCAGGACAACTGTGATGGTTTCTTATATATTTTTGTTGGGGAGTTTTTGTTCATTATTCCTACCCATTTCACATTCTCTGTTTTTTTATTTTTCTTCTGCTGCTAGCATGGCCTTTGCGAGGGGATGACCAACAAGGGTAACCTCGGCGGATGGAATGGACGACTGGGGTTGGACGACGCATGGCTGGGTGGATGGAGTGTACTTGATAGACTTTTTGTGTTTTTCCAATTCTACAATACCATTCATTGTTCAAACTGTGCTTCAGCTAAAAATATCATGTATTTTGCCCGTCTTTTTTTGCTTGCAAACCATGTATACAAGATGTCGTGGGTATCATTCCATCATGCTTCATATACCGACCTAATAAACACTCCCTTGAATGCTTCGATCCGCCTTTTCTGCAGCCTCAATATCCTCTACATCCCCCTTGTGCCCCGCCTGCTCCTCCTCCCCCTCCTCCTCGTGTTCGCATCCGGGTGTCGTCGGGCCCTTGCCCCTCGCCGCCGCCGCCGCCGCCGCCGGCACATCGCCCTCGTCATCACTCAGCGCCACCGCGCCACCACCGCTTCCCAGCAGCGGCGCGTCGCCGAGTCTGTTCGCAAACGGGCCGATACCGGGGCTCGCGGCGCTGCCAAAGCTGCTGGCACTGCGCTGTCTTGCGTGGTGGCTGTTAATGGTGGACTGCAGCAGCCGCGCCTCGATTGAGTTGAGGATGCTGCCGCGACGACGGCGATGATGCAAGGCGGTGGCGGCGGTGGCGGTGGCGGCATGTCGCGATTCCGTGTCAGAGGGGGCGTCGTCGGGCTTGTCGCTGTCGGAATCGGCGACGGAGGCGTGGCCAGAGTAGCTGCCGCCAAAGTCGCGCCCGAGGTGCGGAGACTGGAGTGAAGACGGTGGCGGCGGTGGCAAGGGCAGGGTCTTGGCGGATGCGGATGCGGATGCGGCGGTGGAAGCGGGCTTCTTGCGGTCCGGGCTGGCGGTGCTACTGCCGGATGGTGTGACGCTGTTGTGATGGTGGTGGTGGTGGTGATTGTGGTGGTGGGAACAGCCGTCAGAGTCGGAGTCGGAGCTGACGGCCGGACGGGCGGCCCGGTTACGGTGCGGCGCGGCGGCCGACTTGTGCGAGGAGAGCGTGGCCTGCTCGCTGTCCTTTTGTCGCAGTGATTCGAGGTCCTGCCGCTTCAGGTACTTGCTGGTGTGGTTGCATCCGTCCGGACAGCCGCCCCATCGGCGCGTCACCACAAACGTCTTGTTGCGCTGCAGCTTGAAGTCGTCCCTCGCCGCGCCCGCGCCGCTGCTATCCGCTGCTGCTGCTGCTGCTGCCGCTGCCGCGGCTGCCGCCGCCGACGCCGGAGCTACCACCGCACCCTTGTCTTTTTCCTTTTCCTTGCCCTTTTCTTTCTCCTTGAGCGCGGCCCGCTCGCGCTTGAGCTCCGACCACGTGCGGAGCTTGGTTTCCAGATTAAATTTCCCATTATCCTGCTTACGCATGACCAAAAACTCGCAGTGGTCAATGTTGCGCAGATCCTCAAAGTACTCCACCGTGAAATGGTACCACTTCATCAGAAACACGCGCGACATGAGCCCGTGCGTGACCAGCACGCACACGCTCGCAAAATCATCCTCGCCAAACTGCCGCCACAAGCTCTCGTTGAAGCCGCTCACGCGATCATACGCATCCGCCGCGCTCTCGCCGTTGGGGATCCTGTAGAAGAAATGCCCATAGTCGGCGCGCTCCTGCCACATGCGCTCCATCTCGGCGCTGCATGGCTGAAAGTTGCCAAAGTCTTGCTCGCGCAGCCGCGGCTCCTCGTAGACTTTGATGTTGGCGCGGCGAAAGGGCGAAGGGCCGTCGGCGTCGGACGTCAGTGTGGTGAGGATGCCTTCGGTGGTGTCGCGCGTGCGGCGGTACGGGGACGTGAAGATTTGGAGGGTGTCGTCGGGGCGCAGGAGGGCGCGCAGGCGGCGGCCGGCGTCGTAGGCTTGGGACCAGCCGTCGGGGGTGAGCTTGACGCGGTGGTCGGGGACGGACTGGTGAATGTCTCTGTTTTCTTTGGGGTGAAACAGTCAGTACATGTGAGGGTGCGGATGCAGCTTGAGAGGGCGGGGAGGGCGTCTTTACTGTTGCCTTCGGATTGGGCGTGGCGGATGAGGATGATGAGTCTGGGCTTGGCCATGTTGGGCAGCTAAGCGACAGCCGATGGCGTTTCAAAGAGGGCGGGCAGGATGGTAACAAAGACTGAGGTGGATGGAGGTGCTTATACAGCTGAGAGGTCGTAGATGATGGAGGCGGGAAGGAAGAGTTGGCGGCGCGGCTGACAAGAAAAGAAACCAACCGATTTAGGCAGACGGTGGCATGTTCATGGGAGAATAATAAAAAAAAGAACAAAAAAACAGATTTAGAAAGCTCCCGATTTGAGAAGTGTCGCATGTTCTGACTCCATGGTGGGGACCGCTACAGCCAACCAGCCCCCAAGGTTGCGGCAAGCCCGTTGACGCTAGTAATTGCCACGGCGCTTATGTACACGCCTCCGGGGATGGCAAAGGAAAAGGGTGTCGCTAGTTTGGGAGCTTTGTAAAACGGAAACCAGAGAAGAAAAAAGAAATGGCGATTGATTGGATAACGTGGTGAAAACGCTTGAAGAAAGACTCCTGTTGGTTGCAGTGGCAGCGTTGTACAGTAACTAGTCCAGCAGCTATCAACGATTTCTAGGTACTTGTTTCCGCGCCGCCTCACATGTGGAAATATTACCTCTTGAAAATTATCATAAGATTTACGGAGTACATTACTACTATATACCTTTTCGCAAACTCAATCGGTTGATAAGTCGCGTCATGGTTCCACGGCATCAACTCCAACACATGCTTACATAATGACCCCAGCTTCTGCACACCCATCCCAGGCACAAGCTGCAGCCAATTTAGCCTCGCTCTCCATCACCAGATAGCCTCGATTACTCGGACAACACCACCTTTTCGCGGCTTCACAATCTCTACGGCTTGTCCGCTACTCCCATCATTCCGTTCCATCCGCCAGAGCCAACAATCCAACACCATTTCTCCCGTCAGAACAGCTATTTCGCCTGCGCATCCCCACCAGCCTCGCGCGCAATCGCAGCCTTGCGTCCTGCCTAGTCGCAAAACTCTTGCCACAACAACCACACCATACCAAAACCAAACCAAACCAAAAATCATCCAACCCACCCATCTCACGCAAAACACACGCACACCATCATGTCCGCCGACGTCCCCGAATCCATCCCCACGTCCGCCGACCCCCGCTCGCATCGTCCCACCAAACGCCGCGCCCTCACGCCCTCGTCCGCCCAAGCCGCCTCGGTAGACGCCCTCTTTTCCAAACCCGACCGCGACATCCGTCTTCCCTCCTCCTCCTCGTCGCAGCGTCCCACCCACGCTGGAAGTCGCCCACCCGAAATCGTCACCAACGTGCAGGGATCGTCGGCCGGCGCGGGCTCGGGCGAGTTTCACGTGTACAAGGCGGCGCGGCGGCGCGAGTACGAGCGGCTGCGGGACATGGATGCCGAGGTGAGGCGCGAGCAGGACCAGGAGACGTTTGTGAGGGAAAAGGAGCGCAGGGAGAAGAGGGATGAGGAAAAGACGAGGAAGAATAGGGAGAGGAGGGAAAAGATGAAGCAGCGCAAGGCGAAAATGGGAAAAGCTAGTGGTGGTGGTAGTGCTGGTGCTGGTGAGGGTGGTGGTGAGGGGGGAAATGGCAAGATGGCGAATGGGCAGGGCATCAAGCCGGCGCAGGTTGCGACGGAGAATGGGAACGACGAGGAAAGTAATGGAGAAATGGCAAACGTCGCGACAGCAACGTCAGAAGCAGGCCTCGTCATTCACGACGATGATTAGAATGGAGCTCAAAGCGAGATAGATTGTATATACAGTGATACCCTTACGCCCACATCAGTCACCATCTGCATGCATCACCTACTCAGTCGATATGTATTCGCCAAAATGACCCTGCCTTGTCTTGTACAATATATGGGTATCTACCCACGTTGTCTATCCCTATCAATGTCGTAATACTTTCATGTCTTTTCTAATTTTTTCCGTTACTCTCTCAGAGTCTGCTTCCCCTCATCATTTTGATTACTCCTCGCCTCCGCCGCCGCCACCAACACCAGGAGCGCCGCCTTGCAGCTTCCTGGCGCTGCAAATGTCATCAACTCTCAGCAGCAAGCAAGCAGCCTGGTACATGTTAGCTTGTATTCATACTCGTGTGTAATTCGGTAAATCTCACCTCGACGGCAGTCTTGATACTCTGCAACTTGATGGCCTGGGGCTCCCACACACCATACTCCTTCATGTCTACTATCGTGCCGCTGTCGCCGTTGACACCCCACGAGCTCTTGCCCTCAGCCTGCTTGGCGCGGAGGTCCGTCAACACACGGACAGGGCTCTTGCCAGCATTTTGGACAAGAGTTCTGGGAATAACTTCGAGAGCATCGGCGACGGCCTTGTACGGCCACTGCTGCACGCCCTCAATCGACTTGGCGCGCTGGTTCAGGCGCACCGATACGGCCATTTCGGTAGCACCACCACCGGGCGACAGGCGGGGGTGGAACAAGACGTTACGGGCAACGCCCATGGCGTCCTGCAGATTGCGCTCAATCTCGTTGAGCACGTCTTTGGAGGGACCACGGAGCAGGACAGTGCAGGCTTTGGGGTCCTTGCACTTGGTCAGGAAGGTAAAGTACTCGTCGCCAATCTTTTCAATCTCAAAAAGACCGCACTTGGTGCCGACGTCAGAGTCGACAAGGTCCTCAACGCGGTTGACAATGGTGGCGCCGGTAGCACGGGCTATTCTGTTGTTGTCGGTTTTGCGGACTCTGCGGAGAGCTGTGATGTTGGCCTTCATAAAGTAGTGCTGTGCGAGGTCTAGTTGATTTGTTAGCGGGGTTGGTAGTTAGACCGCAGTATACATACCAGAGACACCCTTCTCAGTAATGACCAGGTCGGGCTTGACGGCGATGATGGCTTCGCAGATGTTCTTGATCTGCTCCTCCTCAATCTGCAGAATGCGGTTCCAGTCATCTTCCTTGGTGATTTCAATGTTGGTCTGGGACTCGCCCTTCTTGTACTCTAGAGGGCAGTCGAGGAGGACGATGCGGGGGTTCTCGATGCGCCGGCGCATCTTGGGGTGTGTGATATCCTTGTTGAGCATCAGGCCGTCGAGGACCTCGCTGTCCTCAATCTCGCCGCCGGGCACCTTTTCGACACGGGCGTAGCGCTTGACGTCGACCTCGGTGTTTCCGTTGCCGGCCTCCCAGGTGACGGTGCGGACAGCCTTGAGGGCAAGGCTGCACATCTGGTCCATCCAGCGGCTGACAAATTTGGTGCCGATGGACGAGGAAATGAGCTTGGACATGGCCTCGTCGTCGTTGACGTCGATCGGGGTGGAGACTTCTTCGATGATTTCGAGGGCATCTTGGAGGGCGCGCTTAAAGGCAGAGATGATGACTACGGGGTGGATGTTGCGCTCGAGCTGAGGGAGGGCCTGTGCAAGGATTTCACCAGCTATTTGCTGTCAGTACGGAGCTCGTGAGCTCATCCATTGGACTCGAGTGCGTACCAAGAATAATGACGGTCGTGGTACCGTCGCCGACTTCCTCGTCCTGTGTGCGGCTGAGCTCAATCATGCTCTTGGCGGCCGGGTGGGAAACCTCAATCTCGCGGAGGATGGCGTGGCCATCGTTGGTGAGGACGATGCCGCCCATGGGGTCAAGCAGCATCTTGAGCATGGCCTTGGGGCCGAGACATGATCGAATAATGTCGGCAACTCTGTGGGCGATTCTGTTAGCGACACCGACTGATTTTGCAAAGCAAGGCAGAGTGGCGGTGCATCAAGGTCGTCGGCACGTACGTCTTGGCGGCTGCAATATTGGAGAGCTGAGCTCTTCTTCCAGTCTGCCTGTCACCACCGGCATTGGTGTCTGCAGGGACAATTCATTAGCATCGACAGTATCTAATTGTTTGGGCACACCGTCGCTCCGGGAATGCAAAAGGCGGCGCAGGCAGCAAGCTGATTTCGGCGGAGGCGGGGGGATGCAAAAAGGATAATTTTCGGTGGGACATACTCATAACCACAACAGGAGCTTGCATGTTGGGCGAAAGCGTGCTTCTTTTGCGGGAAAGAAGTTTAGAGGATACAAGGGCACTTCGGGGACCAACAACCGCGACAAAATAAGAGGAGGAAGAGGATGCAAAAGATAGGGAGAGCTGGCTAATGGGTCGTGGAGGGGTGGTTTTGCAGGAGAAGGCGGATTGAAAGTTTGGGTGGGCCCTATCACCAAGTTTCGGGCGGTGCTAGCAAGGTGCTGATGTGAGGTACCTGGTGTTAGCTCTGTATGTGCGATTTTGGTGGGCGAGCCAGACGTTAGGTACATTGGTCGCCTGCTCGTCCGCCAGATCCAGCAGCTTCCATCTGCTCAGGGCTGTTGGGGCGCTGTCAGCGTTGTGCGCCCGGCGATTGGCTGAATGCGACTCTGCCCCGCACAGAAACTGGGGTCCCCTCATCAAGTCTGTGCAGCAAGTACCTTTGCACTCAGGTAAGCCACGGAAATACCTACTGCCTGGATAGCAACACCATCGTCGACGATGATAAGGACTCGCGAGGTCCTTGCCAATCGTCCTTGTACCGGCACTTAATCATTCAGTAAATACTCCGAAAGCCGTTCAATATCTCTCTGAACCGCCAGAATTCTTCCCTTTCAAGCCTATCACTTGCCATCCTCTCCTCAAACGCCATCGCACCACGGATTACCTCAGCGCCTAGTCCGCCACCAGGATTCAGCTTGCTGCGTGAGATGCCCACACAGGCATCCTTCTCGCGCAAATCTGACACCCGCCTTGACTGCTCAATAAACTACGCTATCAGCTCACTTAACTCCGCCGAATGCTACTTTCCCCCGCGCCAGACCCGCTGCCACATGGTCGGTCTTGACGCGCTATCTCGTCTCGAATGGTGCGAACCGAGGCGTAGCTAGTCCAAAGCTGCACATATGTCCAGCATGGCCACCCACGCGGACATATCATGATCAACGTCTTGCAAGGCTCCAGCAAGGACTGGCGCTTCTCGGGCATATCATGGGCTGTCGATGCATTGCTACTCGCAGGGCATACACACACGGCGATGCCCGAAATAGTGCATGTGGTAAATTGTACAGAGTCATATGCGCATAATTGCCAATGATAGTCCCGGCAAGTTGTATCAAACTCAGGTGCAAATTCTCCTAGTAGCTAAAATGAGTGTGCTACGCATTAACAGTAATCTTCTTGATCCAGTATCAATCTCCCCGTACGTGGTGCTCCAATCGAACATCAGTGCCTCGTAATGTGAAAACCAGCATCAGACGTCCGCGTGTCCGAGCTTTTTCGTCGCCTCTACAGACGCGCTATCCTGTCCTCTACTTTGACCTCTATCACTCGTTAGATCATCAAGTCAAAGATCCATTTTGCCCTGCGTTGAAGCCTCAATGTCCTCCTGTGTTGAAGCATCATCAACGTCCTCCTTCTTTGGCCAGGGCCACCATCCCTTCAATGGGGTATTACCAAGCATAGCGTTGAAGCATCGGCCGCTATCGGCGCTATCAAAGTAGTAAACGATCCGTCCATGGGGGTCCTTCGCGGACACGTGTCGAACATTTGCAAGGGAGAGCTGGCTTGGCCTGAACTTATGCAATGTGCTTATCGCATGGGCACGCACCGCCAGGGTGCCATGCCATTGCGCTGGCTCAGTATCAATGAGCTCGTAAAAGAGGCCATGGCGAAACTTGGCATGTATCCATTCGCTGTCGGGTTGTGTCGCAATGAACTCGTCGGAAGAGAAGGTCTTTGTCGAATCGATGTTGTTCTCTGACCAAAAAAGGCCACTGTTCAAAAGGACAGCCACATCCTTGACCTTAAGAGTGAGCTCAGCATACCAAGGCACATTTCTCAGCTGGCCAAAGTTGTAGTCTATGCCTGAAGGCATGTTTTTGAACTCATTGGTGGTGACGTCTTCCAGAAAGCCGAAGGTGACGCTTCCGCCGCCCTCGAAGCGGCCTGTTTCTGGGTTGGTGCCTGGTGGCTGCATTGTGCTGCTTCTCTGCTGTTAGATTTGGCTTGCTAGTCCTGGTTAGATGCGGATCGTTGGAGAAGACAAAGTATTGACTGTACACGAACAAGTGATAAATAACGTGTGGAAGTCTCGCTTTGCGTGTTGACGCCCGTATATATCAAGAAGGCGGGATGCCGCAGAGCGAAGTTGACCTGGTGAACGAAGCCTGTGAACTTTTCAAGGAGAAAGGTCTCTCTGCTTGGATAAGCGATGATCATCCGAGGGCTTTGGGCTCTTATAGATAAATTTCTCAGAGAACGGGCAGCAGTTTCCTTGGAGAGCTTCACAGACGTGCCAACGGAAAGCTCTGCTGCAAGCACTTGCATCAATTCACAATCCCACCTTTTGCTTGGTACTATAGCAATGAACTACCTAGCTTGAAAACAGCTGTGCCTCTTTGGGCCATTCGGCGGCTTGGGAAGGACTAACCTGGCATTGACGTGGCACGGCAACGACACTGTGCAAAGCGACAATCATTTGGTGGAACAAAGAGCACAGCATTGATTTACATAGAAAAGGGAGGGTCTTGGAGTTTTTATTCTCCATGAGAGCCTCGGAGAAAACTCTCACATCGGATGCAGCCCAGTTGCCTCCCGGGAATTTTTCCTTGACTCTGCCAGTGTATACATGCATTTCCGTCAACACATAAATAGCCAGATTCAGATGCAGTCCAACCATTGTCAAGATGTTATACAGAACCTAACTCATTTTCCACCCCATCATGTCCGTCACGCCTCTGCCTCACAGCTCACGCGACAACGGCGACGGCGCCGACCTCTTCGCCTTTGCGCGCTGGCGACGCATCCTCTGCGCCGAGACGCCCGACCCCGGGACCTTTTCAAACGGCATCTGGCCGCACTTCGACAGCTGCAGCGCACTTTGCAGCCTATAGCTGTATCTTTTTCTGTGCATGAGTGTGAGCATTCCCCCGCAGCCACGTTCAAACGTTATACACGCACACGTTTCGCATCTGCTTCTCAAAGCGTCTGGCTTCTTGCGTCTCATCGTCTTGGAGCTCCACGGCGTCGTGATGCAGCGTGTTGAGCAGCTTCTCAGTGGATGCGCGCGCGCGTTGCTGCTGCTGCTGATGCGGTTTGGTCGTCGAGGCGGTAAACTTGGACGGAAAGACGCGGTCAAAGGACGCAGGGCTCAGCTGAAGGCGGCGCGTGTCCATGGAAATACCCTGTAGTAGCTTCTCGCGCACAGACATGGCGCTCAGCGGCTTTGAGGGGGTAGATCGGGTCCCGGAGCTCGGAGCCGGGATGTCCTTGGAGAGGTTGAGCTGTGCCGGGCGCCGCTTGACCTGGCGGAGAAGAGGGTTGGGCAGGAAGCTCGGTTGCCTCATTATAAGCGGCTCTGGATGCTTGTGGTGGTGGTTGGTAGCGGGCTTGTCTTCGGCTTCGCTGAGAATTTGGAGTTTGCCGTGGTGATTCGCCAGATACTCAGTCAGCTGGTCGGCCATAATGCTGCGCTTGGCTGGGCCAGGCTATGACAGATGAAGGTAGCGTGTAAGACGATGAGAATGAAAGAGCCTGGAAGAATATTGGAGAAGAAAAAGTGCTTCATATCTGACTGAATAGGAAGAGAGCGTCAAACATGGAGTTTCTGAAAACGTCTTGCAGTTGGCAGCTGGCAGCTGGCAGCTGGCAGACAAACGGACCCCGACTGACTCGCCATCTTCCATACCTTCTTGAACCATTTGGTATAATTCGGTGGAGTAATTTGGCTGTATTTGCGAAAGAAGTCTGTCAATCCAGATATTCGCAATAAGAGCATTGCCTGACACGGCTGTGCATCGAGCGGCAGCATCACGAGGCTTGGGCCGCTTTGAATGCTATCAAAACACTAGCGCAAATATAGAATGGAGTTATCATATTGAAGTAGTGAATGGTCAATCTATAGATGTCTTTGGTGGTGTTTGTTGCCCTCGTTTTGGGCATTGCCATGATAACGAAAAACCAAACTGTCGCTTCTGGGACATCCTCAGAATACACTATGCCGTCACAAACAGCTCGAGATCAATATTGAACTAGAACCTACATTCTCCAAACTGCCGGGGACACTTTTGAAAACATGAAATGCCGATATGAGAGTAAATAGGTAGACACAGACGAGCTTACGTTTCTTTGAGCTTGGGGATGAACGGAAAGCCCAGCACTTCTCTACAGCATGGCTACCCTGCACCGCTTCTGCCAAATCTCAGCCAACGACTCGCGGAAAAAAATGTTCGTCGCCCTCGCTTCACGTGGAGCCTCATACAACGTTGTAAGAGACCATTTCTCCGACTGCCGAGTTCCAAACATGTCACGAAGGGGCTCCTTGCTATTGCGTGGCCGGCGTGCTGCGACTCCCATCGCGCCGCATAACGGCCCAAAGAACCCAAGCGTTCCAATGAAGCGCCGGCGCCGAGGAACCAGCTGCAGGGACTTTGATTCATGCTCGTCCCTGTGACGAGGTACTACAAAGAACCCGCCCCATATCTGCTCATTCTGCGTGAGGCGGCATCGGACACGCGAGAGTACATTGACATGTGTCGTTCCCCAATCCCATCCGTATCGGGCCGTCGGTCACGGAGCATCTTCTTCGCCGTGGTCGACATTTACTAATGCCGAGTGCATGATGGGAGAAAAAAACAAAGCAACCTGTTTGTCATCGGGCGTCGACGCCTCCTCCTCCCACAACAAGCTGCAGCAACGCATCGTGACGTGGAGGGTTTCCTGCCAATGAGACAGATGGCTGGCGCGCAAAGCTAGAGACAAACAAAGTTTTTTCGTCCAATAGTCTGCCGTAGAAACATCAATATCTGGCAAAAGTCAGGCCAGGAAGGATTCGAAGCCACCATGAGGCAGTTTTTCTTCTTACTTTGCGTCGTGGTGAGGTAGAGAGGTTCTTGGCACCCGAGACATGCGGGTTCGGGGAGCAAATGCCCGTTTCGGTCGGGTCGGCTGGTGAGCCAAAACGGTACACTACGGCATGGGCGTCTTTTCAAATGTCTGCCGCGGCAGAATAAGATTTCAATTTAAAAAAAAAATCGAGACTGGGAGATGCAATTTCCTTGTTGCTTGCTCTATTCTTTACGCGCAGAAGCACTTCCAATTGGCATCAGCAGCAGATGCATGTACAGACGCCATTCAGCCACGTCGAAAAATGGATTGCGCTTCGAGAGGGGTCCGGCCTGTATTCAGAGCTAGTCCTAGGATCAGGGCTGTATTGATGAATATATATTGAGAGCAATTGGCTTGGCTGCCGCAGAGAACATGTAATTTGCTGCCGTTCTTGGCCCACACAATTGCCACGATGCATTTTTCTTTTTATGTAGACTGCACAATTCGGGGGTGGTGATGAGTTTTACAGCTGCACGCCCACGGCCGAGAAGCGGAGAGGAAAAAAGGTAGAATGAAATTCGGATAATTCTTTAATGGATAAAGAATTCCAAGCAAACGGGCCATACGGTAAAGCCGTGCAAAGCGGAATTGACAAACAGTCAAAAAGGCAGTAATTTAGCCCACTACCAAGGATTCTCGTTCCGCATACTGGGGCCTGGCCTGTTTGGATGCTCCGTACTTGTCCGGTACATGAGGCCAGTTTTTCACGACACCGCCTGAGCAAAATTACAGGTGTTTGTCGGACGTTGTCTTTTTAACCTCTTCTTTTATTTATTTTGTTTTATTTTTCTCCCCCGTGACAATCGACTGTGGCCCTGCGGGCTCCGTTCCGCAGGAGCAAACAAAAAGCTCGGTGTAGAAACAACGTTCCGGATGGCTCCGCGATTGGCCCGGGATACTTACGCCGTAGGGATATTTATCCATCGTGAATGGAGCCCGGCGATGGTGACGAGGCGATGGGAGATGCAGCTTGTGCAAGGTGCAAGGTGCATTGTGAAGAATGTTCATGGGAGCTGGGACATTTTCAAGGCTCTGGTGGGCCTGGTGGACGTGGGTTGTTGTTCTGGTCACACGACGGCTTCAATGCAAAGTCGCAAGGGTTGGTTTTGCATATGACAGTGTCGATTCATTTTGGTTTTGCATAATCTTGTTTGTAGTCACCGAGGGTTAGAAAAAAAAATTCTTTATAAAGAAACCAATGCCAGACAATGGCTTACGGGCTTGCGGGCTTAAGCTTAACAGGGTAATTTCAATTACACAAAAGGCGGAATTCTCGCGATGAAGCTCTGGAACAAAACGGGGACATGACGAGACAAAGCGGAACTTTGCAGCTGGACTCTGCAGCTGAAATTCTGATACACTGCCTTTTCTCAATATCCGCGGTTAATGCATCCGCTTCCTGAGACGCATGTCTGTGACGGGATCGGCGGCCCGTCGGCTTCGGCCGAGCGAGCGGGCACCAGCACAAGATTCGAGGCAGCTACGGATATCCGTACATTTGACCAATATTCATCAAGACTAACCGTAGTTTTCTTTTTCTTCCTTTCTTTGTTCTTGGCTGCCAATGTCTTGATGACGCTATACTCATTACGCCATAATGTCTTGATAAAGCGAAAAAAAAATTTGTTCAAATAATAAAGCACAGGCCAGCTTACGTATCCTGTCGTGATACACTGCCCGGATCAGACGAAAAAAGTGACAAGAGCCGGGACCCGTGGAAAGGCAAAGAAGAAAAGTGTTTGTGTACCTCGATTTCATATACGCCCCCCACCCCTGGCAGGAACCTGAAGATGCGTTGAAAAAAAAAAATCTTTTCCTCATCCCTAGCATGTCACCAAGGGCAGAAAAAAATGTGCTTGATTGCTGATTATCCACCATGCTTGCCGTGGGAAGAATACTTGCTCTAATCCTTGTACATGACATGACTGACTTCATCCCTTTCAAAAAAAAAAGATTTTTTTGACCCCGGCTGATATGTCTAGCGCCTTTGCTCGATCGATCTCACTCGGGTCAAAAAAGTCCTTCATCTTCTTGCCGTCTACAGGGGGTAAGGGGTACCGCTATTTCTGCACCTATTTTGTTCCCTTGCGCTGCTGATAATATCCGTATTCCTGATATTATTTATTTAGACATGAAAAAATATGAACCCTCCTACCAGGGTCCCTGTCTCCCTTGATGGCTAAACACGACGTGAAAAACTCTGCTAGCCGTTGCAATGTGACTCAAAGACAATATTGATATTCGCTGGTCAAAAAAAAAAAAGGGGGAGCGTTTATGCCATGAAATTATGCTGGCAAAGTCCTGTCAGGTGTTGAAAACCCCATAATTCACAAGGTTGGACATATGCCGGATAATACCCAGTAAGAAGCATAATGTGTTTAGTTTCAGCAGCAAGCCACATATACCCATCGAGACAGGGAACAACCCGCGCCCATCTCCGACCCGGATTCGCGCCAGCAAAGAGAGTCTGGACGAAGAGTTGCGCGTGGCTGATTAATGCCGCAGCTGGTTTCGCGGCGCCAGCGTTTCACCCACGCTAAAAAACAACAACACACAGGGAAGCTATTGGTTCGCAGGTTGTTCTTTTCCAAAAAGTCTAGATCGGAGAGGGGCTGACAAGGCAGATCGTACGTGTGTGTGTTGTTTTGGGACCGGTTTCGCGGCACAGATGGGATGGTCTTTGGTGGGCACTTGGCTGATGATTCTTATGTCGATAAATTAACAGAAAGCTTCGCAAAAAAGTGATTGGTTGGTGTTTTGGGCGAAATCGAGAATTGCTAAAGAGTTGTTCTTCTTAATGGCGTCGTATTGTTTGCTGTCGCTTGCCGCAGGGCCGTCGCCACAAATTCACACGATGGAGGTCAATCTATCTCGATAGCATTGCATATTTCAACTTGTTAACTCGCAGACGATTGGGTAAGCATTTTCCAGCTCCAACATGGATGATACGAGTCATTCTACAGTTTTATGTGAAGTGAAAAAAAAATTAATAAAGAAATAATCTTTTTTGTTAATAGAGTAGCAGGTGAAGAAAACAAACGCCGTCTGACGCACGCATCAGCCAACGGCGGTCATGAAACGGCACCGCCTTGCTGGCTGCAAGGGAGTAGGAATGAGACGACAACCATGCGGAGCCCCCCCAAAAATTTTTGCACATGCAACGAAGAAAGAAGGAAAAAAAGTCAATGTTACGTCGAAATGGGCCAGATTCCCGTAATCTGAGCGGATCTAGACCATTTACGTGGACGTTGGGCTGCGATGCATACTCGCCCCCGACTTTTTGCTACGCTCTCGGCTTCTTACTCTGCGCTCTCTCAATGACGCGATTCAGATGTCATTTTCTGACTAGGACATGTATTTTTGCCTTTACTCGTGCAGGCTGGAGCTGCATCGTATAGCGAGCGGCATTGACCGAAATAATTACACGGTGCCCTTTGTTGGCTCTGCACTTGATGCATTGAGGCCAGGAACAAGGTCATCATTTTTCTCGCCAATGAGCAACTCCCCTTTTGGGGGCTCTATTGTTCGAGCCTTGTTTTTTTAGGAGGCCCATTTCAGGCATCGTAGTGTTGACCTCGTCAGCCGCCCAGCAGGACCTCTTCTTTCACTAGCTTTTCCTTACGAGATTTTGAAGCTGACACATTTCTAGTCTTTCGCCCTCTTAACTAAATTTCCATGTCAAAGAAGGAAAAAAGCCACAAAAGCTAAAATGAAAAACAAATCTAACCGTCACCTCCCCCCATCAAGACTTTACCGTGGACGGCAAGGCGGGCCAGCAGTTTTAGGTTTAGGCGCAACGGGCCAAATCGACATCCCGCAAAAAAAAAATTTCCTTGCTAGATTTCAGTTTTGGGGTCACATCTTTTGCAATTTACGGATTAGTTTTAGTGGCCATTTTACTTTCTTGTTAGCTTGTCGCTCGCAAGGGCTAATAAACAGCTATGCACCAGACAAGACCGGACGCCGTGGCTGTTACCCAGAACTCACTCGGTCGAGGCTTTGGCAAACCAAGGCCGACTAAACGCATTGGCCGCCGTTGTCTAGCCTAATGCATCAAGGGATGTGATTTTTTTCGGACGAGAGAGAAACTTTTATAGATTTTAGCTTCCTACTGTAATTTTAATCTCCCGTTTTTTTTTCTTTTACTGTTTCTTTTTTTTTTGCCACTTGGACACGCGAGCAGCGACCAATAAGCTCGAGCCCCCAAATCCGAATGTTTCGGCCGACTGCGCGCCGGACAGATGCGGATATCCATGGCTTTACTCCGTACGCAATTCTGTATATGCTTTTTTCTCGGGTTTCTTCTCTTCCTCGGGCTCATCCAAGTATCCCTAGGGCATTTCTTTTGTCTTTTGGTGTTTGCCAACGCATTGTTTACGTTTTAATAGCAGGGTCAGCAATGCGGTAATAAGCTGCGTCGTTTCACTCATTCGTCGACCTGACGGGCTCCTGCAACATGACCGTAGACGAATCGGATTTTTATGATAAAAAACAAAAGAAATCAAAAAAACTGAGGCTCTCCACCACAGGTCGTACATGTCTACGGAGTAGCCAATTGCCAATTCAAAAGAAAATCGTTGGGATATGGCTGGAATGCGACACTAGGCTCAGGGCTTGCTGCCCAAGCACAACTCACCACGTAAAGAGTCTGAGCAATTTTTTTTAATTTCTTTTTTTAATTTCTTTTCGTTTCTCTTCACCGTTGCATGGGAAAGGGACGTTGGATGGGATCCAGATCCCTGAAGTGAACCCATGCAGCACAGCGCCGTGAATCTTGCGGTGCCACACGCAACCCATGCGCGTACATCCAACGTTAACTTATTCAGCCTTCCGGAAGAGGAAATTCAAATTGGCGCCACCACATTTGTGCAACCTCTCACTAAATACTCCTTTATCCATACAAGGGAAAAATTGCATCAACTAGTGTAATTTCGTACTCATTTTTCATCATGTACCCTAACATTCTTTGCCCTATCTCCTTGTTTGAGAAAACTTTTTCAAGTGAACCCTCTTTTTGCACGTCCCTGCTCCCGCAATCTCGTTGGCACATCGAGATGCAGTCTAGGCCCGCCCTGTCACAGTCATCATTCCACCTCCCTTGCCTTGAGGTGTAAGCACAAACGTTTAATGCACAAAGTGTCTCATGTTCAAAGGACGAAGAAAAAAAAAAGAAAAAAGTGGTCAAGAAAAAGTCTTCTTCAACACAAGCAAACTTTTCTTGCTTGCTCGTGCGTGCGTGTTGAATTCATTCTTTGCTAATTTCATAAAGAAGCCCTCCCACGCCGGGGACGTCGCTTTGCCCAATCTCATAATGATAAAAACCCTCCTTATGCTGATAAACATGTGGTCTGCCGACTCCTCCTGTATGTTTGATGCACAAAGATCAACCCCTAGAGGCAGCCCAAAAAAAAAGGAACAAAAGAAATCAACCCAAGTAAACTCCAGAAATCATTGAAGCGTTGCCAAGCTTCTCTCAGATAAACGCTCCATGGTGATCGCCCCGACATGAAAATAGAACTGCGAAATAGGATATTATAATGAACAAGATGATTTTGCTTTTTTCTTGGTATGCAGGACGCCGTTGTAATGCCCGTCTTGGTACAACAAATTGGTCGCTAGGAAAACAGTGTGGAAGAGTAAAGTTGTAGTTGTCGTTACGTGATCGAGATGAGTGAGTAGGGTGTACCGTGGTTTTTTTTCTGGTCGTGTGTCGTTGTAGTGTGTGTGGTTGTGTTGTGGTGTATGTCGTCGTGATAAAAGTGTCGTGTATGTGTGGTACATGAACAACAGTCCAGTGGTGTACAGGACATTGCCATTACTGAGATCGTCGTCGTTGCAAGCGGACCTGCTCAAAGGACACAGCATACGCCTGCAGCTCCTTCTTGACGCCATCGGAGAGGCGTGAGGCGTCCGAGGCGGTGCTCTGCATGGAGCAGAGGCTGCTGTGGGAGCTCGAGGGCGTCAGCTGGCGGAGGGTCAGCGACGACGACTGGGCGGGCAGGCGATCGGCACGCAACGATGAGTAGTATCCGAGCAGCGGCTTGGCCGTGGGCGTGGTGCCATATGGCTGGGCGTTGCCAAAGTCGTACGCTGGGGAGAGGTAAAACTTGGAGCGGGCCGCGGGGCGGGTGCTACTTGTCGGAGTAGGAATGGCCGCAGAGGCCGTGGACCACGGGCCCGAGGTGGGAGCGAAACCCGGGGAGCTGGCCTGGGAGGAGGGTGATGAGGGCGACTTTTCAAAGTCGGCGAGGCGGCAGGACTCGGAGCAGTAGGCGGCGCCGTCGTGAACCTGCTTGTCGCAGGCGAGGCAGAACTGGTGGGCCCAGAGATCGAGGCTCATGGTGGCGGTTGTGGTGGTGTTGAGTGGTGGTGTGTGTGTGCTTGAATGCAAGTGATGGAAGACGATACAGTCCGTCTACCGGTCAAAGATGAGATAAGAAACGGCAGTCGTGGCGGCAGTCGTGATGCTGTCGAGGTGGAACGGTAGGTAGACAGGTGACAGTGCGAGGACCGGAGAGGTGCAGGCTGACTGTGATAGCGAGACTGATAGCAAGGCTTGCAAGGTTGTGTAGTGATTGTGTGATGAAGGAAAGAAGAAGGAAAAGGTGAGAGGAAGAGAGCTTGTTTTGTAAAGAAGAGAGGAAAAAGTCGCTGGGTAGAGAGAGCGTGTTAGAAGAGGTGTCGAGGAAGAGGGCGGCGGCATGTTAAAGTAGTGAGGGTGAATAGCAGCACAAAGTGGTGCACCAGCCAGCACGTACCAGCAGTGGTCGATGGCTGCATGGGAAGTGGGTTCGCACAAAGCGGGTCCGTCCTTTGACCGTGGACTGTAGTGAAGGCCTCTGGACGAAAAAGTTTTAGCGCCATTTCGTAGTTGCGTACCTGCCTCCCGTCATGCGCCAGTGAAAAAAAATTTAAAAGGGAATCAAAAGGGAATCGGTGGGAAAGGAAAACGGGCTAGCGGGCGTTAGTCTAAAACGGGCAGTGACGGCGCCGAGAGACTAGCATGGGCCGTAGAGGTAGCGCTGCAAGCTGTGACAGGGGTTGCTGTAGTGGGTACTCGTTTTGGGGAATAAAGGACAAGAAGGAAAATGTAGAATAAAATAAAAACCAGAATATTCATGCAAAAACCAAGGGCCCACATGCCCTGCAGCAGATGCGAGCGACCATCCAGCGCTTGTTCCCTGGGGTGGGCACTAGATTGCCGGGGGAGGGGTGAAGAGTCTGTCTGCGTGTACCCCAGCACAATATTCTTTAGATGCAGCAGCCAAGGTAAGTCGAATTATGCAAGCTCTGCACAATTGGGCAAGGTGTCGAGACCATGGGGCTCGCGGGGCGGCCGTCGACTAGTAGCCGCCGTGGAACGGGGTGGCTTCAGCTAAGCAGCCTCTGCGTAACAAGAAGAATCCGTTGGCAATAATCAGAAAGAAGAAATTTGCCAAGAAGAAAAAATTGGAATAAAGTCAATGATGAAAGAAGCTCGGGAAAAAATGGGCAAAAAAAAATTCTTGCTTGTCACGCAAGCCCGTTTACACGCACTACACGCACTACAAACTGACGACATTGGCTCCCGCAGTGGTGTGTTTCCACTACCAAAACACGCAACAGCCCCCCTGTAGACACTTGACACTGTGCCCTGTGACACTTGAGCTGCTGAGTAAAGCCCTTTTTGCTTGTACCATCCAGCGGGCCGTCACATCTTTTCTTTCCCTCCTGTTACAGAACAATGTCGGACCAGTCTGACTGTTGACTGATATTATGGATCTGGTGGTGCAATTCCGCTTTCCGTGCTCCGAAATGCTCCCTCTTACCCAGCCAGTCAGCCAATTGCGAGGATAAAATATCAGGATAAACTTGAAGATCTGCTTCCCGTCGATGGCGCCACAAGAGGGTCCCCGAGTTTTAGTAAAAAAGAAAAAAGAAAAAAGATCCAGCGCAAATGCAACTGCCCCGGCATCGGCAGCTTGTTGCTCATACTGCCGTGGCTGTGTGTCAACATTCCATTCATGTCCGTCGGCGTCACTGTCATGATTTCAAGAGGTGAAAATTTTTTCTTGATTGTCTTCGTATCAAACTGCGGCGTCTGCCTAGTCGCTTGGGGGCCATGTGGTGTCCTGTGCAGACAGAGGCTCTGTCCGCCTCGTAATGCACCCGTGTGCAAGCGACAAGGTACGCAGAGCACCCCAGATATCAAGGTGCGCGGTACAAGCTCATTCCGTAGTATCATGGCGACATCAGCAAGTACCAATCTTTTCCTGCAATTCGTTTTTGACCTTGCAGGAAACATTCGTTTGCCCACGCAGTGCCTTTTGCTCTTCTCCATTTTCGCCCCGTGGCTTGATCTCTACATGCATGCATCCGTGCAATTCTGCTCCTCCTGCGGCGGCCCTTTCCATCATCCGCGTACCCCATCACGCAACTTCACGCGGTACTTTTCTTCAACCACTTGCCACGCTTGTGCTACCATCAAGACAGAAAGACGAACAAGAAACAACATGAGACGCTCCACTGGCCAAAGAAGGACGCTGGCTAGCTCTCCATCATCAGCCACCACCACGAAACACCACCACAAAGCACCGCCGCAAAACACCACCACCACTACCACCACCATCAACAAAGGAATGCATGCATTCTGCGACGGCTTGGCGGCCCTGGTGCTGCCACTTTGCGCTTTGCCGCCCACAAGGCACCCAAACAGTACAGACGTTCACTTTTTTTACCCTCAGGCTCACACGCCCTTTCGGAGCACCAGGTCATCCCCCCCCCCCGTTCTCTTTCGTCTCGGCCGGGTCCAATGTCTCTGACATATTTTTCAACACACCTTTATTCAACACACACACCCAAACACCATCGAAAAAAGGCGTTACATCTATTCGAGTTAGCGGTGGTGGCGACTCGCTAAAAACCAATCATCCGCTCCCATCAGCCCCAAGCCACCAACGACCTTTTTTCCATTTCTGGGCTAGCCATTGTGGCCATGATGATACCTGCCTGCGGCCCGCCAGACTGTTTTCTTTCTATCAGCGTTGGTGTCGCCACCCTCTGGGACTGTGTGCGTCGTCGTTGGCTCTGTATGGACGGCCTTTTCCACACACACACACCTTGTTCTTCTGGTGATGTGCGACGTGATCTCGGCGTGTTCGGCCAAGGTCAAGCATGGACGAGACTGCCGATGGGTATGGTGTGTCGCACTCGAAAATCTGTCGCCACAGTCATGCCCATAACATGTCGCTTATCACCATCATATCCCGCGTTTTATCCCCACGTATTTTGAGCCTGGCCTGAGCAGAGCCACACGGTCAACAGTTTCGTCATGGCGCAGCACCCAAGTTACTTGCATGTTGAGATCGACAGCAAAGGCCAAGACTGCAGTTGCATCCCAAGCAATACCGGCTCTCGAGCAATGTGCAAATTTCATCTACGGGTCTCGTCACTCGACAAATGATACATGCTCATTCTGGCATTGACACGGCACGGGTGGAATTGACCGTTTCTCGTGGCTGCCCGGCCGACTGCATCACTACCTACCTGCACTAGTTCGATCCAGCGGCTACTTGCCGCTCCTTGATAGCCATGTCTGCACCTTGACCCTGGACAATTCCCTCGACTCGGCTTGTGCCACGTTGGGAAGCTGCACGGAATGTTGCCGTCGCCAAATTTTTTCTCTCTCCCTTGTCCGAGACCTGGCTTCGTCCGAGACCCCCCAAAACGCCTGCAGAAATACCAACACGGTTGATGCCGCATGATGCAATATGCTCGATCAACATGCTGCCCAGCAACAACAAGAATCAAAAAGGCGATGGAAAACCTGCCTCTAATGCCCGCAAACCCGAGATGCAATGCAACGCTGCGCCATGAGTGGTGGTCTGTGCTGACCCGTCATTGGACCAGCCGTGTCTCCATGGCCCGTTCTGACGACAGTGGTACTCAGCCCGCAAGCCACCATCACGGCAAGCAAAGAAACAAGAACCGGATTAGTGAACGCCTCGTTCATTTCGTATCACGAATGATCAGAGAACCCCAGATTTCAGAACAGCGCCATCGTTGCAAGCGCCTTCTTCTCTGAACCCCTACCCTGCCTACTAGTTGCTGTCTTGGCAAAAGACACAGTGTCTCTGGCTCACGTTGATGGAAGGGCGCGACATGCATGTTTTGAGTCGATTGCCTAGCGATGAGTACAAGGGGACCACGTATTTGCATCTCGGACAAGTGCCGCGAAGCACGCATTGCATATACTGATGAAGCAACCGTTGTAGGCGCACCTTGTAGAACCCTGATGTATGTCCATGCAGGAGCCTCGTGGATGTATGTAGAATTGTTGGTGTCTGCCGCATTTGACCTGTAACATTTCCACCGTCTTTGTTGCTGCTGGTCGGGGGGGTTCAAGGGCTAGTGATGCAAATGGGCCAGCCCTCCCAATAATCAGCGATGATCACGAAGCAACCACCACAAACTATCTCGCGCCACTGCTACGCAGCACTGACCACGGTCCACCAGCAGCGCGGTGCCTCCTCCGCACCCTGGGGATCATTTATGTGCTCCTTCTCCGCACTCTGTAGTAATGTGATGAGACTGGGTGCCCCTCGATTCATTGTCAAAACGGGGGGAGAGAGACAGAGCGAGACAGAGAGAGCCGTGAGAGCCTGATGAGCAAAGCACCAGCTCTCTCGCTTGGAAGGAATTCCCCTCGCCCCAGCCCAGCCCAGCCCCAGTTCTAGCATGACCCATTTGGGTTGCTACTTTGGGTCAACTGGGGATGCGACGAATCACAGGACCTTTGCCAAGCGGCTTCTCCGCATTCAAAGAAGCTCTATGATGGATCTCTCCCGCCTCTCAGATTTCTCTCGAGTTTTCCGTCGTCATTCTTGTTCTGTTTCTCCCCACTTGGCTAATTACCTTGGCGACATGAGGGTGGCGCTTCCATTTGCTTGAAGAACTGGAGTACAACAAAGCGAATATAATAAATTACAGGCAGTTTGGGAGATGCGGATCGGCAAAATTCGGCGGCGCGGTGGTGGAAAGAATCTCCAAACATAACATGGTTTGTTAGAGAGACGAACGCAATTTGCAAAATCGGGCCCAGATCAGCAAAGGGTCCAAGACAAAAGAAAAAGACGCCAAAAAAACATTGGTACACGATGACAGCGGCAGCCGCGGATGCGACGGGCGGTCCAATCTAGCAATCTGCTAATAGAGACAGCCAAGACGGAGAGTTTTTCTAGTCTCTTTTTTTGCTTCTTTTTCGGTTATACGAGGCATGCGCTCGAAAAAAAACTTGGGAGACGTTTGCAAGCCAGTCCCAGGCACACCACATACCAGCACGGAACAAGCCGCTGAACCCTGTGGGTTTTATCGAATTCACAAAGCTGTATTTGCTTTTTGATCTTTTTCTTTCTTTTGTTCCGCAAAATAGTGCTATCCCAGCCTCGGGCTAACAATGAAGCTATACCAATAGACGCCAAAAAGACGTCGCATGGCAGTGTAGTTTGGGCCATCCCCCCTCCCCATGCTGCTGCCCAGAGGGAGGGGAGGGGCATTCAGAACTGGGAAATTGTCCTCCAATGGTTGATAAATTTCCGCCGGCAGATGTGTACATGTGCAAAAAAGCGAAGTGGGAATAAATTGCCCAAATTGTTCCCCCAGCCAGCCAGCCCAAGCAGGCGGCGCGCCGCCCTCCCTCGTCCCTGTCTCGCCCGAAACTCCGAGGTCTGGCCCCCTGGTTCCTAATATATTTTGTTTAGCCCTGGTCAGATATCTCGTGCAGCAGGGACGACAAGGGTAATGAGTGAAGTGGGATGACTGTTTGGCCTCGGGGAGGGGGCGCAAAAAACCTGGGCCAACGAACCAAACTCGTCTGCGAGAGCGCCACCATCGCCGTTGAAGTGACAGAATGGGGCTATTACGGCGGCGCTTTGCTGCATGAAGGCGATGAAAGGAAACGGTGGTAGCAAAATACAAGAAAACTTTTTTTTCATAATCTTTTCAGAGTTGGTTCTATTTCAACTAGTTTCAGGCCGTTGTAGGCGCTCGCGTGGCCCAACGACGTTGCAGACTTTCTCAAGGGTAAAAAAGAAACAACTTGCTCATGAGATTTACAGCATACAAGAAAAACCGTTACAGGGAGCGTACTCTCGGTACAGAGTAGCTCTTTCAAGACGGACATCATTCTCGTCTCATATCTATAACATACAAGTGTTATTTTATTCCCACAATCGTTTGAGTTTTCCGGGGGAGCACCACCCCCCCTCTCCCCCACCGACTCGAAGCCAATAATGCGAGGCCCCGTCGCTAAAGACCCTCGCGGCGTGGCGCTCTAGAGCGGGAACAGACCACAAATTTTGAAAGTGGGATTGAACGGGTGGGAGGGGCTTTTCTTTTGGTCCCGGGTTGCTTTTTAGTATCTTTTTGGGCTTCCCCACGATGGAGGTTGATGAGTGACCGGAAAAGCAATCCCAAAGAAGTAATGCCTTGTAAAGGCTCATTTCGGAGTCATGACTTGTTCGGAATACATCTCATATTGTTTGTGAAACCTTCAAACAAGGACCAAGGTCTGGTCTGATGTTACAGTTGTGCGACGCCCACGACGGCCGTCGCCCTACTCTTGCACCACAGACGCACACACACACGCAAGCTCCTTGGACAGGGCGGCCCGCCCCCTGTCTACCGCTTCAGAGTGGGTTGCACAGAGTGAAAATAAAATTATAATATCAAGTGCGAGCTAATTAGCGGGAAAAAGAACAGACAACGGGGTTCAAAATTTCCCGAGTAATCGTTGGAGCGCAAAGTCCCCCCCAACGCTACCGTTGTATTCGGTGAGTTTGAAGAGAGACTGTATTGTCTCTAACAGGCACGCTGCTCGAGTCAGGGCTTGGTAACCTGAACAAGTTCCGTCAGCAGGGCTAGGCATTTAGAGTTTCTTTGGTTCCCTAGCAGGCTGGAAAAGAATGTCTGATACGTTCCATGTTCAGATTACGGATACTTCAACCTCGATACAGTTACTGCTGTGCCAGAAACGAGGCTGAGGATCGGCGGACCCCCTTGCGCTGTTTCTGGGAGAAAGAGGGAAGCGGAAGCTTGAAATTGAACAGCCTTTCTTTCTCTCTAGCTCGGGGGAAAACAGAATTGCAGATCAAGAGCCCCCAAAAGGGTCGAAAAGGACTTTCTTTTTGCTGTACAGGGGAAGACTTTGACTTGAACTGTCAAACTCTGTAACTCGTGTTCCGCGGCCCAAGACTTTTTTTTTTTTTTTTTGTGGGCAAGGCAGCGTGGGAGCCAAGACAACATGTCTCCCCTTTTTCTTTTGTGCAGGAAAAGGAAAAGAAGAAAGGGATTCGAGATGGGCGTTTGAAAATATGCAGGTGGCCATGCGGAAAATGAAACAGTTCGAACCTGACCCGAGCAACGACCAACGGGAGGCCTGCCACCCAACGAGGAGGGGGCTCGCTCGTTTACTGTTGTTGGTGCGCAACGTGGGTGGATGGATTTTCTTTTGCGTCTGTCAAGTGCGCAAGAACCAACACCCGGAGAGCTGGGCGGACGTCAAACACGAGTGAGGCGAGAAAACTTTGACGGTGAGGCTTTCGTTGCGTTTCAGCTCGTCAGCAGACAACCCAGGCGTGTGCGATTCCCCTCCCAATTCATTGGTTGCCCCTGGGCGTGCCTTTTTTTTTTTTTTTTTTTTTTACACGGGCACGACACGACGGGCTGTCAATAGTTATCGAGCAGAGACAAACCAATGAATCGCGACAAAGTCTCATGGTTGTAGCTGAGAGTCTGTGAGGAGGTAACTGACTGGTACAAGCAACCCCCATGCCTGCACGAGCCTTTTTTTCTCTTTTTCTTTTCTTTTTTTTTTTTCGGTCGATATCCGCGCACAGCCCTCTAGTGTCTTGGTCATGACGATGTTGAGAGACATTTCCGTTGTAAAATTTGAGACCTTGTTTTTCTCCCCAAACAAAAAAATATGCTGTTTCTGGCGAGCAACAGGCAAACCAAACTTTATCGCAATATAGCACATCGCAAATACGCGGAGTCCCGGATCGCTGGGGCGCGGACGATGTGGTGGCGGTTGCACACCACCCGGGTACTCGTCACCCAGCTTGTCGCAACGGGCTGATGTGTGGCAGGGGTGGGATGATGGACTACTTTTGGTGTTTATTGGCTCTCGGATCAGTACTTTGTAGAGGCTAAGGTAGTGTGTTGCGTGTTGCGCGCTGCGAGGCGGGCTTGACCGCGAACTTGCAGAGATGGGAGGCACTCGAGGATTCATAACTAAGAATAGCCTGGAGGTTTCTCTCGGGTACGAAGAATCCGAAAGGATAATATACAATCATTTAATTTAAGAGGAAGAGCAGTCGATAGTTTCGCGGGTGTTTCGATGGTGAATTGCAAGCTATCAGTCAATAGACTTCACAAGAGGCCGTTCAAGGTACGTTGGCGACTGACAACTCTGGCCATGGACTTATAGCCAAGACATGAGAGACGCGTGCCAGCTAGTCTGTTTTGCTCTTGGCCGTACAAAGATATTTTTCTAATTATTCATTCTTCCTTGTCCGTCAAAAGTTTTTACGCATGACAAGGGGGGTGCCAAGCGAGTGTGACGCCGGACATTACATCTGCCCGAGTCTGCAAGCGTAGCGTGCCGAGCGGAACCCTGCCGAGAGCGGCAGATGACTGTGTGCTTGTTGCCCAGGAGTCAGGACGCCATATTTTGGTTAGTCTGGGTCAGATTCCATCTACTGAGCACGCGCAGGGATGCAACACACATCCTGGGGTCAAAAATAGAAACTTTTTTTTTTTTTCGACGGGCGGTAGCGGTCCGTCTTTTTAGCGGCCGTCGTCACCGTCGCTTTGTGATCTTTTTTTTCTCTTTCGTTTGAGCTTGTATTATACTTTTTGAGACAACTGTTTGTTAGTTGTTCAAATATCAGCGGCGATGACGAGAGCTGAAACGGAAAAGTAAGAGAGGCACCATGTCATCTCTTTTCGGCTTAGCATGCGAATAAACTCTCGGTTGCTGAAAGAGATGGGCATAAAAAAAAACCCCCCCTGTCTTGAACAATGGAGATGCACGTCACTTTCATCACTGCACATGTTCGTACAGTACTCACCGTGGGCCTTTTCAGGGACAGACCGAGATTTGCAAGACCAGCGGGGGGTGGGGGAGATGGTTGCTGTACCAGTAAGCGAGGCTCTACTAAGCAGCGCTAGCTGAGCAAGAGAGAGAACTGGGCAAAATGGCATAAGAAGGAAAAAAGCAAATAACATTGCGGGGGGGGGGGTTATCATGCAGCCATAGCATAGAAGCTGCATCCGTCTCCAATGCTTTCGCTGTGGCGCTTGTTGCTATCACGGGGTTGATACGTTTTGTTGACAAACTTTCTTGTCCGCGTGCATGGCATTATTAGTTGCCAAAGTACGGAGTAACACAAAAACAATGCAGGCTGAAAAAAAAGAAGCTCTTCCTGTTTTAGACACAACAGCGCGTATCAGTAAGTCGACAGCGGACTAAACATGCATCCAGATAAGGCGAGACCCGTGCCAGCTGAGCCTATGCAAGGCACAACCTTGTAATGCCAAGCCAACCGATGCACAAGCTCATGCTGTAATATCTCGGGTAAAGAGAATGGGATTACGGCAGGCTCCTTTGTGCTACGCGATAAATTAGTTTTGTTTTTCTGATGTTGCGGGTCCCCGGAAGCAAGGCCTCATTAATGCATGCAAGCTTTTTTCCTGTAAACAAGCATTAACACGGGTGAGCAGTAAGCTGCAAAAGTCGGCGCGTGTGTTTGATGCGCATCAAATCGTACTGATCTTCTGGGGCGCAGAAAACGAAAGAGGAGACTGAGTGAATGAATGGGCTGGGAGGTGCATAAAGAATGCGACGCTGCAACATATTACGTGCTGCGCTGCCCTTGCGGCTTTGCGGCACGGCGGAGTCGCCTTGTGCAGGAATTGAGGCGATATCAAAGACCTCTTCTTTTTTTTCTTTTTTTTTCTTCCCTTTTGGTCACCTCTTCCCCCTCGGCATTTCATGAAACAATGCACGACACTTTTAGAAACAAAAAAGAGTTCAACAGAGTCTAGCATCGCAATCCGTCGTTCTCTGCTCGCAATCGTTGATCGACAGCACACACATGGGTGAACCGTGCCAGTGCTACGCTTGTTTATTCCTGCAAAGCAAGCTTGCAAGTTGCAAACAAAGAAGGTGGCCAACGCTAATCTCGTCATGGTTGGAATTCCCGACGGCCACTAACGCACGAGGGGCGGGGGAAAAGCTTTGGTTTGGATGGAGTGCTGGTTGTTGCTTGCCAAGCGCACGGATCGTGGAGTGGTTTTTTTCCGAGAGCAGTTCTCTTTTCTACTGTGGCCTGATGGGGAGAACTTTGACCATACGGTTGTACACATTGACTCACCCGTCGAGGGATTAGAATGCGGACGAGGACCCCCGTTTAGCTCAGGAACGCTGCAGGTGTCCGCAGGAATCATCTGCCTCGTCTATTACTCGGCCTGTCTGGGCTAGAAACGAGGGCTTGCCGTACGTATGATACAAGGCAGTCTTGATTTCTCGGCTCACGGCGTCCTACACCTTGTTCGCGAACAAAAGGACACTTTCAGTTTTGGCCGTCATAATCTACTTGAAAAGGGTCTATCGGAGAACCCACAGCGTCGTATGGGGTGGCATCGAGTGTATCCTCTTCCGAGTCCTAGATATTCGGTCATCTGTCCGGTCGTAGCTCTTGTATCCTGCTATGTTTCTTGCTTCGTCTTCTTCAACTTGTGACTCATCATTTTGCTCTTATATGTCTTTGTACTACCCAAAGGGAACGTTTGTGGTCAACCCTTCCTAACAAATCAAGACGGAGTTTTGTGCCATCTTAACAACCTCGCTTTATGTGTTGCAACATGATATCGATAGTTTAATTATGTCTTTTTGTTACACTTTATTTATTTTTTTGGCGTGTTTCTAAACAATCAGCATTCGACTGGTCAAATGATCGTCGCTGTACTTGAAACCGCACTATTACGTTTTGCCTGCACCGCACTGCTTCTTCGTCAGATGGAGTCGACCCTTTTCGTCGTCGCTTCATAACCACTGTGCAAATAAATGCCTTTGTCACATAACTACGTCACTTGGAAATGGGCATGCAACGGTCGCCGCAAAGAACTCGGCTGCGCAAGCAAACATTTCCGGGATGCAATCTTTTGCCGCATGGGCTGGGCAAGAAGATTCCCCCCCCCATGAAGAGATGGCGGCTCATGATTCGACGGGAGGCCACGGGTCTGACGTCGGGTCCCTTGTCGAAAGCTGTGACGACGGCGCTTGAGCTTCAGGTCACACAGCCTGAAAGGAATGCTTGTCAGACCGGCAGAGGCGCTCGCGGCGTACGAATACATGCATGCAGTCGGCTGTAGCACCTCCCCCAGGGCGCTGTCCCAGAGACTCTGGCGTGACCGTTGTCCGAGGGTAGGACAAGTCACAATTGCCTTTTTCCGCACAAGAAGAGTCCATCTTTTTTTTTTTTTTCGTCGTCTTTGAGCACCTGGTCTGTTGCCAGAGATTGGACATTCGGAGAGCCACCGAGATGTGCAAAGCAGTTATGCTGATCGGATACCAGTGCAGTGAGAGGAACCCCTACTCGGATACATCATTTATGACTGCTCAGCAAGGCAATCGCAAACAAACCTGTCTGCTCCACAAAAGACGTTCGCCTCGCCTTGGCATCCACGTTGTCCGACATGACGGCATCGCGACCCTGCCACAGCCGTGCCACCTGAGGCATCCCCGGGACTTGGTCACACTGGCATGGAGAATGGCGACACGGGGCGCCGCGCAGACCCCCCAAATTTGCCCCAAGAGCTCGTGGATCCTGGTCCCAGAGCTCTGGAGAGGCTTCTGTCTTTTTGGTTCAACCTCGCACAAACGTGGCGGCAATGGGGACAAGGCAATCCCGGTCGACAAGGCCCATCTCAGCCTCGCGGCGCCAGCTTGACCAAAAAGACATGATTGGGGCCTGAATATTACTTAGCTCCGAGAGGCGGCTCGGGCAAAGCGACAGAAATGTATACATGCCTCCGAGACACACCCCTGAACAGACAGACAAGGCAAGGAAAAATAAAACGATGAGCTGTGAATACTACCCCACGAGCTTATCGATGCCGCTCGGAAATGCTCGTATCAACAACAAAAACCAACTGCCGGCTGTATCGATGATTGAATCTCATATGCCAGGGGAAAGGAAAAAAAAGGACCCCGAACGCCTGTAAGCCGCTTCTGCGCCACGTCACAAGATTGATGCCATTTCGAGTATGAATCATAGATTATAATTCTATTGTTCCTCATAACGCTTCTCGACAGAGGCTTCGTAGCGCCTCTTTCGCCTCTTACGGTGCCAACGGGCGCCTGCAGCAGCCTTCCTCTTGGACTGGCCATCTCTCTGGCTGGGGCGCCGGCCACAGCCTCCTCAAATGGCCACGGCTTATTGGTTCATGGGCTTGAAATGAGGCCAAAGGCTGGGGGCATCTGCACCAATCTATTCGCTGGTGGCGTGGGGTTGAGCTCTTGAGTGGTTGAGAGCCCATATTCGTGGGTATTCGTAGCGTGAAGCCACTGGCTTTGCGATCTGAGCTGTCAGTTTTACATTCTTGAATCTTGACTCTTTTTGTATGCTCCCCTGTCGCACTATTAAAAAAAAAAAAGTCCAACGCCACCTCCACAACCCGCCCAAAGACACCACATGGGATGGGGACTGGCAACAACTAGCCAACTTGCCAACTAACTAGTTGCTGGTAATAATTACGAATAATAAGCCATAGGATTGCAGGGGATAGAGGGCGCGGCATCCTGTGGCTATGGATGGCGGCACTTTTCTTTCATCATTTTTTATTCGCCCATTTACTTGGCAGCCGTGTGATTAGAATCGCCATTCCCAGACTCCAGTGTGCGGCGACGTTGAAAATAGAATGGGCACCTCAGCCTCGCCGCTTTTTGTTCTCCTCGGCATAAAACGCCACCATTACAGAAAAGTGGGAGTGGCGGGGATATATACGTGGATGGGCAGATGTCCAAGCATAAATGGATGTGCAAACATACCACCTGCGACGCGCAAAGTTTCGAACGGAAGCCATGCACGGCACCCCCAAACAGCCAATGGAGCTTTACTGCTCAAACGCTTGCCGTTTAGAATAGATGGCAATCGTTGTAGAAAGATTTCAAGTCAAGTAGCGTCAGGGTAATGGTGATCCTTTGTTGGACTTCTGGCTCTGGCGTCACCAACATTGAAACATTGGACTGGCGGTCATCTCAACCAGAGTCGACTTTTTGAAGCGATTTGCTTCCACATTTCTTGGCCTACAACTACAAGTTCACGTATAGGTCATTTTGTTGATGCCTTGAATCTATTGAAATATGGCCATGATCGCCATGAGTCGTGTTCTTTCTGCTACTTTGGCCATTGATATGACGTCACGGCCCAACCTGTTCTCATGACATCAAGTGCACCTTGAACCACCAACGAAGGCTAGAGAAACAAAATACGCGCTCATGGGGCTTCGAGATTCAAATAATACTCAGCGTCTAGCGAAGAATGTATTTGCCTTTTGGCAGTCTGACAAGCACGGCTGTTAGTCCATTGACCGACGAGCTCTCACGGGCCACTCCCGCGCTGGTCTGGCTTGGCAACTGGGAACTGGACCATTTTTGGCGTCATATATGGAAATGGCACAGAGACGAATGCTGGAAGGAGGAAATGTAAGCCAGGAGATTTCCGATGCAACAGATGCCTTTAGCTATCCATCTGAGGCGGCGAGCGTTTGAGCATATTTTTCTTCGCCGACTTTCAAACGGGGAACCATAATATCAACCTGAACCGATTGGCTTGTAGCCATCTTCTGTTTGTGAAAAACGCATATACGGGATTTAAAAGTAAGTAGTTGTTAGCTGGGTGGTCGGCATTGCAATCTTGGGCTTTACCCTTCCCGTTCTCGCGGGAAACCCAAGTCACAATCTTCTCATAGTGTCTAGCCTCACAACATCACTTCTCATTATTCTTGTCCGGCATCATAACAGACTAGATTATGCGCACTTGTGCTTCTGCTTTCGAATTTATAGCTCGTATACCGACTATACCGACCCGCCGTCTTCAGTATGGGTTGCGTAGGCACAGGCACAGGCACTTGGCCAGGCAGCGCTCTCCGTCGGCAGCGCCCAAGAGCCGAGGTCATACAAGCCGCAGTGGACGCTGATCAAGACGGGCTCTTATGGACAAGACAATTGATATAAGCCATGGCCATTTTTGCTGCAGTCTCGACCAACGCTTGGCGCTCGGTGGTGGTTGCTTCTACATCGCATCTAGGCAAGTAAACTCGTTACGAGGTTCTTCTTCTCTACAGCAAATCTAGTCTGAAACACATGTCATGGTCGCGAGTATGGTGCGACTTTTCTATATTGAAAAGATCAGCCAGCTATGCGCCAGAAAAGGGATGAAGAACAGCATAATTGAGACTTTGAAATGGGAGTGCGGCCTACTGATACCCATGTAATGTCGAGTTGAAACCAGCCATGCCACAGCTGTTTTTCTGCGCATACCAACCAGATGCTTTGGACTCGAGTGTTACACCGAGCACCGTACCGTTCAATATTCTGTTTCAATATATTCAAGCCACCGTTTATGAGAGAGGCCGCCGGACAACGAGGCAAAGGCGGCGAGGACACTAGTTGACACCAGAGCCGCGCCACCAAGCCACGCTACCCAGCCCTCCAGCCCAAACGGAGACATTCTGCACCGTTTTGCAGACCAGTTTTTCCAGTTTCCTCAACTTTATAAAAAAAAAAAAAGTACTTTCAGGGCGCAGAGCCGCGTTTGGCGTGCCTAGCTTCGTTGAATGTGTCCCGTTCCAGACCACCGCCGTCGTCGTCTCCGGTCCAATCAATGGACCTGGGCAACGCTGAGCCCTAAGAAAATGCAACGGCTGCGTAATCGAGTTGGCCAAAGTCGACTTATTCTCAATTCTCACAAATGACACAAAAGTGTCCATGATTCGTTCTCCATTGTCGGACGCATATGCACGGCAAATTGCAGGACGTCTCCTGCATCTTCGCCCGGCCGGGCGCGCGGGGCCGTGCCGCATCTATTAATATTGCAGCAAAAAAATCTCAACGGTCGCGGGCGTGCAGGAGAGAGATGGGGGTAAAAAGTGGGAAGTAAACAAGGAAAAGTAAAAAAAAATTGGTTCATTATGATGTTGCAGATACGCGTACCATGCCGACTGGTCCGGGGAACGCCTGTCAGTGGCGCCGAGGGCTATATCGAGCACAAGGGCAAGGATAAATTCCAACTTGTGCAAGGCCAAACCATGAACCATTATGCCTTTTACATTATGCATCTAATCAATCATGGCGCCATTTCTCGTATATCGCCGGCAGCAATGATGAGGACGGATCCTGACCATGCCGGGTTTTGGGTGTCGTCCGTGCAGATGATGCAAAGTATGGTTAATTTACTATTTTGCCACCTAATCTTTCGGCGCAAGGCAGACAAGGAAAAGCACGCCACTGTACTCGTACTATTGCCACTTGTTTGGTGTGGAAGAGACGGCGGCTGCCGATCAACACACTGGCAAGCTGGGCATTGCGGCGGGAAAAGTGCACTGTTTAGAGGCGTCTGTTGTTTCATCATGGAAAGCTCAACAAACTCGACTTACTCCCGTTTTCTACTGAATTGGAGTGGGCGTGGATGAGACCGAGACCTTAGCCTCAAGAACTGGAGTGTATTCTGCATCCCGGAGCAGTGCCACAAGTAAAGTCGAATCGACCTCACAATCCGACAATCACTTTATAAAAGCCAGTCAGCTTTGATGGTGGAAGAATAAACATAAAAAATCAGCAATCGTGACTTGAGCTCTGCCATGCTATCCAAACTGCTCGATGGAGTCTGCAGTAGAGAATTGTCAAGTCAGTGTATAAAGTGCAGTATTCTTCCAGCTTGTGGTCTCGTCCTTTTACGCATCTGTATGCCAATACCCGTCTCATGTCTACCTCGGGACGTAACTGACAAGGTGACCTTGGCCACGCCGCTTCATGGCAGGAAAGGCAACTCTTGCAATTACTGCCACGGTAGCTTTGCCAACATTGCCATCCGTTACCACAATGGCAACTTCTGCTACGGACAAGACTGCATGGGCGCATCGACCTACTCTTTGACAACTTAAAACTGCATCGGCGGCGCGCAGCAGCTCCTTTGCCCGCTGCGGTAGTATCGATGCCATATATAGTGAAATACCTGGGTTGGCATCAGAGATGGTTTCCTTTCCAACTTTGCTGTTGGCTAGGTAGCACCACTATAGCGGAACCATTGAAACAGACCATTCATATACTCTCAGGCCTCATTAAATAGAATTCGCGAGTATCCTGCTAGTGCTTCTTAAAAATAGCCAGTATCCTGCTAGTACTCCTAAAAATCGCGAGTATCCTTCTACACGCCTCTCTAACCAGCGAGTATTCCACTACACCCTCTCTAACTAGCGAGTATCTTATTTATACTCCTAAAATGGCGAGTATCCTGCTTGTTCTCCTAACAATTGCGAGTATCCTGCTCGTCCTCCTTAAAATGGCGAGTATCCTGCTTATACTCCTAAAATAGCGAGTATCCTGCTTATACTCCTGTGCAGTAAATAAAACGAAGATCCAGAATTCTAGTTGCTTGGTTTAGCCGCCATCTATCTATTAAGAGAAAAATTTCTTTATATAAGATCAGAGCAGTGAAATACGCCGCACCATTTATTGCCTCACTTAATTTAAGCTGTGGTTTGCTAAGGAGTTGCCGAGTCCGTCAGTCTCTGCTGATACCAGCTTTGTATTCGCCAAAGCCCTCTCATCCGTGCGACCGAGCATGAGCTTATTCACTGGCGTTTGCTCCTCCTTGAGAGACCTCCACCTCCAGGCCTTTACCAGCGGCTGATCTTGGTCTTTGCCCTCCAGAATGCTCACAACCCACTTGCCAATGTTGGGCAGGTACTTGAAAGCATGTCCGCTGCCTCCGGTGACGCATACGAGCCCTTCAATGCCCGGCACTCGGTCGATGAGATAGTGGTTGTCAAACGAGTCTGTGTACCAGCACAGCCGGCTCATAGAAACCGGGACCTTTTCCTCCGCTAGCGCGGGGAGATAGGTCTTGACAAAGTTGGAAATGACTTGATACGCCTTCTCCGGTAGGTCTGAAATGGCAGTCTCTCCGGTCCATCGAGTCCTCGGCACGCTTCGATCCTTGCCGTCGCTCTGCGAGACGGGGTTGGTGTACTTGATGCCTCGGTACCCAACCTTGAGGATGCCGTTGTGGTCGACGGGGAAGCCGTACAGACCGCCGTCGACGCCTTCGCGCTGCTTGAACATGAACGCGGGAAAGTTGGCGTGGCTGAATCTCTGCCGAAGAGGCGAACCCTCGGGGATTTTATACAGGACGACGGATCCTGCCGTGGTTTCGCAAAGGCCATCTAGCTCCGGCACAAGCGACGGGGTCCAGCCGCCGCAAGCCATGATGACCGTGTGAGCGGGATGCTCCTTTCCATCCGCCGTCTTGATGCCAGAAGCCTTGCTTTCTGCCTCGACGCGGAGGAGAGAGGAAAACGTCCCGGCCTCACTGCCGAGGATGAACTTGACACCAAGCTTCCTCGCCTTGTAGAGGGAGAAACAACAGGCTTTGTCGGCAACAACCACTCCGCCCGTCGTGTCCAGAATACCGACCGTCTCCTTTGCAAACGGGTTCAAAGCATGTTCCAGACCCTTTGACTTGGCAATTTCACGGTCTTCAGCCTCATTTGTGATGAGCGCAACTTTCTCTTGCCCTGGAGGGTTGGCGTTTTTGGCCGAAGCCTTTTCAAAGTCACTGAGAATCTTTTGATCCGTACACATCAGGACTCCATTGTTTTTCCAGATCAAGTCCTTTTTGGATAGACCCAGGTCATTCTCATCAATGGTCTTGATTTCCTCGTTCCACTTGTTCCACAAGATGATTGCCTCGGAGCTGAGGTCTGTGTACTCTTTCTGGCCGCCGTAGGCTGATCTGAGAATCTTGGAAGCATCTAGACGGTGGTGCATTAGAGACAGCCACGACACCAATGCAGTACCGAGGTCAACTCACCGGCAGAAGCACCGTCGCAGCCCTCAAAGTACGAGTATCGTGTCTTGTCAACAGGGTGACGATCAAAGACAGTCACGTCGGAGTAGCCGGAGCTGGCCAGGTGCAACGCCGTGCTGAGGCCAAAGATGCCGGCTCCGACGATGATGATGGGGTCTTGTTTGTTCATTGCAACTGCCATTTTATTGAGTAGCAGAAACAGACCAGTAGATTCCTCTATTGAAACGGGGAAAAAGTGAGGGAAAAGCTGCTGTCGAGAACAATTGTCGGCGAGGAAGCATCCAGACGGTTACACATATGACTTGTACGGCATAAAGGGTAAGACGGAAGGGGGCCTTGAGAGTATTGGAAACCAATGTCCGCAATATACTTGGAAGAGCCGAGAAGCGGCAACGGCCCTCCCATCAGGGTTTAATGGCTTGGCGATGATTTGTGGAAACGACGTTTCTGCCTTGATATCGCGGGCATAGCCTGTCATCGTCTTACATGCAGAAAAGAACAAGAATATACTCCATAGTCGGTCCACACTGCCGATGGCCGGGCACCCGGGCCAGCGCGGACCTGTCTGGACGCGAAGCAACTTTTCTCGGGTTTCTTTGTCGACGGGCGGAGACGTTGCCGCGGGGTTCGGCCTCGATCCATTTCGGAAGCTATTACTAAGATCGGGCCATGATAGGCAACTAGAGCCCTTCAGCCCACCTGCAAGGCAATGACTCGTATGACTGTAAAACAGGCGTAGAACGATGGTCGATTACCTCATTCCACAATGTATGGCGAAGTGCGGAAACAGACAGAGACATGTCATCGGCGTATTTTTTAGTTTCGGCAAGTTTGACGGAATCCTATTGTCATGTGGATCGTGCCTCGCCGGCTGTACGTCCAAGTGCATAAATCCGGCAGCCGAACTGTGAGCACACTAGTTGCATGGCCCGCTAGTAGAGTTTCCGGTTCAATACTGTATTTTGATCTATTCTAGTATCTAATACCCGAATTCTTCTTCTCCAAGGTTAAGGTTACGAACATGTCTATTCGTCACGCAGCAAGCAAAGCTGGCCATGTAAAAGGTTCATCGCACGTAGTGTATCCGGTGATGGCACGACACAGGATATGCACCCAGAGTCATCTACTTCCTCTAGAATTAGCTTCTAGACAATTCAAACATTCAATGTACTCACCGAGCGGCATTAGAGTAGAATCTATACTCGCAGCTTTCAAAATCGCAAGCACCTGGCTCGCCAATTGACAAGTGCCATCAGCGCGATTGCATATCAAGGTAATGATGCTGGCAGTCTGCGACGAGGCCAATTTGTTCTGTCCCAGCAGTAGTCTCTTCGCAGACGACAGAGAGAATCTACCTGGCCTCTTGGCAGAGGGCGATGGCGACGACCGAGACGTGTTTGTAGTAATGAGTTGCACTGCAGCAGACTTTCGAGGGAAATTTCTCTTCTTTGAAAAACAAGAAATGCCTCCTGTCCAGCGTACATGCAAAATGCAAGCATCATCCTTTGCGGTGATTGCTCTGCAAAACGTGGCCCCAGACTTGAGAGACGCGCAGTCCGTGTCGGAATCAGTGTATGACGACTCGCACTTGTCGTCTGCGCGCCTCACAATCGTGCCCAGCGCCAAAGGACGCTTGACGTTTCTGATGCTCAGCGCAATGGCTGTCGGCGCCGCCGCAATGTGCCGAATCGCCAGCGCGTGCACCACTTCCGAGCCGTGCTGGGTGAGGGCCGCCGCTTCGGCCAGGGACATGTGCGGGATGAGCCGCGCCCGGGCCACGCGCGAGGGATCGGCCGTCATGATGCCGTCGACTTCTTTCCATATCTGCAGCTCGGCGGCGCCGAGGCCGACGGCGCACAGGGCCGCGCAGAGGTCGGTATACCCTCGCCCAATCTCGGACGCGAGCATGCCGCCGGAATTGTCCCCGAAGAAGCCGGTGATTACGGGTACGCGCGTGCCGCAGGCCAACAGCCGGGCTGCGATTACTGTCGAAAGCTCTGCGTACGCGTCGCCAGCTCGCACGGCTAAAGGACCTCGAGGGAGAATGGTTGATAGATCGACATATTCTGCTTCAACACCCTGTTGCAAGTCTCGGTCAGTGCTGCGAGTCTGAGAGAGGAAAATTAGTTCTTACTAGGTCTTGTAGGATGGCAAGCAATGATAGACAGCTGAGCTTCTCTCCCAGGCTGATTAGCCGGTCCTGAACCAAGTTGTAGTCATAGTCGGATAAAGTCAAAGCTTCAGCAACGGCCGAGACTGTGACTTGGCCTTGCAATGCCAAACGTTCAGCGAGCCTGTCTTGAGAGTTTTTGCTTCCAAGTGACGGCGCTGTAGCTGCCATGTGCTCCTGTATAATAATGTCAAGGCTGGTGCGCAGTGCTGCCAGGCTTTCGCTGTGCTGTACACCGCGAACCCTTGCTGCCTCGAATACGTTGAAAATATCTATTAATCTGAATCCATCATCTGTCAGTACTTTTTGTATTTTGAATACGATTCTCGCTGTCCTCAAGTGATGCTTTGTGCATACCGTGTCGTGGTGCCCGCCACTTTGGACGTTGTACTCCGTGCCGAGCACACCACTGCAACCCGATTCCGTCCCAGCGTTTTCCTGCATAAGTTTGGTACCAAGGTTAGTTTTATGCTTCTATTTTGTCTGTGAAATAGCGTCTCATGCAACAAGTTTGCAGCTTTGCCACACCGTACCTTATAATATCTTGCGCAATCTGTCAATCCCAATACGCCGAATCAGTATTGTGCATAGGGCAATGCAGGTGCAACGACACCAGGGGGACATACCTGAAAGGCATACTTTCCTATGCTGGTGCCGCCGTATTTCTGGACTACCCATTCAAGCTCCGGGTCGTTGCCGTGTACCAAACGTCCCATTTTTGAAAGCTGTCGATTCCGCCGGCCGCTCGTGAGACGGGAGCTGATCTTGGTCCGAGACGATGTCTCTCATTTCTATCCCATCTCACCTATGGTGATGCAAATCATTGCTGACCCTTTTTAATGAACGAGTTTCTCCGAAGCGCGCTGGAGAATCCGTCGCATGTGCAACAGGGCATATAGTTTCCATGGCCACGACCTTGATGAGACCCGATTCGTCAGAGCCTTTGCCCCCTGTTCTTTTTCAAGGAATTACGAATATTATTCTTTTAGCTGACCTTGGTGATCACCCATCTCTTCATGCAGTCGAATGAGTCGCCATCAAGGTACATGCAGCGATACTAATTACGCATCGTCGCTTGCACAGCCTCCCTCGGCCAGCGGATGCCATCGCCATAGTTCGGTGGGCTTCGCTAAATTGAGCAGATTCTCGAATCTCGAGCTAAACTCGGGTTGTTCCACCTTCTCCGCCCGATATCACCCTTGGCAGCAGATGCCTCGCAGATGAAAGGTGCCGCTTAGCCGGCTAACGCTTGGATACTTATTAGACAACCTGCATGGGCCAAGCTTATGCGCCAAGTTGCTACGCGAACGGGACTTGTATTTCTGTCACTTATAGTCTGACTGCAGCTCGGCATTCGCTGCTGCATGCTTGCTTGCCGCGACAAGCACATTCTTCCGTCATCATTTGCTGGGTCGAGGGAGGAGAGAGAGTGAGAGAATGAGCTCGCGATTGGCTGGAGAGAGACGGGGAAACTAACTCGATCCCTGGAAATATCACAATGTATTATAAACACACGTCTGTCTTTATTCCCTTGGCCCCTCTTGCTCTCCTGTATATCCACACGGGTCGGAAACAATTTAGATCTTTTTTAACCATGCATTAAACTCCATAGAACTAGCGAAAAACTAACAACAGCCGAAGAAAAAAAAGCAAAAAAATAAAATAAAATAAAATCTCTAGTTACATTTGCGGTACGAGTGGCGTAGGGCGAGCCAGTGGCAACGATTCGAGCCCGGAAACCGCGAGCACATCCTTTCCGAGAGTCACATCGTCGTCGTCCCTGTTGACGACGGCGTCGGCGGCCCGCATCGCCTCCAAGCACGCCATGGCGAGGGCCTTTTGGTCCTCGAGGCCGACCGAGATGCGCACAATGGCCTCGCTCAGGCCGTAGCGCGCGGCCCACGGCTTCTCCTTGGCAAAGACGACCTGCACGTAGGGCAGGGCCAGCGTGACCTGGGCGCCGATGGAGGGGCCCTTACAGACGTGCAGGGCGTCGAAGAAGGCGCCGGCCGCCTCGACGCTGCAGAACTCGAGGGTGAGCAGGTAGCCGAAGCCCGGGACGAGGTCGTCGGTGGGCTGCCTCATGCGCGCCACGTAATTTTTGGCGGACCAGCAGGTGCTGGGGTGGTAGACGTGGTTGAGCGGGCTGCGGTCGTGGTGGTGCTTGGTGAGCGGCTCGAGGAGCGAGACGAGGTAGGACGCATTTTGGTTGAGGACGGCGGTGCGCGCGAGGTAGTCCCGGCTGTTCCTCTCGAGCTGCGCAGCGTCGGCGCCGTAGAGGGTCGGCACGAAGACGGCTGACAGCAGGGCGCGCAGCTTCTGGTAGTGCGGGCTGCATGGGTTGATGACGATGCTGCCACCCATGACGTCGGCGTAGCCGCTGAATGTCTTGGTCAGGGATGTGACGACGAGATCAGCGACGCCGAGCACGTCGACGTTGGCCGAGCTGCCAATCGTGTCGTCGACCACGACGACGAAGCCGTACTGGTCGGCCAGTCTGCGGATGCGGTCCAGGTCCACCGTCCGCAGGAGCGGGTTCGAGGCGCATTCGCACCACACTGCCTGAATGGGGGGCTCGTTGCCCTCGGCAGCCTTGGAGATGAGCAGGTGCTCAAACTGGTCCAGCTCATCGTCGGTGCCGAACCCGTAGAATGTGCAGGCCTTGGAAAAGTCCTCTTGCACTTTGAGCGTGAGCTCATACGGGAAGCCAAAGACTACCATCTGCGAGCCGGCCAAGCCTCCCAGAGCGTTGGTGCAGTTGTAGATGGCGGACATGCCTGTTGGGTACAGCAAGACATCATCCGGCTTGACGAGCTGCTTTCTTGGTCCTCCCACAGGGGCACGATCCAGCAGACTGGCGATGCGCTGTTGAATGCCAGTCTCGGCCGTCTCGTCCCTAGGGAGGGGCGTGTCGGCGGCACTGGAAAGGGAGACGGATCCGAGTCCTGGAAGCATATCCTGCGCCAGGCGCGATGAAATGCCGCAGCCGGTAAGGCGCCAGAAAATCATGGCATTCTTTGCGTCCTCGGCAGGGAAAAAGGCAGCATGCAGCGTCATCTTGCCAGAGTTGTCCACGTCAAAGCTAAAGGATTGGATAGAGACTTGTTGCTCGCCCACGCCTTTCGAGCCATCTGGAGGAGAGCAGAGATAGTTTTTGCAAGCAATGGCATACTGATGCGTCGGAAACAGCAGACAAGACTGGTTGTCGCCGCCAAACCGGCCCAGGAGCACGCGGTGGGCTTTGGCAATGGCCTCGTGGAGGAAGGATCTCGGGTAGCCTCCCTTTTGGACCGTCCGGACGCGAGACTCGCCGGCGGAAAAGTCAACCACGTCTCGCCATTTGGGCAGGTGCACCGAGACGGCGTGCGGTCTGTCAGGCACGCATTGGCCGAGGGAAGGGGGCTGCGGCAGTGTAGAATATGCAGGCATTATGCAGGTTCTCGTAATCAAAGAAGGTTTTATTGAAGCGTAAAACTTTCTTGCAGTCTCTAGAAGGAGAAGAGATTTAAACTTGTTTGCCTCGTCTGTTTATTTATCAGATATAGCAACCCTTCTTTAGCCAGGATGCCAAGACCCAAATTCCCACAGAGGAGAACGAGCAATGCCGGACTGACGGACTGGGGGCCCCGAAAGCCGGCAGTTGGAGATCTCACTCGCTTCATCTTCCCTGTCCCGGAGCCTTCTTTCAAGAGGACCCCATTACTCATCCCGGGGATCCATCACGGATATGTCGGATCCAGCTGTCTAAACGAAGCAGCCCACCTGTCAAAGAGTTGCTATGCCGGACCGCGGCTCAATATGCTATCAAGGTCCGCATCAAGAAACTTGTGGGCGCCGAGTCAGCGGCTGCCGGCCGGGAAACTAGTGGTGGCGTTGTTGATCGGGGGGCCGGCTGAAAAAAGTGCTCATCTAGTAAGATTCGACAGAATTACGTTATTACCGTCGGCTCATCACGTTCTCGGGAAGCAGCGACTATATCAATGCTTGGACGGCAGGGTTTTGGAGGGTAGTGGAACGGGCTGAGGCGCTACTTGTCCGATCCGTAGTCTTTCCACTCTTCCCGGCCGAGAAACAAAAAAAAGGAAAAAAGTCAAACTAGATTCATCACCATGGAGTACACAGTATACGGCTACGAGGTATGATGCTGCTAGATTAATGGTTATCCTTTGGATATTGTTGCTGATCAGCTTAGGGTAATCCGAGAATACGGATTATCCGTGTCATTGTAAGTCATGATGCCGCTTTACTCGATCCAAGCTGCATAGCTGATAATCTTTGTTCCCTCGCTACTAGGCACACTCTCAAGACATCAAGGTCAACCTGTCCGAGGTTGTACCACGTCAGAATCTCAACAGAGATGCCTTGATTGAAAAGTTTCCTCGGAGTCGGGGCAAGATTCCCGCGCTCGAGGGAGACAAAGTCAAACTGACCGAGGTACCTGCAATTGCCTACGTAAGAGACATTCAAAACAGCAGCAACAAGTTTATTATTGGTGTCTGACTCACGCGGCGCCAGTACCTCGCCAAAGTGAAGCCAGGCCGCCTACTTGGTGATGGCTCGCTGGAGCAAGAGGCCGAGGTCCTGTCCTGGGTCAACTGGGCAAACCAAGAACTGCTCATCATCATGAGCAAATGGTGAGCAAAAACACACTCTATGATACTTTATTACTGTTTTTTTTATTGTATCAGACTCTGATGCAAATTTTTGTCCTTTTTCTTTTCGTCTAGGTTCCTGCCCCTCATTCCCGGACTGGCCCGACCCGCGCCGTACGACAAGGCCGCCGTCGAAGCGGGCAAGGCCGCCACGCTCGCGTTCCTCGATAACCACGAGGCGGCCATCAAGGACAAGAAGTTTCTCGTCGGAAATGACTTCACGCTCGCGGATATTTTTGTGGCCATTTACATTTCGCGCGGGCTCGAGTGGATTCTCGGCGAAGAGTGGCGCCGGCAGCACCCGGCGACCATGAAGCACTTTAACCTGGTTGCCAATTGGGAGCACTGTAAAGCGGTTGTGCCCGTGTTTAAGCAAGTTGACGTGGAGGTGGCCAATGTCAACCCATACGCTGCCTAGATGTTGTTTTGAATTTTAGCCTCTCCATTTCGAGGGCAAGGACTCTATCAGGAAGATAGATCAAACACCATCATTCAAAATTCAACAGTCAAAAAAAATGCAGAAAACCATCACAATAGTATCACATGGTTCTAAGAGGTATTATAATTACATGCAATCCCTTTATTTCAAAGTAACCAGCTCCTCGGCGCTCGTGGGGTGAATGGCGACGCAGCTGTCAAAGTCGGCCTTTGTGGCGCCCATCTTGATGGCGACGCCAAAACCCTGGAGCATCTCGCCGCTGCCGAGACCCAGGATGTGCAGGCCAACAATCTTTTCCTCGGGGCCGGTGGTGATGAGTTTGTAGCTGGTGGGGCCCTTGTCTTCCGGCTCCATCATGGCGTAGTACATGGCCGTGAAGCTCGTCTTGTAGACCTTGATATTGTCCTTGCCGTACTTTTCAATGGCCTGAGGCTCGGTGAGGCCGATGCTGCCGACTTCGGGGTGGGCAAAGACGACCGAGGGGATGTTGTCGTAGTCGAGCTTGGTGGTGGAGAATTGCTCGCCGCCAAACAAGCGGTGGGCGAGTTTGCGGCCGGCGGCAATGGCAACGGGGGTCAGCTCGACTTTGCCTGTGGCGTCGCCGAGGGAGTAGATGTTGTCGACGCTGCTGTTCTGGTACTCGTCCACCTCAACGTAGCCCGCGTCGTTGAGCTTGACGCCAGCTTCTTCCAGGCCGATACCGCGAGTCTCCGGGGTACGGCCGACGGCCCAAATCAGGTGGTCGACATCGCTGAGCGTGGTCTCGTTGCCCGAATCATCCTTGTAGGTAACCGACAGCTTTCCATTGGCGCCCTTCTCAATCTTGGTGGTATTGGTCTTCTTGTGCAGCTTGACTCCCAAACGCTCGTACTCCTTGGTGACGGTCTCTTGGATCATGGGGTCAAAGTGACGGAGGAACGTGTCGTGGCGGATAAACAGATGCGTCTCGGTGCCGAGGGAGTTGAACATGCCAGCGAACTCGACGGCGATGTAGCCGGCACCGACAATGGCGACCTTCTTGGGTTGAGTGGCAATGTCAAAGAAGTCATCCGAGTTGATGCCGAGCTCAGCGCCGGGGATGGAAGGGGGTCCTGTGGGCTTGCCGCCAACAGCGACGAGAATCTTCTTGGCGTTGACGAGGACCTTGGAGTTATCGTCGAGAGTGACCTCGACCTGATTCTTGGAGACGAGGCGGCCGCTGCCGTGGAGATATTCCACCTTGTCATTGCCGAGATTGCGCTCGTAAATACCGTTGAGGCGCTTAATGTAGGCGTCACGCTTGTTCTTGAAGGTATTCCAGTCAAAGGGCGCAGACTGCTGGACGGAGAAACCGTAGGCCTTGGCGTCGTGAATGGTCTCGGCGATGGCGGCGGCGTTGAAAGTGACCTTTTTCGGAACGCATCTAGCGAGAAAAGTGTTAGTCGCTGGCTACGTCTTCTGGGCTGTCATGGGAACAGGTACATACCCAACGTTGACACAGGTACCACCGAGGCGCTTGTTCTCAATGACCATGGCCTTGACGCCAAATTTGGAGCTAGCCATGCGGGCAGAGCCTAGGCCGCCGCTGCCGCCGCCGAGGACGAGGTAGTCGGTCTCTTTTATCGTGGGCGCCATGACGGGCGAGGTTGTCGACAAGTGTCGGGATAACGAAGCAATTCGCAGCGGGGCAGCCGAGGTGAGTTGGGAGGTTCGGGCGGCGCGGGCGAAAGAGTGCATGGAAGAAGCAGCTTCGACAGAGAAACTGTGAAGCGGGGCAACGTGTTGACAACACGGCAAAGAGACTTAGAGGAAGGGTAGAGGGGGATGTGTGGTGGGGGAGGGGATGACGTCTTTTATGGTGAGCGATTGAAGCTGCATTTTGGCATGTCTGCCATTAGCGTCGTGTCTGGTGGCGCGTTTGGTTGGCCGGAGAGCTCAAGTGGGTTGCGGGTATGAAGCTGGTGCTGAAAAATCGCATCTAGCACTTTGGGAAACTGCTAGACTGGATGAATGAATCCAAATAGCATGCCGCAAAAGGGTCGCATGGGCTAGTCATTTGTCAGCGCTTCGGCCGAATCGTGAAGGGCGTATGATCGGACATTTACCCCCCAACCCGGAGAAAAGCATTCCATATTGCTTCTATTCATGATTCAAAGAACGATGATGTCAGTATTTATGGCAGTAGAGTAGATAAGTTTGATTAAAAAGCGGCGCGCGCCTAGCGAGGAGCTACCGCACTACCTACAGTGGGTGTAGGTAGTTGGGTAGCAAGGGGTGGACAAAAAAACGAGCGCTCGCTCATTGTTGATCTAGGTTCTTAGTCATAACTACGCACTAGAAGAAGCTAATAAATAGTTTTAAAAATGTAGAATAAATATTTATTTGATCTAGAGTCTATGTGAATTTTTTATTTTAAGAGTAGACCAGCCTGTCGTTAGAAACTGGCAGTTTAGAAGTAAGCTGCCATCTCAAAACCGCTCGTTTTTTTTGTCCCCCACATGGGTAGGTACGTGTTAATGCCTCTACCTAGGTACTGATATTTACAAGCAAACATGCCAATGAGACGTTGAGCGGCTGGTGCTTGAGCTGCAGGGCCGCCATTGAGGCTGCAATTCATCAGGTTACTGTTAGTGATGATAGAAAAAGACAAAGTTGGACTTCCAAAGCGCATCATATGGATTTTTTTTTGCGACCAACAAATCATTTATCCCATCTTGTTGCATTGCTGGTTGCGCCACAATTTGTGCCACTGTGCACAGCCACTCAACGCCAAAGCTAACAATGCTGGTAATTGGTATCCGCCAACCTCCAGCCTCGCTTCCAACCGCTGGTGAGCTGAAAGCTACCTAGGTAGTCTTCTGCACCTCCTTCACAGCTCTCGACGTCCCTGTCACTCGACCTGCATGGTGCATCGCCATCCTCCTTCATCCAATTAGTGAACCCATCGAACCTCCATCACAACACATCTCTTCTGTCCGCCTCATCCGACTGCCCCTGATACGTCACCTCTACAAACCCCCACCTTGTCCAATCCCACAGACGAGCTTCAGCCCGACTGCAGCCCAACATGTCGGCCGACGCGGGCCCCAGCTCTGGTACTTGACTCTTCATCTTTCCCCAAAATGGACTCCTCGCGATATTAACAATGTTCTATTATCCAGCCGCCCTGCCAAACCTCAACTTGACTCCCGACGAGAAGAGAGTCTATGGCCAGCTCTTCCGCCAGGCCGACACCGATGGCGTCGGTGTCGTCACTGGCGATGTCGCCGTCACCTTCTTCGACAAAACGCGCCTCGACTCACGTATTCTGGGTCAGGTTCGTTCCCCTCTAGATAGTCCATATAGCTACAACTCCTACTAACCCGTCTTCCCTCTAGATCTGGCAAATCGCCGACAAGGAGAATAGAGGCTTCCTCACGCCCACCGGCTTTGGCATCGTCTTGCGTCTCATTGGCCATGCTCAAGCCGGATCTGAACCGACAAACGAGCTCGCACTACAGCCTGCCCCAATACCGCGATTCGATGGCTTCGCGCTGCCTGCCGTCACCTCTCCTATAACGGCCCAACACTCCGGAACTCCGGCCGGTGCTCGCATTCCGCCCCTGACGCCCGACAAGATCACGCAATATAGAAACCTCTTTGACCGCCAGCCTCTGCAAGCCGGTCTGCTCCCCGGAGAGCAGGCCCGCTCCATCTTTGACCGATCTGGGCTACCCAACGAGACTCTTGGCCGCATATGGGCCTTGGTCGATACAGAACAGCGCGGAGCCCTTTCTGCGCCAGAGTTTATTGTTGCCATGCACCTGCTCACTTCGACAAACTCCGGTGCGCTCCGCTCGCTTCCCAACGTCCTGCCACCCGCTATTCTCGAGGTCGCTGCTGGCCGTGGACCCGCGAGACAGTCACCGCGTACTAGCAGCGCTGCGCTTCCCCGCCAGCTCACCGGGCAACTCACCGGGCAGCAGCCGCGTACGGGAAGCCCTCTTGGACCGGCTCCCCAAGCAGCTGGTGATTGGCTTGTCACCCCCGCCGACAAGGCGAGATTTGACCAGCTTTATGCAACTCTCGACAAGACAGGCGTTGGCTACATCACTGGCGAGGAGGCTGTTCCCTTTCTCAGCCAGTCCAACCTCTCCGAAGATGCATTGGCCCAGGTCTGGGATCTGGCGGATGTCAATTCACAAGGCCACTTGACTCGCGATGAGTTTGCTGTTGCCATGTACCTCATTAGACAGCAGAGACTCAACCCCTCTACGCCACTTCCTGCTACGCTACCCCCTAAACTGATCCCCCCGAGTATGCGTAGTCTGGCGCGCCAGCCTCCCGCTGCCGCCTCGCCCTTTGACCCGCCGCCGATGGTCAAGCCTCCTCCGCCGCAGCCAAAATCCGCCATGGACGACCTCTTTGGTCTCGACACTGCCCCCATACCGCCGCCTCCCGCTCCTCGGCAAGATCCCATGTCCACTGGCGGTTCTGGAACTGACCCCTTCGCTGGTGGTCCCGCTAATGCTGGCCCGTCCTCGCCCCTCGGCAACACCTTCAAGCCATTCGTGCCAAGCTCGTCTTTTGGCAGAGGTTTAACCACGCAAAACACTGGCTCGCCCGTCACCTCCCAGACCCCGATATCGGAGGACCTTCTAGCTGACAACAACCCCGAAGAAAGCAGCAAGATTACCGGTGAGAGCACCGAGCTTGCGAACCTCTCTAATCAGATCAGTACGCTTTCCACGCAAATGCAGGAGACGCAATCCAAGCGCACAGCAACTCAAAACGACTTGAATCAAACAAACACCCAGAAACAAAACTTTCAACAAAGACTTTCTCAGTTACGCACGCTTTACGAAAAGGAAGCTCAAGATGCACGCGCGCTGGAAGAGCAGCTGCGGGCTTCAAGAGCTGAGACACAAAAGTTGCAAGGCGAATGCATGGCCCTCGAGGGTAACCTGTCGGATGCCCAGGCCGAGCGTCAGCAAATCTTGACTCAGTTGCAGTCCTATCAGCATGAGAACACCAGCCTTCGTGAGCGAATTCGAGTGGCCAATGCAGAGCTGACGCAGCTAAAGCCCCAAATTGAAAAGCTAAAAATGGAAGCTCGCCAGCAGAAGGGACTGGTCGCCATCAACAAGAAGCAACTCTTGACTACGGAGGGCGAGCGTGATAAGCTCAAGACAGAAGCGGCGGACCTCGGCAAACCGCCGAGCGAGGAGACATCTCGTAGAGCAGAGTCTAGCTCCGCTATCGATCCTCCTGGCGGCGTAATCACCAGCCCTGCGCTCTCGACAGCGAGTGGAAACAACCCTTTCTTCAAGCGCACCGCTAGTTCTGACATGATGGGCGTTTTCTCAACCCCATCCGGCACGGATGAGATATTTGGCCCCTCTGGCGGTGCTTCCGGACAAGGCCCAGCTCCATTCCGACCGCAGACCACCGGAAACTCGTCTACGAGTGCTGGATCCTTCACCACTCCGCCCAGTGGGACACCCGTCCTGAGCCGACAGACTACTCTCCGCGTCGACAATCCCCCGCCACCTCCAGAGTCACGACAAATTAGCTCCAGCCTCCTGCCTTTCGGTGGTCCAGCCGAGTCTGTATCCTCTTCTCGCCATGTGTCCCCGCCGGCTTCGCGGACTGGTGGCTCGGCCACTGATGGGCCCAGTGTTGTCAGCCAGTCAAGCGAAGAGGCTAGTAAAGAAGAGGAGGCAAAGACTCCTACCGCGGACGATGGCAAGGCTGTTGCAAGCCCCGGCAAGGAGAAGTCAGCACCGTTCAGCGACGACCAGGAAAAGGCAAAGGCTGACTTTGATAATGCTTTTGCGGCCTTTACTTCTACCAAGTCTGCTGTCAATACAGATACTACACCGCCCAAGGCCAAGTCGGCATTCGACACTGAATTTCCCCCAATCTCCGAGATTGAGCGCGATGATGAGTCTGACTCTGAAAGCGAGCAAGGCGGATTTGATGACGACTTCGCCCCCACTTCTCCGGGGAAGAACAAAACTGCTCAAACGGCCTCTGTCCCCGTCGCCGAAAAAAACGAAAAGCCTGCTGAAGCTCCAAAGGAAGAGAAGCCCATTTCGCCGGCTACCGTCACCGCCCCCACGGCTGTTCAAGAATCATCCGTGGACGACATCTTTGGTCCGTCTGCTCCGAGTGCCATCGCCACGGCTCCCGCTTCCGCTTCTGCTGTGCAACCCAAGGGCGCGTTCGACGACTTGGATGATGACTTTGAGGGACTAGAAGAAGCCAAAGAAGGCTCTGCAGATGACGACTTTGCCAACATTTCCCGATCTGGCTTTGAGGACTACAATGCGGTATTTGATAGTCCGCCCTCCAGCCAGCTCAAGGGCGACCATGGCGCCTTTGGCAACGAAAGCAGCTTTGACTTTATTCCCTCCAATCCGGCTGGCGCCGACTCTTCCAAGAACGCCGAGTCTCATGACTGGGATGCCATCTTCTCTGGACTTGACTCGGCCGACCCAGTCGGCAGCACGGCCGGCGACACCAAGAAGGATGAGAGCAAGACGGCGGACCGCCCTCCGGGGGTCGGCCGCGCTCTCACTGACAAGGGCGAGCACGACGATCCGATCCTGAAGAGCCTGACCGGCATGGGATACTCGCGGCCTGACTCTGTCGGTGCTCTGGAGAAATACGACTACGACCTGGAGAGGGTAAGCATCTGAAGGGCATGGAAATGATTGCATTGCAAGCTAACAGAAATGTAATAGGCTGCCAACTACCTCGCCAGCAAATCTTAGTGCCTTTTGCCTTGAGCTATTGTTTTCAAGACTATATCTAGGCCCTGCAAAAGGTTTACGAACTATGACGAGCGGATCAGCCAATTCACAGGCTACCGGCCAGTCACCCTTGCCTCGATAATATTGTGTTGGTTCCGAGGACGTTGGGGTGGCTGGACTTTTTTTATTTTTACATATGTTTGCCCTCTTTTCAGATGGAGTTTTCTCAGGCCTCTCATTTACACTACTTTTTCTTGGTCACTTACTTGTAGTAATTTGTTCTCTTTGCTATCAATCCATGGAACCAATACAAACAACTCGAAGTGCAAAAATGCCAAACAACGCTACAACTCATGTTTATCGTAGCGTGGACGCTTCCTGAATGCATTGCAAAATCCCACATCTCTTTATCAACAGCACGACTCTGCTGTCCCTTTTGTATAACCAGTCTAGCAAAATCCATTATTTAATCTTGGCCATGATGGTCTCTGGCCCGCGCACGACCTCTATCTGCGCGGCGCGAGCCTTGACGGCGTTTAGCATGGCGCGCTCAAAGTCGTCCCTGCTGCGCAGCACCGCCTCGACCCAGCTAATCTGCATATCCCAGTACGCCGCCTTGAACGCCGCAAACTCGTCGGGTACGGCGGCGCGGTCGGCGGACAGCAGGGCGAGGAAGCCCTCTGTGACGCGCCAGGTCTGCTTGATGGAGGCGGCAACGTCGGGATTGTCCAGGGTTCCGAAATACTCAAAGGCGGTGGCAATGTCGTTGAAGAGCTTGTCGCGAAAGGGGTCGGCGCGGCGAAACTTGCAGCCCTTGTTGCGGACGCTGGACAGGTAGCGGACGAGGAGCTCGTCGGCAAAGATTTCAATGAAAATGTCAACGAGGGAGTGGTGCAGGACGGCGCGGTAGTCGCCGACGTACTCGTCGAGGGTGACGACCATTTGCTTCATGGCGGTGGCGGCGTACCAGCGGGGCGTGAAGAAGTCGGGCATGACGGACTTGAAGTCGACGGCGAAGACGAGCTGCGCAAACTTGTTGATGCACCAGGTGCTGCAGTCGACATAGCCGTCGCGCAGGGCGGCGAGCTCCTGCTCGACGCGCTCGAGGTACTGCGGCGTGACGTGGGGTTCGAATTTCTGGCGGAAGCTCGAGAGGTAGCCGAGGCGCGTCTCGTCGTCGCCGTCGTCGATGCACGCAATCTGGTCGTTTGCGGTGGCGACGAGCCAGTCCTGCAGCGCCTGGAAGCCCTCGAGGTCGGGCACCTTGCCCGTCTCGTAGCGCAGGGCCTCGTCCTCGAGCATGCGCTGCTGCTGCTGCTGGCGGGCGCGCAGCCGCGCAAACATGGCGTCAATGACGCCCTCGACCACGTCGGCGCGCTGCGAGGTGGCCGCCGCGTCGACCTGCTCGCGCAGCATGCGCCACAGCGCGACCAGGTTCTTGGTCCGAAAGTAGCCGTACTCGTCCTGGTCGAGGTTGGACCCTTCGACGACGTTGCGCTCGGCAAAGTCGCGCGCCTCTTGCGCAAAGATGCGCTCGATCCACTCGTCGAGGAAGCGGATAATGAGCTGCCGAAAGTCGCGCACCAGCTCGGCCTCGCGGTTGTCAATGACGTGCGGCGCGAGATCCGCCTGCGCGTAGCCCATCTTGGCCATCTTTCGGTAGTACTTTTCGGGGAAGCTGATGATTTCGAGCGTGTGCGCCGACGAGGCCTCGGGGTCGTCGACCATGCCGACGAGGAAGTCGTGCATGAGCGCGTGGTAGCTGTCGGCATAGAGCTTGCCGATATTCCACTTTTTCGGCATCAGCGGCGTCATGCCGACGCGGACGGCGTTGAGGTCGTTGAAGAACCACGCCATGATTTTCTCGAGGCGTTTCGGGTCGTCGAGGAACTCTTCGCGGGCGGCGTCAAACTGCTGCTCGGCGCCGAGCTTGACGGCCTCGAGAAACTTGGCCTTGTAGCCGCGGACCTTTTTGGCGCCGCCGTCGGCGATGCCCTGGAAGCGGACGGCGATTTCCTTGTGGTCCTTGAGGGCGTCCTGCAGGGCGAGCACGCGGCGGTCGCTCCGCTCCTCGGCCTCCATGATGACGGCGAAGCGGACGACGAGGCCGTTGTTGTCGTTGAGGACGAGGTTGATGAGATTCATGGCGAGCAGGCCGACGTGCTCGTCGAACCAGTCGACGACGTCGTCGAGGCGGGCAAAGTAGTCCTCGAGCGTGGCCTCGAGGCTCGCGTCGTCGGCGCGCTGAATCTGCTCCATGGCGTCGTCGCGAATGTTGCGCAGCTGCGTGAGCTCGTAGTGGCACGGTAGCAGGTTGGGCATATTCTCCTGGTCGTCGTCGTCCTGGCGCAGCATGCCCTCGACCACGACGAGGCGGCTGTCAAACGTCTCGAGGTTGCGGCGCATCGTCTCGACGGCGGCAAAGTTGCGGTGCGCCTGCGAGACGAGGTTGATGCTGGCAAAGTCGTGTATCATGGTCTGCGACTCAGAGCACAGCCGGTCAATCTGCATCATCTCGTCCTTGATGAGCTGCACGGTCCGCTGGCCGTCGGCAAGGCCGGCCATGCCCGACTGCGTCCGCTCGAGCTGCTCGCGCAGGCCGCCGCGCAGCTGCCCGTCGACGGCGCCCTTTTTGCGCGCGAATTCCTGCTTGAGCCCGGGGATCTTGTCGAGGTCGTCGGGGTGTCGCAGAAGCTCCGCGAGCTTGGGCACGGGCGCGTCATCCATGGTGGGCGGACCGTTTGTGTGTGTGTGTGTGTGTGTGTGTGGCCGTGGTTCTGTCGGCAGAGAGGCTGCAACAGGTGGTCAATCAGACCATGTTGCGGGGTGTAGAGAAGCCAGTCAAAAGCACGTCGTTTCACCGGTCGATTGAGGTGTATACTATCGTTGAGCTGTGTGATTGATTTGTACCCTGTTGTGTCGAGAAGCTTTTCGAGGTTCCGGCCCCCTTTGATTGCAATAGGTTGAGGAGCATCCAGCCACAGTCGCGCACGCTAACTCGGCTGTTGGCTGTGGGGTTGGGCAGCCCCGCCAAAATAGCTGCCGCAAGCTGTGGCTGTCAGGGTGCATTTAAGAAGCTGCAGACAGCTTCTTCCTGAATCTACTCTAGAGATGCCTAAAATGCACTGGTACTTCATGCTAGATAGACGCAGACTTGGTAACCGTAACGTGACGACATGCTTAATAACTCTAACTATCCTGTTTCGAGAGTGGCCATGTATCCGAATCCATCTTGTGACGACGACCGGAAAGACTGTAGTGTGGCCATGCAAAGAGTACAAGTATTATACAAGGCACCGTAGCCCGTAATGCAATAGTACAAGAAACCCCAAACACCTTGAAATGCATGCGCTTCACAAATCCCCGTACCTTTGTGCTATTCGTCCCCTTCATCCGCTGATGCGCTCGACGTCCCCGAGCTACTAGTATCGTCGTCGTCGTCGTCTTCCTCGCCCATACTCTTCTCATCAATCACATCGCCCTCCACCAGTCCTTCCCCGCCACCATCGCTATCCTCTTCCCCATTCTCATCAACCTCGCCCTCCTCCCCATCCTCGCTCCTGCGCTTCTTGGCTGCTCTGTCGCCGCCCTTTCCACCACCACCGACTGGCCCGTCCTTGCGCTTGCCGCTCCCGCTGGCCTGCGGCCCCGCCATCTCCGGCGACAAGGTATCCTTGGGTCCTAGTACATACGTCTCGGGCAGCATCTGGCCGCTTCGGAGCACGATAATGGTGGGAAACTCTAGAACGCGCGTGTTGGCTAGGACGTCGCGGAAGCAGTCCGTCACCTGCAGCGGAGACACCGTGACACGTCGGTCGGGCCGCTGCGTCTGCGGACGGCCGAGGAAGAATTGGTATTCGTGCCGCTTCTCTTCAGGCCACATGTCGATGCTGGGTCCTGTGTAGGCGAACCACAGGCCAGTCTGCGGATCCTGCGCGGTTGCAGGCGACGGCCAGCATCGTGACTCGGGGGAGCGACCGTAGTACATGGTTTGGTCTTCGGTCGCGCGACCATCCTTTTTCGCCTGTCGTCGCTTTGCGGCTTGTTGCTCATCGAGCATCGTTCGGTACGCTTCGTGCAGGGGCACGTCATCCATGACTTTCGACAAGAACCTCGTCGCGTTCGCCGCCTCTGTTGCCTCTTCTTGCGTCACCTCCACACGCCCATCATCCATCACGAACCACTCCACCTGCCAGTTGATCCTCGACGTCCTCCTATTCAACGTCGTGTTATTCTCCTTTTGCCGCGTCATGCCCGTCGGAACGCAGATGATCTCAACATTGAGCTTGCGCAGCCTATGCGCCAGGGAGCGCTCAAACTGGCGAGTCCTGGCCTCGCGCAGCAATCGCGTCACCAGAACCCTGCGCTTGCGCCCGTCGCGGCCCGTCTTCCAGCGCACCTCCTGCACCGTCACCGGCCGCAGCTCCTCGGCCTGCACCAGGCGGCGCTCGTCGACGAGCACGCGCTCGGCGCGCTCCAGCGACCGCTCGATGCCGTGGAGGAAGTTGTAGTCGTGGTCGACGCCCGCGGGGGTGCGCAGTCGCGAGGGCGGCAGGTATGTCGTCGGGTCGCGCGCGCCGCTGCACTCGCTCCACGCCTTGTGCTTCTTGGTGCAGGCCAGCGAACAGCTGCGCAGGCCGCACCGCGGACACTTGTACTTGGGCACCGCGATGTGGCAGATGGCGCACAGAGACGTCAGCATCGGGTCAGCCATGCTGGGCGCCTGCGGTGAAGATTCAAGGGAAAGGAATTCGTGGGGAAAAGTGTCAAGGCAAAGAGGAGAGGTTGTTGCGAGGGCCAAAAAAAAAAAAGCTTGGAGACTGTCATGCAATCTTATCGCTAGTTACCCGCTAAAAACAGTTACCCACACTACAAATAGTTACAGCGCCAAGGTATGAAGTCCGCAAGTTTGAAAATATCAAGGGGCTTTGCAAGCTGAATTGTAAGCTAGCAAACAAACAACTACATGGAAGGAGCAAACTTATCAAGGGAAACGAGATACAGATTGCCAGCAGCCAGGAATTCGTGATAAGAGTTGCTTCTTCTTCAGCAAGGCCTGGCACTTCCCTGTACTTGAAAGGTCAGCTCGAGGTCTTGAAAAAGCACAGGATAGCAAATAGCTATTTTAGTCCTGCTTTATTTTCCACTCCCTCTCCCATCTTCCTTATTCTTCTCAACTAAATCTACAAGTTGTAGCATAATGCCTACAAGACGTCGAGTAAGAGCTCCATGTGGCCCACATCGGCTATCATGAACGGGCCATCGTTATGCATGACGAGGTACTCTTCCGCCGGAGGCAGAACCCGCGGCGCCAGCGGCGTCATGCTTGTCTATTCCGAATCGTCGAGCGAATATAGATAGTCTTCCTAATTGTTTTGCACTTTTCAAGTACTAGAGCTCGGATAGCAAAGATCGGGATACCGATAATCAACAAGTCGCACAGCGAAAGTCATTACGGTTGAATAAGAATCAATTCATCCAACTTGCTCGTACACATAATAGATCAAAGTTCTGCCAAGCCGTCGGTACGTACAAATAGATACGACATATGGAAGATTCAAAGGAACGCCACACCGTAAAAGCAACAAAACTAGAGAACAAGGAACAAGACGAATTGCCCAGCGTAGAAGAAGAAGTCCAGTCAAAAGAAAACTCGCCCGCCAAATACATGTAGCCAAAAAACTACATGTACACCCAATAAAAGTCCCAACGCAAGAGGATATATGGTGGCCCGCCATCATGACGCGTCCAGAAGAAAGCTTGCTAAAAAAAACAAGGCGGTGTAATAATAATAGTAGATAAAAGTCAAATGGTCCAAACCCCGTCATTTTCCGTAGCCCATGTTGTGAAAGTGTGCTCAGCGTGTACCGCCCAATGCGCTGATGCGTGCGCCAGAGGGTCTGTGCAGCAGTGAGTCACTGTGCTTGGTGACAACGCCGTTCTCATTGGCAGCGGCGCTGTCGCTGCGGTTCACCTCATAGTCCTCCTCATCATCTTCGACAATCTTGGTGGGCACATCCTCGCGCTGGCCGTAGTACTGGGTGCTGTTGCGCTCGGGCGTCGTCGTCGTCGCCGAGACGAATGACATGGCGGTGCTGCTGCGGTTGGGAACCAGGTCTGGCGTCGGGGGTATGCTAGACGGCCGACCGGAGCGGCGACGCAGTCTCTCCTCACCAATCTCCGAGGTGGCAGCAGAATGGCTGTCGTCGTCGCTCTGCGCGGCACCGGAAAGGGCGCTGTGGCGGCGCGATGGCGTCTCGACATCCTGGGCCATCTGTAGGCTCTCAACAGCAGCCTGGCACTGGTCCGCAATGTTGCGAACAATGTGCGCAATCGCGTCCGTTTTATCCTTGAGGTGACGATCCGCAACGTCCGCAAAGCTAGCAGCGGAAAGCCTCTTGGCGTTGCGGGACAGCCTCAAAGACTGCGTTTGTTCCTCCGTCATGCCCTCGGTGATCTCCTCTTCGTCGCCGGGCAAGTCGTCGTAGAAGCCCTCCTCAATCTCCTTGACGAGCTCGTCTGGCTTAGTTAACGACTGGATCAGGTGCTCCATATGGTGGCTCTGACCACCTATGAGGCTGCGGAGATGCAAAACGACCCGGCGAGCCTCGTCGCGCTGGCGCATAAGGGTGCTGCTAGTGTGCTGCAGCTGTGAGAGCTCCTTCTTGTTCTTCTTGCGTTCACGCTCGAGCTCCTCAGCAATCTCTTGCTGGAGAACAAGGGCCTCCAGAGCATCATCGCGCTGCTTCTCGGTGCCACTAAGGCGAGTCGACATGCGAGCATTGTCCTCCTTCTGCTGGTCGATGAGGCCAGCAAGACGACGGTTCTCGCGCTTGTGGGTCTCAATCTTGACCTTGAGATCCTGAGTTTCCTTGGTAAGCTGCTCCGCAAAGGCCTGAAACTTGAGGAACTGTTGCTTCCAACTCTCGAGCTCCTCAACGAGATAGTTGTTGCGCTTGTTAACCTTGTTGAGCTCAGTGTCCATGCGACCCTTCAGGTTGATGAAATCTTGCCATGCCTCCTGAGCGTCACGAGAGTACTGGTTGCGCTCTCGGACAATTTCATTCAGATGCCTCATGGATACCTTGGTCATGAGCGGCTTCTTAACCGACCCGCCAAAGACAGCCTTGATGCCAGTGTTGCGGCCGAGCTTCTCACAGACGTGATCCATGACAGCCATGACAGAGTCCTGGTTCCACCATTCAGGATCCTGGATAGACTCAACCTCACCACGCATGACAATGATTTGGCCAGCAGGGACAAGCTTACCACCACCGTAGGCAGAGCGAAGATGGTGCGGTACACCGGCGGGGACAACATCGCCGTTAAGAGCCTGGGTCAAGCGAGTCACAAACTTGTTGCGCTGGCCAGGAGTGAGCGCGGTAGGAGGGCTAGAAGTGAGAACAAAGTTGCGATCCAAGTCAACAACAAGGGCATCGTTGGGTGCGTTGAAGAGTGAGCGACATTCAGCAGTGACACCGAGAATGTATGGGCCTGGCTCCTGGACAAGCTCGCTAGCGTGGCGGGCATGGACAACAGGAACATAGAGACCGCTCCACTCATAGACACGCACACAGTATCGGACAGTTTCGGCCGCTACGGTGAGCATGGCAGGGTAGTGGCTGACGAAAATAATGCGGCGAGTAGGGGAAATTGCAGCCTCCATGACTCCAACGATGTTGGGAATGGACAGACAGTTGAAGAGCGGCCACATGGCAAAGTTCTGAAATCCGGTCGGGGAAGAGGGAAACTGATAGCAGAGCGCATAGTCTTTCATGTCAATACGGACAAGGTCGTTGAGTCGGGGCGCGGGGAAGCTGAGGATTCGAGAGACTTCCTCTGCGTGGAAGAGATTCGTCGCCTTGTTCCAGTGAATCCACATGCCACGAAGGTAATCGCCCAAGAGATTATAGAGAGGATATCGGGAGAGGAAAGAGAGGCAGTAGGGAATCCAGTACGTCTCATCCGGGTTGTCGTAGAAGTCGGGCTCTGTACGCTTGCGCAGGTCGCGGATAGTCTCGGCTCGTTTCTCATCAGCCCGGGACCACACACGCAGGCAGATACCGTAGAGGGTCTGGGAAGAGTCCTGCTGCAGGACGAAGGAATGGTGAGAGCAGTGAGGTTGGCTACGGCCCGTGCAAATTTCGACATCATGAGGGAAACAGGCCTGAAGGCTTGGTTAGCGACACGTGTATCCGACTTTGCAATCAAAGTTCATGTACGAACCCTCATAGCGGCATGCAGAGCCCTGGCAATCTCATTGTCCTGCTCCAGGCGAGGACTGCTGCCCAGAATCTCCGGAAGCCAGAATTGGCTCACAGCCCCCTTCATGTGGCCAATCTTGCCTTGGGCGGGCGCCGGGGCCCTGACCCATTGTGACGGCTCGCGGCCAACACCGCAGACGAGGTAGGCGTGTGTAAGAGTCTTGGGAGTGCGCTGCTGAGGCTTGGTGTTGAAGCTCGAGGGGATCGGCTGGGTAATGCGAGAGTGCAGCGACGAGGTTCGGCTGGGGATGAGCATCGTGTCGCCGCCAGTTTGGTCGCGAGTGAGAGGACGGCCCTCGCGCTCGCCAGTGCGCGGGCGCGTGAAGCTGGGGTGAGCGCTGAGAGACGGAGTCATGGTGAATGAGGGAATCTCTGTTTCGCTCGAGAGGCTCTGGATGCCTAGACTAATTCAGGTGATTTGCTGGAGAGACAGTCGGCAACCAATTTTTCATTCAGCCATTTGACGCCTGGGTGGAAAAAGAGAAGTGAATGAGAGGGCGCGGCGGTGGCACGGTTGATATTGACTAGGAGTGGACGGGCAGGGGGGGAGCCGACAAGATGACAATGCCGTGGCACCGCATGCAAGTATGATTGAAGGCAAAGCAAGTGGGAGCGGGACCTGCAGAAGCTGCAGTAGCTACAGTGGGCGGAAGATCCGGGCCTTGGGGCCCAAACGTCGGCCGTCGTCACATCAGCTCTCGCAGGGAGCCAAGGAGCGTGGCCCGCCTGAGGTCATGACTAGCCTCTTGGTGTACAAGGATAACTGGAGGCATTCGCGGGAGAAGAGAGGACGAGGAGGTGGCCGCCCACCCACACACATTCCAGCAAGGTATCGGTACCAGCGCGTCGACTGCTGTGGGCTGCTATACCCAACAGGCGAGGGTTTGCAGCCTGTTAATACCAAGCAAAACGGGCGAGCTTTTGATTTTGGTGCAAATCATCGTTTCAGACCATGGGTAACCCCTGTTGCCTTTTCCTTTGCCTCGTAGCGACCGGCCTGGCCTTTCGTCGTCACCTCAATTCCAACATGTAGAGTTTTATCGAACCCCTGGCAAGCCAGCTGAACAACCAAGAGAATGGCGAATAGCTGAATGGCACCGAACACAGGGGTCAAGTGCAGAAGGAGACCACTGGCGGAGGTCGGTAGCCGTCTGTACCAGTACTCCCGCACTTCATGCTCCATCTCGGGTGTCCAAGCACCAAGCCACTAAGTTAGGGAGAGGCGCGTGTGGCGCAGGGGCCCCCTGAGAAGGACCAAATTGAATTCCATGGCTTGTATCCAGTCACCAGTCCCTCATCGGCAGGGCATTGAATGGAGTAAATTGTTCGTCAATGTCTTCGTATGGATAAGGGTGCGGCGTACGCTAGGTCGGTGGAGCAGGCGGACGAACAGACGGGAGCCTGACTGAACTTATCAGCAAAAGCAAATAGTGACAGGTACTCTCCGTGTCTCCGCACTGGGGAAGGAAGCTGGGAAAGGGTGTGGCCAGTGTTGTGTGCTGGACGTAAAAAGAAAGCAAGCATAGGTAGCCACAGGATGGGGAGCCTGGCCGTGCTGAGGAGCTGTAGCTTGCTGGCTTGGCCCCTAACTATTAGTATCAAATGGCTGTTCTCCTTGAGTCTTGTGTCGAAATATACTGGCTCCTTAATGTTTTCTGTGCTATACTGGTAGATTGATCTCTAGCATGCAAGAGTAATGTTCATCGCGATAGTCTCCCAAGACTGTTGGTGGTGGTGAAGCTTGTCCGTTTGTTCAGCCTGTCTGACTAACTACTGATACGTACGCCTGCCAGCTGCCGCCTCATTGCGAAAATTTGGCAACATGCATCTTTTTGCATGACCCGGGCGAAAGGCACGTTTGGCACAGTATATTTCGAACTCGATTCGTCTGCGATGCATGTCGCACATTCGAGCTGCACGATGAACAAGCTTATTAGCTCCAAACATATTAATGCAGTGTGACAGCGTTGGTCACCGCGCTTGTCGGGTATCGACATCTGTGCTAATAAGATTTCAGGCACAAAACGGATATCAACTTATTGAATGCCATCATTCTTACCGAGACTTGCGAGTCTACACTACGATGAGGTTATGGTCGTTATCATGGTCCGCCACAGCTGCTACATTGGCGTTATCACCGCGAATGCAATGCAGGTGGTGGCGCCAACAGCCTGCTCGGTCATCTCTTCTAGACAGGATCTCTGAACCGAATGCACTCTTCGAGTGGCCTGCCTCTTCTATCATCAGTTGTCGACACGATCGAGATGAGCGTTTCGACATGCGGAGCTGGTGTTTCGGAGCGACCAGCGACCACCACTGCGCTCCGCGGATTGGAAGAAAACGGTCGCAAGCATGGGAGAGCCAATGACTGCGCTCAGCGACTGATTGGCTAACGTTGCAACAAGCACTAGTACGGATACTTACTCAGTAATTGTTAATTTGTTATTACGAATATCGAGTTGCCCCTGGACCAGGGCCTTTTGATTACCACCGCCAACCAGCACCTTTTGATTCCTTCCCTGACCCTGGCCTAGCTCTCCCGCATCCCAGCAAGTCCAGTCGCTAGTCTCGCTACCTTGCCACCTTGCCATGTGCCGCCTACGGGCCGGTTCGTTTCAAGTTGGCGCAACTCTGGGTATCTGTCTTTCATCGAGAACGAGACGAAAGGCTTTACGGAGATTTCAGTCATCCGAATTCTCATCGCGACTCGTATTGGCGATGCGTTGGTGTCGCGGATTTGCCCGTGCCACGGACCTCTGGAAATCTTACTCGAGGCGTGCATGCTGATGTTGCCGAGCCGATGCCTGCGACCCTTTTCACATGTACTTTGTACATGGCCATCGTTGTCCTTCGCGCCTTGACCACCAGTCTCCCCTATTACCGGCGACGACGCCTATTTAATTAATATCAGCTGCCGATGAGCCCCTTGGCCCCGGTGGCCCCTACTCGGTGCTGATGCGATGCGCGAGAGGCTTACCTGTTTCCTCCAAGGCAAGGCGGGGGCTGTCAACCGTCTCTGGTACAGTTTGTGGCTGCTGCCCGCAAAAGGGTCCGAGCTTGTAAGCCCACTACACCAAGCTGCAAGCCACATCACCAGCATTTGGGCATCATCTGAGGCAAGCACTCTGTAATTTGCTTTTGACGTGCAGTGTCTAGCATTTATGCGACGCACCCGCGCATGAAAGACTGCAACACTCGCCCCCCTCAAACAAAGAAAACCCAACCGCAAACTCGCCACTTGCCCCTTATTCAGCTTCTTGACAAGCGCGCAAGTACTTGCATTTCACAGCGTGAGTAATCTGGAGCACCTCTGGCTATGGGTGTGTGGTAGTGCGATTTCAAAAATGTCACAGACAGACAAGCTGTTCGCACATTCGGTGAAAGAGTACTCTGCGACCGCCATATGTTCTCTCAACACCAGCAGCAAAAGTTTCACAGCTGTCCTCGTTAGGCTGCATGTCTCTGCTGGCCACGACTAACAAGTCAGTCGGTAGGATGTAGATGCGTATGACCCTGCAGCCCTACAGGTAAAGAGCGGAATTACCCAACTACCAGAAAGGTGAATGCGGCTGCTCTGAAGCCCGCTCTTCATATTCGCGAGACAAACAAAAAAAGCGTTGCGTCACATTGCGGTATGACAGCATGCTAAGTAACACGATGTTCCTCTATGGGAGACATGAGCTAAATACCATTTTGGAGTTCAATTCAATTACGGGGCTGTATGGCTTGGTATTTGAGGGTTCAAAGCTACATCACCTCCAAGACCACGCTTTTCTGTCTTGTGTCTCTTGCCGATAGCATTAAAGGTGCAATAGGTCATAATCTTCGAGCTTCAGCAGCACCCTTTTCATGATTGCTCTCTGGATGAACCTCGCCAATCACGAGTGAGCCCACTTGCCCAGAAATCAACTTCCTTCAACAATCCGGTATGCATACCATCGGGCCGTTCCGTTGTACAGAGGAAAACAACGAATTCTCGCTCGGGTTGTGAATCAGTAGAATCATTCAAGGGAAAGTCTATCTTGGATAGGCTGTTGACGCCTATCTCGTTCACCGTCCTTTGCTGGACCTGATTCCCCTAGTGGCATCTCCCTTGCATGGCGATCTCTATTTGAAACATGCAGACGGCAAAGGTAAGGAGAATTTCGACATTGCAGGGATCGTTGTTTAGGAGTGGACTCACACTGCGCCACCATTATACTTTGAATTCGCCCATGTTATTGTGGCCCGTCGCAGACTTCTTTGATGGCAAAATTTTCTTATGCCAAACCGAGCTTTCATTAGCCCGCCGTTGTAGAGAAAAGTGCCATACAGAATTTGCGCGGACTGTTCACAATGGGCGGGTACAGCAAATCCTCCAATTTGCTGCAAGCATGACCTCGCGGGTTGGGGACCTGTTAAGCTGCTTCGCGGCCTCCGCGAGGCCGTGAGGTGGAGGAAGGGATGGAATGGGACGAGTGGAAATCAGTAGCCTTTGGATCGCTACAAGGATGAACCCGACCTCCATTTACTCTGATCCAAGGATGACTCCGACTATCCCTAACTTTTATTATCCGTGTTATAGCTGCGCTCTGGCTTCGTCTCAATGCCGACTCCCTGGACCAAGAGAAGCCACTGGTTGGCATAGCACGACGACACCATTGACTCATGAAGTCTTCTAGCCACGGCAAGGGGCAATCAATATTTGACGGATGTCAAAGGAACCTGGTCCCAGGCCCTGAAAACGTCAGTAACTATATGAGAAGTCATCAACATGTTACGCAAACGTGACAGTGGCGCGGAAATAGCCATATGTTTCTCCCTAAGCATGCATGGCTCACTGCTAGTTACAGATCGACCAACTCAATCGAAACATTGTTACGGATACATAGCCTGCTCCAGTGAGGTTAGGCTGCGTTTTGCTTTTTTTGCTGTATTCCTTGTTGTTTCATCAAGAAAGGTCAGTGAATGTTTTCTTTTCTTTTTGATCATGTCTGTTCTCTTTCATCGTCGGCGCACACATCATTGCTTTTTTGTTGTCTACACCGGCGTGACCGGGCAGCCTCTTGGTCCCATCACTGACACCACATGCACGGCAGGGTATGGTCTGTGCCACCGGCTCGTCGGATGTATTTCAGCGCACACTCCTCCCCGGACCTGCTGAACGCGTGAATCTGCTCTTGTGCGCTGCAACATTTTCCAATTGAGGCTTTGGCCAAAGCTCGGGGAAGGAACAAACAGCAAAAATTATGGAGGGTTGTCCCACCAATCGGTCGGCATCAGATGTGATGCAATCCCCGAGTTGATCCGGATGCTGGAACCTTTTTCTTCAAAGAATGTTTCCTGCCTCTTCTCCAAATGTAAGACATTCTAGACATTCGACGCATCGGCCGGGGAAGACAAAAAGGTAAACTGGAGTGGCGGTGGGGGTACGAAGTATTGCGCACACGTCAGAGTCTGTGTGGCTGCCTTCTCCCAGTAACTTGCTGTGCTTGCGTCGTCTGTGGCGATGTTTTGGAGACATTGCATGAATCTCTCTCCATCTTGATGTCTTGTTCCCTGCTTCCGTGCTTGCGTGGGCGTGGGTACGCGCCACCACAGGTTTTCTTCTTTCTTCAACGCCCCCCAGCCTTTTTCCGTACTCACCAATTGCTTATCGCAGAGACGAAAAAAGATCATCGCGGCTGATCTCGAGCCCAAGAGACAGTGTGCTTCTCGGTGTTACTTTTTCCTCCCTTTTTCTACACCGGTCCCGCAGATGCGGCTACATGCTTTGCAACTCACCGCCACTTGTTGGCCCATCCGAGATCGAGAGAAACCTCGCATATCAGCTTGTTTTCTCAATGATTTATTCCGGTGGCGCAGGTGAGGCGACTCAATTCCTCCGCCTCTTATTATTCACACTTTTCGCCATTGGATGGTCAGCTGTGTTGACTGTCGGTACCTCCACCTTGTCTCAGCGCTTTTGCCGCCTGCGCACCCGCCCACAAACGGAGTGGCAATCAAGTCGTAGAAGAAACAAGAGCTCGAGCCACAGGAAACGATGCTCATGCGGTCGTCGCTGTCAAATCATCGCAGGTGATTCAATGCTTGGTCAACACGTATTTCGAGGGGATGAAATAAATCGTCTAGTCAGAGGGGGGAACTGACCGTGAAATCCTTCTTCACAACCCGACTTGGTGAGTAAGGAGGCTAACAAGCAAAATGCATCATATCCTTCCTCGGGTTGTCATGGTCTCTCACGACAACTTCACCACCACAACAAAGACAAAATCACCATTGTGCTTTGAGCTTGTAAATTTCTGCTTTCAACTCAAAGACAGACCCAAAATCGGACATTTCACGTGCTTCACCCACTGTCGCGAGGACAAACGCATGATAAGATGAAAGCACTTTCAGATACCCTAACTATACACCCAACATCACAACACGACACTTTGAGCCTTTGCAGCGCTCATGAATGCATGAGCGCTGACGGCGGCGATGCACGACTTCATTGAAAAGGCTGAGTGAACCAGGAGCCTTGATTCGAATCCTCGTCACAGTTAAGCTCCAAATTCATGGTGGCGCGAACGGTCTGCGCAACCTCGTGTGAGCGGCACGCCTCACCCACCGGCACGGCTTCTCCAAGATGTATTCGAGTTGCTCATACGTCGTGTCAGTCCCTGCACCAGTTCCCTTGCACCGACAGGCTCATGCGGCATCGGCGGCTCGATAGTAAAGCCTTTCAACATGGGCGGGGGCCGTTACCATCGACGGTCTTGCTGGTGCTGAGATACCCGTAGCCGCCACTGCTTTTGCCAAGAACTGCATTACGATGCGCTAGTAACGGGCACATCTGCCAAGACGTCAGGGAAGAGAGTCTGAGCCAGCACGCAAATGACGATAAACATACATACATCTTCGCTTCACCAAAGGTAAATCCTGCTCGCCAGCTCAATCAGTACGAGACGAGGCGCAGGGAGTCCCCAGATGACGAGTAGATGGGTGCGATGCGGTCCCTGTTGAAATGGCAGACGGACTGCGGGAAAAGGATCTGGATAAGGTGACCGCCGACCTAGTCCGGGAGGGCGGGCGAGATGATGGTGTCCGCGGCTGATCTGCTGGGTCGCCAATGCCAATGTACGGTTTGATGCCCTCCCACACAACGACAACCGATGCCTTGGCGCTGTCGCTCGGAAGCGGCCGTGGAGCCGCACAGGCTAGCGCAAAAGGGATGCGAATTCGCTGCCGACTTCCATCTTGTCATGCGCCACGATGTGGCCACAAACATCCCGAGAGGGCTGAGAAACGGTTGACGAAAGGGAGTGCCCTAGAGCTGGTGTCCTAGTCGAGATGGGGACAATCGTGATGCACAGTACTGTGCTTTCCACCTGGCTCCTCTCACTACTCCCAATCATTGATTACTTGATGCCCCGGTACCAACGTTGCTGCGGCCTCGTGCCATGAGGTAAGGTGGGTGCGCCAACCTCTATGGCAGAACGGCCACTGCTCGTAAGCGGATGTATGCATGCATCAATACTGCATGTGTCTACATTACAAGGAATGTCTTCCGTCCCAGGCCAAACGCTACGGCGAGCGATTTCGCCAATCGAGTTCGATTTCAGAACGCGCTCCACTCACTCTTCCAGAAAAATGAATCGATTTGTCACATTGATTGCTTAATTATATATACAAAACTCAGTTTCATGTATCTATAGATTATCACATGATGATTCACTACTAGTCGACATCATTTCGTTGCTGCAAGTTACGCAGATGACTGACTGCGCTGCCACATAGCCGTGTCAGTGACAATTGACACCGCGCTGGTGTAACAGCATCAGGGAAGTCGATGGCTCAACCTATCAAATTATGAGACTAAATATCAGCGAAGAGCGGCAAACATAGCTCAAACTGTCCACGAGTGATGTATTCATACGCGGTCGACTTTCTCCCAAAAGGGTAAGCACACTGTCCGGCATATGCTACCCAGATGGCCATGGCGCTGACGGCCGGGTGCATCAACGCAACGCTAAATGCCCGTCGTTTATTCTCAGCTGCGGGCTACATGAGCGGGTTCCTACAGTGATGCGGATTTCTAGAAGCAGACTCTCTATCATGTCTGAGTCAAAACTAGTCAATCCATGATGAAGATTGTGCGACGACTGCATTGATGGCTATGCGAATAGAGAGCGATTGCCGTGTAGGCAGTCACGGTCATCTGCTGGGCTTCAAGGTGATTGAACAAAGGCTATGATGTTGAAAGACTGGCAACGAATAAGTCTTGCATCTTCGAGATTGGTTCTATATTCATCGCTCGCTTGACATGGGTTGGCGTGAACATGGTCTCTGCACAAGCTTAAGCAGGCAATGGCAAGGCAATAAATAATGCAAGACTTTGCAGGTGCACATCTAAAGGTGACTTTACATATGCAATATACACTAGAAGATGAATGTTAGTTTTCAACTCGGTGCGAATGCCGATGTAGGTTCCCTGTCAATCGCAGCAGCCCTGTATGAACAATCTACATTAGACCTTGAGCAGAAGGGTGTTTTATTCTCTGCCATGTCGATTGACTTTTCAATAGTATGATATTACACTATTAAAAGTTGTCCCTTGCGCTACCTTACACGCATCTAAAACATCTGTTAGCCACTTCCACTTTATTAGGCAGAGACGATCGGCTCCCGCTTCATAAGCAGCGAAGCAGCCCTGTCCCGGGAATAATCACAGACTGTAGCTAATTCAAAACGACTGGGAGAAAAGTAATGACTACATAGTTCTAATTGGTTCACCTATCATGGCTGGAAAACGTGGCTGCGGAATGCCATGCGCCTCGCGAAACGGGTCGCATAAGCAGTAACTCGGCGGATTGGACGGGTAGTCTGGCCCCCCCCCTTCCCCTATGGCTGCAGATGGCATTGTGCGGCTGTCAGAATTGTCCACGCATAGAAGATTGGCTCTATTGTCGTGGGGCCAACTTGTAAAAGAACAAAAACCTTACGCCCATGCGCTGGGTCATATTTAACGAGCTTCACCAGGCCCTTTTGTACATAGAGCGCGGAATGCCAATTCTTCTGTCTATTCACTTTATTGAAAAACATCTTTGTGCAGGCACATGCCCCCCCCCCAAAAAAAAGCTACTAATTCCTTGAATACTCTACACAATCGTTTACAAACATTTCACAATGAAGAATCTTTTCGTTGCCGCCTCCACGCTGGCCCTCGCCGCCGCCACACCTCTCACCCCGAGAGAAAACACCTGCGCACAGGGCTCCAAGCCTCCGTATGGCGCCCTCACACACAGCGTCTGCCCCTGCTGGAGCTGGTACAAGATCCAGACGGGCGATGGCGACTGCGGCAAGGTGGCCAGCAAGTTTGGTGTCAGCCGCGAGGACGTGATCAAGTGGAACCCCGACGTGAGCATGACCGTTGACGGCATGTTTTACGACTGCATCAACTTTTGGCCGCAGCAACAGATTTGCGTGGGTAAGTAATGGGCAAGCTTGAACTTGGGTTTGACCAAGTTTTTTTTTTTGGCGCAGAAACAACCAACATTGAATGGTTTTTTAGGTGTCACTCCTCCCAACCCTCTTCCCACGCCTCCGTGCAACGCCGACGCTCCGTACCCCGTCGGCAAGGGCACCGTCTGCGGTTGCAAGAAGTGGTACAAAATTCAGCGCGGCGATGACTGCGGCCCTGTCGCTTCCGAGTTTGGCATTTCGTCAGATCAGCTCATCAAGTGGAATCCTTGGCTGTCGGCCGATGTTGACGGTACTCACTACCCTTGCATGAATATATGGCCCACGGATAACCTCTGTGTTGGTAAGAAACTCCTTGCTTTCATGTACATTTTTCAACAAACTACTAACTGGATTCTATTAGCCGCGTGATTTCATCACGACACACTGCATAGATCTCTCATCATTTTAAGCGATTTTGCGAAGCCGTATTTGTATATACTCTTTCGGCTGCTGGATAGAATCGGCCAGTCACTTTCGGACAAGAATATTTTCAAGTCGGGCGGAGTTGATGCTGGCCAACTGTCGCTAGACGACAGTATGTACATTTCGAAATAAACTAAAACGGGCCAAGAAATACAATCTTTTCAAGATGCAAATTGCCAGCCTACTGGCTATTCAAGGCAATGTCAAAAATATCGTAATTTTTCCACTTACGCGTATTCGCGTCCCTGTATGTGACCGGAACAGAAAGTAGAAGCGGAATTCTCTGCTCCGACAAGCCTCCGTGCGAGCGCAGCCGATGGCCCCGGAGACCCGACAAGTCGTGCTCTGCTTCCTTGGCGCCCAGCACCGCATTCTCTTTCGCCACAATGACAAAGTCGCCCTCTCGATCCAGCGGCATTTCAAGACGAGCAGCAGCTTCCTCTTTGAGTAGCGAGACCTCGACCTCGTCAAACGAGCCGATGAATGCGGCCATGGCGGGAATATGCTCCGCGTGGGACTCGGGCACGTAGACACGCACGAATCCGCCGAGAGCGCCATGGTGAACAACAAAAGGGTCGGCGATTGGGCAGATGACGCGCGCGCAACCCGGACCGAAATTCTTTTCAAGCTCGTCCTGGACATACAAAACAACGGGGTTCCCGTCGGCGTCCGACTTATCGCTCATGCCGTGGTCGCCCGTGACGGCCACGACGGCGCCCAGCTGGAGACACTCGCCGATTCTCTCATCAATCGTCGCCAGAAACTGCAGCGCCTCGGGCTCATGCGGCGCGTACTTGTGCTGCACGTAGTCTGACAGCGTGAGGTACAACAAGTCGGCCTTGTCCTCGCGCAGCAGCTTGACTCCAGCTTCGAGGACGTAGAGGGATAGCTCCGCCGAGTACTGATCCGGCCGCGCATCGTGGCCCAGCCAAGCCAGCACTTGGTCGCTGGCCAGCTGCGTCGAGTAGCATATGGCGTCGGAGCGGTCGAGGCCGCGCTGCAGGATCTTGCGCAGCTTGTCCTTGGCCGTGACGGCGGCCACGCGGACGCCCTGCGCGGCCATCTCGGCCAGGATAGTGGAGCCGCGCACGAGGGCGTCGTCGACAATCATGGTCTCCTTGCCGGTGGCCCGGTCGAGAAAGTAGTTCGTGGCGATGCCGTGGACGGCCGTGGGGGCGCCAGTGATGATGGACACGTTGTTGGCGTTTGTGACGGACGGCATCGAGCAAGTGGCGGTGGCGTGAAAACCATGACCCATGAGCTTGGCCATGTTGGGCAAAGTACCCTCGGCGAGGCCCGCTTCTAGATATTCGGGATCGAATCCATCAATGCAGATGATGACCGTTGGCTTTCGAGGTAGTTGATATGTCCTGCCGTGGAGAGTAACTATCATCAAGGGTGTTGGCGTCTGCGACGTAGCACACAGCATAACTTTGCTTACCAGACTGTACGTTCGACATGTTGACAAAACTGTTGGATTCTCTCTGGGTTTCTTCAAAATAACCTGTCTTCATCACAGAGCGAGGATCGTTTTCTTTGAATTATACTCTGGTTGCGGTAGATGGCGCAGCTTCAGCTGCTGCCGCGTCTCCAGCCTAGCGTGCCGCCGGCGCGAAGACCGATGCCGACACCAAGACTGCACCAAGAAGCATAATGGTTCTCTAAGTGATACCGAATGTAAAGTTTGCTCATGGGGGAGACCATATATGCATGTGCCGAGTACAGTAAGCATAGCAACGTTACTCGACCTGATCATGACAGGGCGGCCACCAGTCCGTCATGCCCGTACGTGTACACGGAGCGGGGCCGTTACTTGTAACCCCCGTTGTCCGGGTATTGCCATACTCGACGTATTAGTTGCATTCCTTGTCTCAAAAATTACACAATCGGGTTCAAAGGAATTCCGAAAAGTCTGCTTGATCGATCAAAAAGTCATAGGTGCCCATGAAAAAATTATTCGCCGGCTCCCCAAACATGCCCATAACATCATCTCCGTCGGCCGCCAAGCTTAGCGTAGGATCCCGCAGCGCAGGCTGTTGATCAGTCGAATCGATACTTGAATCTGCAAGTGGCCCAGGCGCCTCTTGTGACTTCATCTTCTGCACAAGCCCACGCATACCCTTGGTCATGCTCACGAGCAAATGCCTCCTGTGCATCTTGGACGTGACCTTTTCCAGCGCCGTGACCGTCTCGGATATGAGTGGCCGGATCTCACTGCTATTGACCTGGATGAAGCTGGAGTACTTGGAAGAGACTTTGAGGAGAAACACAATCGAAAAAGCGAGCATGGTGCCAAAGTAAATGGGCAGGCCGTCAAAGAAGGACTGCAGTTCTTCGTCCGCATTTACCGAGCGCAGGATTGACATGGCAGACCGCACGGCGGCATTGGCAATCTCGTCGAGCTCCATCATGACCTCGGCGGATTGCGTCTGCATCCGTGTCGCCCGGGTCGCACTGCCACGGAACGCGTGCGAGCATAGATACAGCTTGGAGAAGTGGTACTGCAGCACGACTCCTTTGCGCGGGTAGTTGCCGATGTGGGGATTCGGCGCAAATCGTTCCATCCATTCAGCGCGGAGTGTGTCCATGGCGATGTTATACCGCCGTAGCGCAGGTAGATCCGTGTCGCCCAGCGGCTGATTAACATCCACACCAAAGGAATCCACGGCGTCCGACAAAACGGTCCAACGCAAAACATGGCTGACTAGCCGCGCATCGTCTTCGGTTGTGTGCGGAAAGTCGAGGAACTTCCTCACGCTGCGAATCGCCTCGCACTGTCGCGTCAGCGGAGGGCGTCCAAATGGAATACTGAAATGATGATCGCAGATGTATACGAGATAGTATAATCGAGCATTGAGATATGCCTTTTTGTCTCCCCGGAGCGCTTTAAAGAAGCTCTTGTGCAGCTGCAACTCGGTTGCCATGCGCACAGCCGTGCCAACCAGTGTCCATGCAACCTCGCCCAGCCAAAACGCGCCGATGCAGAGTGCGCGGATGTCGTCAATGTTGACGTCCTTGGAAAATGTCTGCGAGGCGCACTGCGAGAGGAAGGCGGCGCAGCACGACTGATAATCGAGAGATGCCAGATGCAGTGCCCCGACAGTGGACACGGCGGCAACGAGTAGCGGCGAGGAGGAGCGAGCATTTTCGAGGGTTCGCGTTTCCACGTCGCCAAGGATTCGGTAGGGGAAGTGATCCAGCCTGGTTTGATACGCGTCAAAGTATCTCTCCGCGGCTTCGAGTGTAATGATGCCGCGCGATATAATGTCGCTGCAGTTGGCAAGCCGGGGCTGCGCCTCTCCTTGAGAGATGTAGAATCCGGGAAGAGAGCCGGGGCTAGACTCTAAATCCATGACAATACTCCAATTGTTGCCAGTGGGGTTGGCCTCTTTGAGAGGCTCCAACTGAGTGCTGCAATGCTCTGGCTCTTCCGACATCATTGTCGTGTCATCAGCCTTATCTGCGACCATGATGGTATCAGCTACACTGTCTTGATCGCCGTCGAGAAGGCGCAGGATTTCTGCCGATTCGGCGCTGCTAGAAGCGCCGGTGCGAAGAACAGCCTCTATGCGGTCGATTCTCCTTTCCATTTGGCCTTTCCAACTATACAGATTGACATGTTAGCAATTCATACTTGTGAGTCCGTCATCTCCCGTCACTTACAGATTGTCATTTTCGAGTAGCATTTGCAGACTGCGATTGACGGTGCACGGCAGTCCGCGCTTCTTGCAGCGAGTGCAAGGCGGCTGCGCATCTTTCATATGACATTTGATCTAGCATCGAGTTGGTACAAAGGGCTTCCAAAAGTTCATGGTCAGGAAATACACCCAGGTAGTGCATTACCTTTTGCTTGCGACACGCGACACACGCGGTAATCTTCCGTGTGATTGTCGGCGCCCCGCCGGCGGGTTCTCGATCCTGTGCGACAGCCGGGGCTGTGCTGTTGCTGCCAGATGCCGGCATCCTGAGCGAGATATATCAGATGAAGATGGACTATAAAGCTGACACGAGCCCCAGCGGAGTGTGCTGTGGTGCTGGGCAACTGCGCAGTTAGCGGCAAGGCTACGTGAGACAATTGGGTATAAAGTTCCGAGACTACGGTCAAGTCACCGCATGATTGTGAGATGCTCGGGGATGAATTGACTGGAGTTGGACCTGGGGAATTGGCAGGACTTGAGGCCGGTTATCCACCTCGGGTTTCTCGCCGAGTTTTCTGCCAGGGTGCCATTTCGGCTTAGCGCGGAACCTGCGGGCGCTGCTTGTTTGACTTGCCATAACATTGCCATTTTACTATTCAATACTAGGTTCTTGGTGTGTCCAGCTCACAGACGGAAGTATTTTTAAGCCATCTAGTATCTCATTATACCCCCCATCATAATGACACATAACAGCTCGACGCCAAACAGCCAGGCCAAGTGAATTGGGACGGTCCAATTCTTTCATCAGGTATTCTTTCTCTCCGCGGCGCAGCCCAGAATCGATTGCGCGTCTGTACAGACTCATGTAGACTACACAGGAACCGTTCACCATCCCCACCAACCTTATGCCTAGCTTCCAGACTAATAGAGCTGCGCCTTGTGAGAGGAAGGGCTACTGCGTTGGGAAGACGAACGAATAAAGTTCATCATCGCCTAGCCCCCGCGTTCAAACGACCGAGTGTCCTCTCCGGCGACTGCGGACCAGGAGCGGCCTCCAGACAGGTCTCATCTCATATGTAGCTTCAAGACTGCACTAAAGACAAGTAGCCTGCATACGCGCACAAGAAACCAGGCCACCATCGCAGCTGTTTTGCGGCTCAATAGCTTCATCCATTTCGTACTCGGCGCAAAACACACTCTTGAAGATGACCACTATAGCTCACCGTGCAAACGCCACCTTCTTCCGCCCCGCGGAATGGGAGAGGCAGTCGGGCGTCATCATGGCCTGGCCTGCCGCCGCCAACGACGCCTATCTCGACGACAAGCAGGGCCTCGAGGACGTGACCAAGGACATCACCACGATTGCCGAGGCCGTGGCGCTGTTTGAGCCCGTCACGCTTGTCGTCACGCCAGAGCGCCTCGAAGAGGCCGAGTCGCGCTTCAAGCGCTCCAAGAACATCACGCTCCTTCCCGTCGACGGCTACTCCAAGCTCGACTTGTGGATGCGCGATATGGCGCCAACCTTTGTCGTCAACGACGACCACGAGGACGCCCGGCTGCACGCTGTCGACTACAATTTCAACGGCTGGGGCGGCAAGTATCCTACGGGCACGCGCAGCTCCCTCGCGCGCATCATCGCCGCACGCAGCAGCATCCCCGTCGTCGCGTCGTCGCTCGTTGCCGAGGGCGGCTCGTTGGAGGTTGACGGCGACGGCACGCTCCTCATCACCGAGAGCTCCGTCCTCATCGACAACCGCAACCCGGGTCGGGGTAAGAGGGAGATGGAAGAAGAGCTGTACCGCACGCTCGGCGTCGAAAAGATTATCTGGCTGCCTGGCCGGCGCGGCCTCGACATTACCGACGGCCACGTCGACGGCCTCGTGCGCTTCGTCGCGCCGGGCCGGGTCCTCCTCAGCCGGCCCAGCAGCACCGACGACGCCGCCGACCCCTTTGTGCAAATGTACCAGGAGGCCCATGACATTCTCGCAGGCACTACCGACGCCCGCGGCCGGCGGTTCCGCATCACGGAAGTCGCCGAGGCGGACCTGGGCAAGCTGGACGTGAGCAGACGGATGCGCAAGGACATTGAGAGCGGCAAAGAGGACTACCCGTCGCTGACCTATGTCAACTACCTGGTGGTGAATGATGGCGTCATTTTCCCCCAATTTGGGGATAGAAAGGCGGACAAGGCCGCGCTCAAGATTATACAAGGATTATATCCGGGACGAGAAATTGAGCCCGTCTACATATACGAACTGCCCTTTTATGGTGGTGGAATCCATTGTTCGACGCAAGAAATTCCTATCCCGAGAAACTGAATTTTTCTTCCTGTTAGTCTTGAATAATCCACACCTGTGTTCAAGTTGGGGGCGGATAAACATATCATTGTAGTAATATGTCTTAGGGAACTGCATTGTAGCCAGCCACGGCCAGCTGACAGACCCTTGTCACTCAATAAGTATTGGAAATATGTCCTCGAACCTTGTTTTTAGCTCATTGTGACACTTATGCAAGCGATATAATCCCGACCCCGTAGTTGTGCATGACAGTATGCACCATAATGCCGGGTGCTGCTAGTTCCGCCGCTCGATGGACCCAGTTGTGCAGAGCACAACGACGCCTCTTCATTTCCCTCCAAGACCGGCAATTCTTTCGAGGCTTTTTTCCTTTCTTTTTTTTTCAAACACAAATGTTGCTATATTGTCGCCCCTGGAGCCTGTGTGACGAATACACTCGCCTTGCATATTAAGCATGTGATCCCGGTCATACCACGGAAATGCCAGTGCTTGACTGGAATTCAAGGTATACTGAATACTGATATATGACGGCCAAGAGGCCCTTGCGTGCATCTCGGGCCCTGCCGCTACTTTATCACCGAAACTTCTCGGCGAGCCGGCGACTTACCCGCCATCAACCATCGTACTGAGAGCGATTTGGGAGGTCTGGGACTTTGCATTGCTGAGCAAGATTATGCTGCCTCGGCATTCCACTTTTGTTTATAGAAAAGCGAGGAACCGAGGGCAATGATTGGCAATCTATAAGCTGTCAGCCGTTTGCCTAATCATAAGGCGTAAAGTCAAAGCGCTTCATAGTGGGGACCCGGCCGCTCAAGTATGAGAGATTGGTTGACTCGCAAACGCAAACGGGAGCCCGAGTACGAATATGTTGATTGACAGCCCCCTGCGTCTCTACATTGCTCATGCATACGTAACTACTGTATATACCGCATCAAGAATATGTCCGAAGACGGTACAGCTTCCTACGGGCAGAGCGAGACGTGCTTGGCGACTTTCAGCCCCCCCGAAAAAGTCTGGGGAAAAAGCGCACACATCAGTTACCAATCAAGGCTCTTCTGCCGAAGAGATTCACAATGGGAAAAGATGAATGCTCGTATGGTCAGCACCAACTCAGCAATAGCTGACCCACAAATGGAATCGAGAAAAGCAAAATCCCGTGTCGTGGCGTAGCTGTCAATCGGCAACCGCAACATCCCGACGGTCAGCTCGTCACCTCCGTTGCGGGGTTTCGCCCAGAGCATCGAAATTTCACAAAGAATTGGAACCCAATAAGCGATGCATGCAACATGCTCCATCTTTCTTTTCCTAATAACATTCACTCATTATACATGAGGCTCCGCGCTGATCATTGCAACTGCCGTCGCCCTGCGCCGCCGTTCCACTCCCTGGACAATGTTCTCTTCCTCAGACCATGTATATAAGACACTAAGCATCGCAGCATGCCGCTCGCCGTCTGTATCTCCATCCGTAGCTCTCCTCTACTCCCGCCTTCTTCCAGGTAGCCCCTAGTAGTCTCGCCATGGCGCGCCTCTTTGCCGCCGCCGCCGTGCCGTTCCTGGCCCTCTTCGCCTCGACCGTCTCCGCCGCCTGGAAGCCCTCGAGCGACACCAAGGCCGTGTGCGACGCGCTCGTCAAGCAATTTCCCGACAAGCTTGCCTGGGATCCCCTCGGCCCGTACGGCGCGAGCACGCTGGCCCGCGCGCCCGCCTACAACGCCGCCAACCTCGACTACTGGAACGCCGCCAACAGCCTGAACCGCGCCGCCTGCGCCTTCTTTCCGTCCACCACCGACGAGGTGGCCTTTGCCGTGCAGACACTCAACCGGTACGAGTCGGTCCGCTTCGCGCTCAAGGCCGGCGGGCATAACCCCAACACGGGCTTCTCCAGCGTCAGTGGCGGCGTCCTGATTGCGTTTCGGCCCAACTTTCAGACCGCCACGCCGTCGAGGGACGGCAGCGCGATTGAGATTGGTGCTGGGTGTAAGTGGGAGGATGTGTATGGCGTATTGCAGCCCCTCGGAAAGACGGTTACCGGTGGCCGTCTTGGTGATGTTGGTACAACAGGTCTCATTCTCGGCGGCGGGCTATCCTACCTTTCTGCTCAACATGTAAGTGGCAATTTAAGTAGAGCGATATCTCTGCATCTCCTCCCTCTCCCGCACCCACTCTCTCATATACTCTGTTTTGTCATGTGAATTCAGCTTTCTTACCTGGAATGTTAGGGATTCGCGTGCGACAATGTTGTCAACTTCGAGACGGTCCTCGCCAACGGCACCGTTGCGCACGCCAATGCGACCTCGAACCCAGACCTCTACTTTGCCCTGTGCGGTGGCGGCAACCGCTACGCCGTCGTGACCAAGACGACGATGCAAGTCTTTGAGTCGGGCGTCAAGGGCCAGATCTGGGGCGGCGTGCGCACTTACACCGAGGACAAGTACGCGGCGGTGCTTGCGGCCGTGTCGCGCTTCACCTCGGAGAACACGGACCCCAAGGCCGCCATCATCCCGACCTTTGACTTTGCGGGCGTGCTCGTGCTCGACGTGCCCGTGATCCTCGTCACTTTCTTCTACGACGACGTCGCGGTGCCGGCGGGCGTCTTTGACGACTTCCTCGCCATCAGGGCGCTGACCGACGATACGGGCGTGCGCACGTTTGAGAGCCTGACCAAGGAGATCCTCGCCGGCGACTACAAGGGCCTGCGCTTCCGCATTGGCGTCAACGCGTTCCCGGCCATGCCTGTGGCCAACATGACCGACTTCCTCGTCGACCACTGGAAGCTCATCAAGAAGCGGGCGGTCCAGGCGGCGCTGAGGGACCCGGTCGACTTCAAGATTTTTGCGTTTGCGGTGCAGCCGATGCCGAGCTTCATGGCGCAGGCGTCCAAGGATCGCAACGGCGGCAACGCGCTCGGCGTCAACCCGGACCACGGCGACCGCGTCTGGATCGAGTACGACTTGGCGTGGGCGAACCCCCTCTGCGACACCAAGTGCAACGAATGGATCAAGACCATGGTGCAGGACGCCCACGACCTGCATGTGCAAAAGTACTCGGGCATCTATCCCACAAACTACAAGAGCGGCGATTTGGAAACTCTGAGGTACGCATACCATATATTTCCCGCCCTGTAATGGCCAAGTTTACTGACTTGTCCTCTTTAGCTACAATCCCGTCTTTATGAATGACGCGTTGGATACTCAGCCAGTTCTCAAGAGCTACGGCGAGCAGAACCATGCACGACTCATGGCCATTCAGTCAGCGTACGATCCGCACGGGTTCCTGATGGATCGACAGGATGGTCCTACTTTTTAGATGCGGGGATAAAGTTTATACGTCTAGATCATGATTTTGGTATTGTCGCTTCGCTACTTGTATTTAGTAGTTCTAGTTCATCACATACATGTATATATTCACGTGGCCATCTCTATGTGATCATGAGGCACTCAGATATACTCTTGCTAGAGGTACGATATGATGCCGCAGATGGCTAGCCTGCCGATTTCTCTTCAAGAGTTGATGCCATAGACCTTTGTCTAAAAAACTGTAGTTGTGAGGGCTCTATGGACTCGCATCTATATGCCTACATTGGTTAGGCTATACGCCGCCGTCTTTCATCAACTCAAACTACCTTCGACTAGCTATCCCCAACTTGCAGTAGTATCACCGCTACACTGCCACTGCCTTGGCCCAAGCTCGTCATATCTATTACTATCTAGCGCCCTAGCCTCGCAGCTTGATTTTCATGCGCAGCTCGGCTGGTGATTTTTTTTTTCTTCTTTGCGCACTGCTGTCGGGTAAAAATCGCCTCGGCTCGGGTGGTGGCGACAAAGAACAATCAACATGTCGGCGACCTAGACGGCCTCGGAGCTTAACGGCGCCAAGGCCAAGAGATGTACCATCGGGGAAGCCGGTGCTTGTGATTAACTAGGAGCTCGGCGCGGCGCGGGCGCACTAGTTTGGGAATAAGCCTGCTTGAGAAGAAAAAAAGCAGGGACCATGGGCACACTAAAACATTTTCACATGTTTCAAGGGGGAAAGATAAAAAAAGATTTTTCTGTCAAGATGTGGCAGATGGGCGAATGCAAAGCGCTAACCCGACAAAGTGTCGGCGGTCGTGTCCAGAATGAAGAAGTGTACGCAATTCCAACATCGCATTTCACACCTTTAGAGCAGTCATGAGAGAAAAAGAGTCTATTAAGGATAGATAAAACACGTCCAATCGGTAACTCGCTTTTATTGTGTCATCCAAGTCATCGCCATTTCATGCAATTTGAAAACAGAAGAGGGAAAGCAATAGGCCAAATGCGTTTGCGCCTGTTTTCGAGCCATCGGGCTGCGAAAGGGGTGGCCACAAGAGAAAAGACGGAAACCAATCAACAACCGGCAAGCACTGTATGCCCAACGAATCCCAAAGGTTTTTTTCAAACAGGGAAAAAGGAGGAATATCAAGTAACAACGTAAGATCCCAAGCCAAGGCGCCATGATGCAATGCATCCATGCAGGGAGTGGGGATATCTCGACATGGTTGCATTTCTTGGGGCCAAATTCAAAAACGCCACAAACAAGGAAACCAGACACTGCCACAGCCCATAATGATTTCGCAGGAAGAAAATAAAAGATTGGCCAGAAGCATTACTGGTTGATCTTCTCCTTGACCTCCTGAGTCACCTCGGCCTTCTTGACAGCGACATAGCTGCCGGCGAGGGCGAGAGTCTCGTTGCTGACGTGGAAGAGAGTGGCAACAGCAGCCTTGCCCTGGCCCAGGTAGCCCTTCTCAGCCTGCTTCTTAGTCTCTGCGTTGTAGACTTCGTAGACGTGGTCGCGACCCTCAAGGCCCTTGTTCAAGGGCAGGAAGATGAGGGCCTTGGCGTCGCTGTAGAGCTCGGTGGTGGGCTTCTTGACGATGGGGAAGCGCTCGTCGATGCGGGTAAGGGTCTGCTCGCCGAGCGAGTCGGCGCGCTGGACGTACGGCGAGACGTACTGGTAGGGCTTGGAGAAGTAGGGGAGGATAGGCGCGGCAAAGGTCTTGTAGGCAGAGTCGCCAAGCTTGATAGAGCGCTGGGCGATGGGGTTGGAGTTGACAGTGCTGGAGACGGTATTGACGGTGTCGGAGATGAGAGGGTAGTTGAGGAGGTGCTGCGAGGATTGTTAGGTGTCGATGGTATCGTGGTGATTGTGGTATAAGGCACGTACCTGGAGGAAAGCAGATTGAGGGGCAGAGCCCTCGACGTTGCCGTTGACCTGAGCGACAGCCATTGTAGTGGAGTGAGTTGTGAGGGTGTTGGTACTAATGTTGGTAGTGGTGGTGGGTGACGGGTATCTTGGAATTGAGGATGGAATCGAGTCTTAATTTCTTGAAATCAAGCAGTGTTGGATGAAGCGCAAGGAAAGAGGAAAGAAGAGGATCGTCACACGGACAAGAGACGTGTGTGGCAGGACTTTATCTGTTTTTGACCCGTCGATAGGTGCAAGACCGTTTCTTGATTTCGAGCAGGGGTGGTTACGTTTTGGTGGGCGCCACGCATGTGATAGTGGCCACCATGCAGCAACCTGTGGCGGGTGCCTGTCATTGTTCTTTTCTTTTTCCTCTTCTTTGTGTTGTTTATGTCTTGCACATCATTACCTATTATAAGTTGATTCCCATTTCTGTCTCTTTTCCATTGTGCCTCTTACCTTTGCTACTCATCTAGTGTAGTCATCGCTTTCGTTCTCTGATAGCAATCCTCGCAGCTTGCAGGTTAAAGAGGTCCAAACGGGCTGCCAGCTGGCAGTGTCCGTTTGAAGCTGGCAAGGGGTGGGCCAATCCAGACTTTTGATTGGCTCACTCCCCGCCCACACCATTCTTGTCGACGCTTGCGATTCTGGCATGTGAAACTTGCCCACACTTTTTTTCTCCCAGCAACTCGCTCCCATTCATCCAAACATCTAATCTACATTCAACGCTACGCTCCATATCTTAACGCTAGTACAATGTTGCACATCCAAGCTAACTCGAGTCCAGAGAGCCCTTCAAATCCTGCGCTCACTCCCTTTTCCCGCGCACGGGTCCACCATCTGCCTCAATCTTAGCCTGTGCCCTCCGCGTTCTCCTCGCCCAACCGTTACGGCCACGATATCAGCTGCGACATTGCTTTTGGATGGGAGGGGCCATACGGGTACGTTTGTCTGCATACGCCACTAGTTCCGAGGCCTCGACATGACAGCATCAATGGAAATGCCTTGTCCCGCACGAGAAATTGTCGGACACTCCCGAAACTCAGAGGCGAGCATATGTACACGGCATACCCACGGCTCGTATACCTCCTGCCAGCGATAGCGCCTGCTACAATGTGACTTCCATTACGATTGAGGGATGTACGAGGTGCCTTGGGTTGCAACAACACATCTCCCTGTCACTATCGCATCACGGGCATTTATCATCTGCCGCGGAGTAAACGGTATCCCTACGATAGCAGCTCCGCCGGCCTGCTCAATTGAGGGTCGACGTGGATAATCAGCATAATTACTGTACTGATATGGCCAACTGTGTCAACCTCCTGCATCCCGATACGACCGTGTAACGCTGTCTTGGTGTGGCTTGCAGCGATAAGCACGTCAATGTATCAGTGCCATGCCATGGCGCAGCTAGTGGTGTACCTCTACGTGTGCCGATAACACCATACGTACGACAGCATCAGCCTCCTATCGTGTGCTACACACCAATCTTGACTCACGTCACCGCTGTCAGATCAGGGCCGGGTCAAGTCGTAATTTCGTCACAAAGCAGCAGCACATCGACTATCCGTGTTTTAGTTGGCAATAGGCACAGGTATGCTCCAGCCAACCAGCTCCTAGCATAAACTCTATTTACGAAAAGCAACCGGAACCACGACACTGGCATGTCAAGCCTAATTTTGACATGGCGAAATTGCTCGCCACATGTTTGCCATCTTGGGATTCTTGGCACGTCAGATATTGACATTCGCAACCACGCCAGTCCTGGTTAAGCTGAGCGCCGCCACTCATTCGATCGTCGCAGGCCCTGCGCTCATCCACGACATCTAGTTATCTCCATTATCACGTACAACCACCATGGGCTTTCATTCTCGTTCTGCAGCTATTCTCAAGATATCCTCTCCGAGTCCATCACCTTTGAGAGGACACTGCCCAGCAGGACGGACATGAGGAGAACCAAGGCAAGGTTGGGCCTGACCTGCATGCATCTGTTCCAACAAGGTAGTCAAACGCGCCAATGAAGGAGAAAAACTCCGGTCCTAGCCGCCAAGGGCTTGCAGAGCGGGTATCGCAATTATTATCATTATTTGATAATTGCGCAAGGCTTGGGTGTGCCTCGGAGATAGGATCCTCCACCTGTCGGACAGCGACATCCCTCAATCGAATCACGGCACATGAGACTGGTTGAACCAGGTTTCGAATCAGGCCAGGCGTCAAATTTTCATTGCCACCAATCGCTCGCGGAGGCTGCTTCCGAGGATCCATCCCATCCCTCGAAAGTTGAATGTTCTTGGCTGGCAAATCTAAATCGGGCCTCACCTAACTTATTGTGGACCATACCCTTGTTCGTTACCATCTCCATCCATCTTCACATGTCAGAATCCCCGTACCCTGTCGTCGAATTTTGCCAGCGAACGAGGGAGAATGACAAGAAATTATTCATCGTCAGTTGATCATTTTGCCCTGATTGCCGCTTCAACTGACTCAAGGCAGAGAGGATACAATGAGCACATGCTCCTAATATGTGGAAGGGTGGGCTGTTTTGTCTCAATCAACCACGTACCCGCGTCTTTCAGAGACAGAACGGTCTTGATGGCACGCGCCGTTTTCATTCAAGGGTCCGAGAAATCAGGGCTCCTTGTGCATGTGGCAAGCCACCTCACGAAAATTCTCTTAAATCCAATTGTCCAATAATCATCTCCCCTCTTCAGCTCTCTCACCGACGCTCAGACAACGGGTAGATCCTACTGTTTGCGGTCCCCTCTTTCTCACCCCCCTCCCCCACCGGCCAAATCTTTTTGTCGTAGCCGAACAACTGGTAAGCACATAGCCTGCTTGTCTGTATCGATGCAATCGGTCTCGATTTGCAGGGCTGACAGCGGCAATCTCTCTTCCGGTGTTGGATGCGACTTACCTCGGATGAACTGCTTGCCTACCACGCCGTCGGCGGCGTGATAGCTGCTCATGCTCAAACAAAGAACTAAACGAGAACACGACTGCGATGTGCGCAATTAATTACCCTTTTCTTTGAGGCGGCCGAGGGAGCACACCACCGCTTTCTTGCAGATATCATGCCTGCATGCAACCTTCTCTCAAGCAGGTGCATCTCCTCAATGTGACACCCCGAGTGCATCTTCTCAATGCGACACCCCGACTGATTCTACCTATAGCGCCGCGACACGGTTGCTGGCTTTTCCTAATGCGAGCCTCCTTTACATGTGCGCGGTTTCTGTTGCAGTTGACTTTTCTCGCTCCTCTTTACATTATGGTCACTATGCCCAGAAGACTCGCTTGGAGTTAAAAGGCCCCTGTCTCTTCGAGACAGTGCAACATGCATGACACCAGTTTACATCCATACTCGCATTCTTCGACGTCTCATTGTGTACACCTGCACGGACGGAGAAGCGGGACATCTTGTCTCTTGTCATTTTGCAGACCCTGGCTCAGGTCGGATACCGTCTTGTCATCGAACCCGATTGGCGGAAAGACGACCTTACGAGAAACGCTTGACATGGTTATTATCAGCCCACACGTGAATATTCCTTTCAATGAAGGTTTCTTGTCTATTTATCTGGGAAGTAGTTGTTGATCCGAGCGATGCGCAATCGAGCTATTGCCGCTCTACTCTATTCAGCAGGATCCCGCGGGGCTCCCCACGATCGGACTTCAACATACTATGCCAAACCATAACCAATCGGCTATACTCAGTAGACACACAGACTGCTTCGCACTAAGACTCGATGAAGCTCACTCGCTGGCGGCATGACGCAGCGGTGGTCCTTTCGTCGGGATGCCACCTGAGGTAACGTCGGACCATCGCCTCAGATCTCCAGATGCATAATGCTGGCTCTTCAGTCTAGAATTTTTGAACTTGCACTTCCATTTATAATGTGCCAGCGTGTGGTGTGTCACGCTGCAGCCCATAGTGTGCGCATCATGCCTGTTCAATCCGTATCACACGCTCGCATTCGACTATCGAGCTGCATGGTAACGGGCTTCTCTTGAAACGTGAGATACGCTCGAGATGGAACACACTGCTGCATGGCTTACCGGTGATTGAATTGGAGCGGTCGTAGTGTTTACAGGCCGAACCTCAGTTTGACTGCGTGGCTCAGGCTCTGCCCTACGTGCGTGGGCGCATATGTAGCTTCAACCGTATTCCGAATTCTACACCGATCGCTTATAAGTGTGGATGTAGCCGATACGCTTGCCAATTACTTGAGGCCGGCCCTTGCTGGCCTCGGCGCTCGCCATCGAAACAGTATGGTCGTGACCATCAAAAGCACCGTCCGATGAATCAAGACTTGGAGCTCAAGAAAGCTGTTGTCAGCTTCTTTCCAGTGACAAGCAAACTCTCTTACTACGAGTTTCTAATGCTTCTTCTCTTTAGCACCATGCGGTGTTCAATTCAGCATTAAGCCAGCTGCCTCATGATTTCGTATTTGCAAAGCCATCATTGAACGCTAAATACCCGAATATCCGTTTCCACCTGCGCGTGCGTAGCGCGATGGTACGGGCAAATCTCCTTTGCCTTTTGCACAATCGCCTCCAGCTCGCCCTGCTCGATGCCCTTGACGCGGACCTCCAGGCCGACCTTGAAGCCCATGTCCATCTTTCGAATGTCGCCAATGAGATCTACAACCGCCTTGACCTGGCAGTCCTCAATCTGGCGGGGCAGCCGGACCTTCATGCTGTTGGCGGCTAGGTTCATGGCGACCGAAAAGCAGTTGCTGTAGCCCGCGGCAAAGAGCTCCTCGGGGTTCGTCTTTTGCTGGCCACCGGGCCCGCCGAGCGCTTTGGGCATGGCGTAGGCGGCGTGGAAGCCCTCGCTGCCGTCGATTTGGCCGCCGCGCGGGCCCTGCGTCGTGGCGGTTGCTGTGTAGAGCGTGGGCGCGTCCGAGGCGAGGAAGCGGCGCTGTTGTCGCGCGAGGGACGCGGCATGGCGAGATAGCGGTCGGCAGCAGCGAAGAGTATTCATTCTGAAAAGGCCTTTTTTGGTGAGGTTTGAGTTTTGTGGATAAAAGCTCTAGGCAACTATCGTGCGAGAAGGACGGTACACATTATAAGGTGCTGGGCGTGAACGGTAAACCGCCGCTAGGGAGCCAGTGCGCGTCATGGGCGGCTGTGGGAAATGCCGTGTATCATCGGGAGCTAGTTGGTGTCGATGTTAAAAGAGGAATAGGCGGGTGGAAATCGAGGTAGGTTTTGGCTGCGGTTGTCCATGTCAATGACGTGTGGACGGGTCGGCGATGCGCAGCTAGTGGACTTTTGCGCCCTCATCACCCAGCATTGACTTTGGCAATCGTTGATCCAGCCAAGAGGAGTTTGGGGTACGGCGATCAAAACGATTTGGAATTCTCTCGATGCGGATAATTCCATCCAAGTAGTGCGCTTTGCCATTGTAGTATATAGATGGCCATGCTTCTTCTTTTGTCGAGCCTGTATCGTGTACACACGCCTACATATTATCGACCAAGGGACAGAAAACATGGATTCCAACACTAAATCAGCCGAAACTTATGCACCATTGCAGGCCAAGACCAGCGTGCGTCTCAGAAATGCAAATGGTTCAAGGCGCTGGCGACGCTTGCTAATAAGTGCCACAGAACAGCAGCGGAGCCCATGGCATTGCGGGATTGTCGCAGCATCGTCATGATGCTGCAACGCGGCGCAATAGTATTCACGACCAGCATGCCAAGCAAGGCATCATTGGACAAATCTTTCACAAGTGAGTTTGCAAATGCACCGTTCCCAGACAGCTTTGTCAACAGATGTGCTGACTTGGCGCAGTATCTTGGGTCGGCACGCCAAGTAAAAGGTCAGAGTTAGGACTTGGCACTTGCTACTGCTTCAGTCCCAGCAAAGCAGTCGCATTGGACGGCGTCTCTTCCTTAGGAAAGGACTTCAAGGAGCGGTCTGCCCGTGACCCATGTGCACATCAAGGCTGCACAGATCCGCAGGTAGATATGTCCATTGCACGTTCGGGCACAAGAGCAATGGGCCAAGATAAGACTTGCATATAACATATACCGCTAGAAGGGGTTCAATCCGAATTCATTAATTCTATGATGTGATTGTTTAAAGAACTGGAGAAAGTTGTACTCAGGGAGATTTCGCCAGTTGGTGCCTCCGTTGCCATGTCAGACTGGGCAGGTGCGTTGGCACAATGGAAAAGATGGTTTCAAAAGGGATTCCAACCCATGAGAGGCCGGCAAGGGCCAGTCTGCCGCAAAGCAAGTAGTTTTTCATTTAACGCAATATATTTCTGCTGATAAATTACCCGATACTTTCAGCTGAATCATAGCAACGAAACAGCAAGCTTGATACGAGTCAAAATGTCACACCCAACAGACCGAAGTGCTTTCCTACGATGGACCGACCCTAACACAGCACCAGTTGTTGGAAATAACCTGGTGAAGCTTCGACCGGTTGGAGACTATGCCAATAACCTTGGTCTCTTTGCCGTCAGAGACATTCCCCGAGGCACGAGGATAATAGAGGAGGCGCCAATGATTGTCTTGCAGCAGACTCAGAGCATAGACAACGAGCTGGAAGCATTCTGCTTCGCGTTTGAGCACCTGACTGAAGCGGAGAGGAGCACGTTTGACCAGCTTCATTACAACCGCGAAGCCATCAAGATCCATAAAGTGCTATTTGCCGCCCGCCGCTGGCGCATGTCCTTTCTTACCAATGACTTGAACGGGTGCTGGATAAATGGCAGTCGGTCCACAGAAGTCACACACATCATCTACAACCGATTCATCATCTTTTTGTCCAACTGCGTGTTTCCTGGGGTCGGAGAAGCTTCTGGAAAAGGCTTGTTTGCACTCTTTAGCCGTATTAACCACTCTTGCGTACCCAATGCCTTTTGGGTTTTCAATACCACCATCGAGCGACTCACGGTGCACGCGATACGTCACATTCGCGCCGGCGAACAAATTACCATCTCCTACATTAAAGACCCAATCGCTACAAAGCAGGTACGAACCTCGATGTTGGCGAAATGGAAATTCTTGTGCAGCTGCGCTGCGTGTAGAGACCCGGTCATGGAGGCTCGCATCCGGCGCATACTAGAGCTGAAACGGCTTCTAGCATCCTATGATGCCACGAATGAAGCTTTAGCAGGATCTTCCGTCCCGATCCCGCCCATAATGGAAGCGTTACCAACTGCCATGGAGCTTGTCGCGCTCTTGGAAAACCAAGGCGTAGCAGGAATGGAGCTTGCCTCTGCGTACGTCTGCTTCCTTTTTTGGACTTGATACGCAGAGCCACATTCTAACTTTTGTAGATATAACTACTGTGCAATACACAGTCGCCAAATCGGCGCCGAGCGGGCAGCCAGGAACTATGCCGCACTTCATGACTTGACGAAGCGGTGCGCCATCGGGTTGGACCGTCTGCAGGGTGATGGCAACGTCACCGAAGATGCTTTTAGTCAACTGGAACATGAGTTTAGTCTGTGGGAGCAACAGCCGAAGGCTGAACCTTGGAGCCCTATGTGATTGGACAGGAAAAGTAAAAGGAGTGATTTTTACTCATTACATTATTGTTTGATGCGCTGTTTGGAACAGAGCGGCTGAAAGTGTGTCGATTCCATGTCGTCAGTCGACCAAGTAACAAGGTGGATCGAAGGCATGGCTAGAAATGCATGAACACTACGAGCTTATTAGCACTATTCAATTAGCTAGTACCAAAATAGGTAATGAATAGTTATTTCAAGTAATATTGCCAGACTTTACCTTCTGTTAGGACCGAGCTTAGCCGGTAGCACCCGCCAACATGCGACTATCGCGGCCTATAATCGACGTAACTTATGCCGCCCATAATATTATTGTAAATAACGTATCAATTTAAGCGTAGAGAATCGATTAGTATGTAATCGAATTATTACTTGATCGGTCGCAGGTATATCAAATGTACATCTATTCAAAACGCCAATCTGTCTAGCTACTCATCCACGTTGAAAAGTACAACGAGTGATATAATACGCGCGCCATGAGTGCCAATCAAAAATGTCCAGTATCCCAACGCCATCAGCGCAAGCTGCATTTGTGCGAGCGCCCGTCTTCGTCTATCCAAGCAGGCTGAAAATATCAAGCAGCATGAAAATCACCAAAAATGTGCAGTATAGCATGACATACCATCAGCCATGTCTGTTCTATCTATATGTATATTGTCTCGCGGGTGTTACAACTCAATGACTTCTTCGGCCTCGGCTAATTTGTCAGTTCCCCATTCCTTACAGAAGCCCAGCCAGCTGCGTCGCAGGCATTTGTTCTTGTCAGGCGTAGATGAACTTGTCGGGGCCGCGGTGGTGGACGTAGGGTTTGGGATAAAGGTAGCAGGAGGAGTGGTGAGAGTCAGTGTCGGGGTGCTCGTGGCGACGGAGCTTGTCTCTGTGGCATCGTTGCAGCCCCAGAAAAGTCCCGGAGACTGGCAGCTTGTGGTGGTGGGTTCTGTAGTGGAAGTCTTGTCATTGCATCCAAACCAACCGGGCGTTTCGCAAGTGGACGTGGTGGTAGTCGTAGTTGGCGATGATGTTGGGGAATCTGTAGTGGTAGTCTTGTCATTGCATCCAAACCAGCCGGGTGTCTTGCAAGTGGACGTGGTAGTGGTCGTCGTTGGTGGTGATGTTGGGGAATCTGTGGTTGTCGTCTCGTCGAGGCAGCCCCACCAACCGGGCGTTTTGCAGGTCGAGGTGCGGGTTCTGGTACGTATCGAAGTCGACGTGACCGGTGTCGTGGTGGTCTCGGTGCCGTTGCTTTCATACATTTTCCACTGGGCGCAGTCGCGGCACTCGGGTGTCTTTTCGCATTTGGGCACGTCATCATACTTGAGCAAGACGTCGCTGATGACGTTGCGGATCTTGTGCGTGCCGATACCGACGCGCCAGCCCTTATCGGCAACGACATCGTAGACGCACTCGTAGCCTGTGTGACATTGCGTCTCGAGCGCATAGCCGGCAAAGGAGCAAGACGCTGTGGCACCATTACAGCTACCCATGTAGACGGGATCGGCCGTGTGTCCGAAATGATAAGTTCCTGTGTATGCTCGCATCTGGGGCGTTTTTGCGTAGTATCCTGGAGGCATAGGAAGGCCTAGACGAGAGGCAGCGAGGGCGTCGGGCACAGCCTCAAAAGTGACGGCGGGAAGGCCATAGGTGAGGCCAAGCAGAGACGTCATGCCGCCCCCGAGCGAGTGGCCGGTGAGCCAGATCTGGGCCTTGGGGTATATATCGGTGACGTTGTGGTAGAGCTCTTTGACTGCGGTGTAATATCGATTCTCCTCCCACAAGGCCTCGGTGACACAGGTGTTGTTGCACTGATAGGTTCCCGAGGCACAGTCACAGACCTGGTGCCAGGTCCACTGGCCCTGCTGGGCGCAGCAACAGCTAAAGTATAAGTTGTCATTTGTCTTGTCGTTGGTTGTGGTTCCATCACCGTCAAACACGGCGGCAGTGGTGCCCTTGAGGCCAATGACAATGGTCGAGTTATTTTCGTCGGCAAAAATATGCCCGCGAAGACCGTCGCTCTGCCATCCAAAATCGAGCGTCTTATTGTAGGGAGCACCAATCTCCTCCCAGTCGGGCTGAGATTCATCTTCGACATAGGCATCGGCAGACATGTAAGCCATGGTAAGGACAGTGTCTTTATCAGTGATGTCGGGAGACAGGACCGGGTCCATGGTCCAGGCCGAGGCATCCATGACGGCCATGAAGCCCTGCCGTCTCGACTGGGTGATGAGGGGGTCAACGACGGACGGTCTTCTATCGCGGAGTCGCTCTATAGTATCGACGCGACTGTAAGCCTTGAGCTTTGGCAGGGTATGTCGAGCATAGCCGTCCTCGGCGGCGAGAAAAACGTTAAAGCCATCGTGAGAGACGTCGCGCTTTCGATGCAGGGCAGGATGCAGGTTGGTGCCATGGTGGAAGATTTGGCGGAGGCTAAAGATGTGTTGGGCAGGCTGCAGTGCCTCGGGGTTACTCGGCAGGGCGGGACCTGGAGGCAGAAGGATGTCGGCGGCGTCGGGTTGCGTATTGAGCTGGGCGTGGCCGGGAATCGGAGCGAGGGCCAGGAAGGACCAGAGCAGGGCAGCCGTCACGGTGCCTGCGGAGGGGCATGACGAGGCCATGATTTGGAAGTTGATGGCCGCAGCGACTCTATGTATGCAGAACAGGCCCTGAGGCCATAAGAAGGATGGTGTGTTGGTGTCGGATCGAGCGAATAAATTGTTGGGGGCGGCGAAGAGATGGGAGATGGGAGAGATGGGCGGAGGAGATGCTGACTATTGTATGTGACTGACGGGGGAAGTGTAGCGGGAGAGTACCAGTAGGTAGGTGCAGGCGGAGACGATGTTGTCATTGCTGGCCGCCCGCGAGGCTAATAATGAGCCACCGAGGCTTGATAGAGCGGGACGGGTCTGGCACGCGGGCGCCCAATGACACCCTAACAGATACCCTAACAAACGTAGCGGTAGAGGTGTTAATGGATATTACAGCGGGTGAGCCCTGTGAATTGACTTGTTTAGTGCGCTTGGGGCGAGCTTTGGCGGATAGCCCTTTGATTGCCTGTGACTTGGGCCTGTGGAGTCTCTCTAAGTACAGATGTACCGGCTGGACCACGATTCGGGCACGCTAACGTTGAGATGTGGCTTCCAAGTACCACTCGGCGTATCCGCGCTGCGGAATTACTTTGTTGCCTGCGACCTGGTTAGGCTTGAGACGCCACGCCGACAAGGTCTACCTTCGCCCCAGGGCCATGTGACCGATATGACAAAACGTTGGGTAGCAGTACGCGTGGCCATCTGCCTTGGATTAGTCGATGCCTCGTCTAGTTGTCGCAGCTGATGTGCAATAACGTGGTGTTCTTTTCTTCTTCTTTTCTTATGCCCGTTTACTGCACTTCTTTTTAGCTACATACGGATACTTTATGCAAAGTTCTCCCAGGTACGGAGTACTCTGGACCCCAACAAAGCCCCCATCCGCCCCCAGATCCACCTTGTTTTACCCAGCAATACGGATACTTGGGCTCCATTGACTGCAGATTCTCTTCCCCCGTGCCTCCTCACATCTTAACAATTCTTCGACCTTCACTTCCTATCTATTTCAAAACACGAGACAAAACACCACCCAGTACTACCTTGGTCATCTTCGTGTGTATCTGATTCGCTCTCGATATCTCGGCATGTCTCTCATTTGTTCTCTCGTGTCAACATGTTCTGCCGTACATCTCACCACCCGTGGCCGTGTTGCCGTGGTGCCAGCGACAACAATCGAGGATCGTCACCATTAGCATCTTTCAGCTGACTGACCATCCGATACATTGGTCAATAAACTCCTCAGCCGCTGCAGTCCTGTCGATATCTACTCTCCCCTCGGCCCCGGCTGCTTGTCCAGCACATTGTCACCCATAATCCGGCAAACGCTCAGCGCTACGTTTGAATCGTCTCCCACACCACACCGGCTCATCCATGTCCCAGAGCTGAGCATGTATGGTAATGCACTGTTAATGATGCATCTCGCTTGCATGTTTTTTGTGACAGCCAATGCCACCCTTCCTGATTTGTTGATTTGTGTCGAGGTTCGCAAGCATCGTGTCCAAATCTATGCGAGGTTTAGTGCGAGAACAGTATGCGCTGCAAGTGCTTATAAGTGAACGATTCATTTTCTGCAGTCTTTGGCATTGACTGTCGGTTCTATTCATGCCGTCACGTGCGCTGTGGCTTCGATTGTCGTGGTCCGCGAGATGCACCATCGCATACCTCTGTTTGCCATGTGCTGTTAGCCTCCCGTCATCGTCGACAAGGCTATAAAGCCTACATTCGAAATAATGTAGATTGGCTTTTCTTTGCAATGGACTGCTCTGTGCACCTCGCAGGCGAGCGCGCCAAACGGCCAACTTGGAGCCTGCGCTAACGCGTACCACGACCAGCCAAACCCAATTGTCGCATACGCGCCATGGGGAATTCGTAAAATGAGCATCATGTCAAATCAGCGTAATTGACAATCCAAAAGCAGCGTGTTAGAATCCCTTTGAGCTTTATGCGAGTGCGGCAGAGATCTACTGCACATATCAACGTCATCCGACCGTCATGGAGCAAGTACACTCGCCAGGCTATGGCCAAGAAAGAGGACGCAACAGCTCCGCCCTTTTCTATCTGGGTATTACTTTAAAGCTCACATATCTTAAGACCCTGCGTTATTGCATCAAGTTTATTCAAGGTCTAAAACAGAAGAAACTTATTCAACATGCCCGGCGAGGTCATTTCGGAGGCGAATCCGCCGCCAATGCCGAGTCATCTGCCTGGATCAGTCACGGATCTTGTGGCCAAGATCCCGCAGAGGGACTTGGACAAATCTACACTTGAAGGTTTGAGAAATTTTCAGAAAGCAGCATGTTATATTGCCGGAGGTGAGTTGTGGATGAGAAGAACTGCAAGGCCAAACGCAATGGCCTGACATGAATTACAGCAATGATTTTCCTGAGAGATAATGTGTTGTTGGAGCGTGATCTGGAATCTAGTGACATAAAGCCCAGGCTACTTGGTCATTGGGGAACTTGTCCCGGGTTGATCCTCATCTGGTCCCATGCCAATCATCTGGTCCAGCGACACGGCATTGACACTATTGTCGTCGTCGGCCCCGGCCATGGCGCGCCCGCTGTGCTGGCCTCACTCTGGATTGAAGGATCCCTGGGAAAGTTTTATCCCGACAAGTATGGTGTCGACAAGAGGGGTTTGCACAATCTCATTACTCGATTCTCCGTCCCAGGAGGGTTTCCCAGGTATGAAGTCAACAGCGAACGTGATATTTCTAGAAAAGGAACAATGAACAAGGTTGGTGACTTACAGAGAGTAGCCATATCAATGCGGAGACGCCAGGCGCAATTCATGAAGGCGGCGAATTGGGCTATGCGCTGGCCGTCTCATTCGGTGCGGTCATGGACCGGCCTGACCTATTGGTAACATGCATCGTCGGCGATGGTGAAGCCGAGACAGGTCCAACAGCAGCGTAGGTACCCTATTCTATTCGAATATGGTTAACATGCTCTCCTATTTTGTGGTACTGACGGTCAAAGGGCCTGGCATGCTATCAAGTATATCGACCCCGCCGAGTCCGGCGCCGTTCTTCCAATTTTACATGTCAACGGTTTCAAGATCAGCGAGCGAACCATATTTGGCTGCATGGACGACAAGGAGCTCGTGTCGCTCTTCTCTGGCTACGGATACCATGTTTGCATTGTGGAAAAGCTGGACAAAATCGACCAGGAGCTGTTCAACGCCATGGAGTGGGCCATCGGTGAGATTCGCGAGATACAGAAACAGGCTCGATCCGGGTCGCCTATTTCGAAGCCGAGGTGGCCGATGATTGTGCTTCGAACACCAAAAGGCTGGTCTGGGCCGAAAAAGGTTGATGGCGAGTTTATCGAGGGCTCTTTCCGGTCGCATCAAGTCCCGGTGCCGGATGCAAAGAAGAATCCGGACCATTTGCGCATCGTGCAGGACTGGCTCGGCAGCTATGGAATCAATACTTTGCTCAAGGATGGAAACCCTTCTGAGAGTGTGCTGTCCACGTTGCCTGTCGACGCATCCAAGCGCTTGGGTCAGAACAAGCTGGCATACGACTCGTACCGCCCGCTCAAGATGCCGGCCTGGCAAGAGTTTGGCATCACCAAGGATCGCGCGGCCAGCAGCATGAAGATTACGGGCGGGCTCTTGAAACAAATTGCTATTGAGAATCCAAAGACTTTTCGCATGTTCTCGCCCGATGAGCTTGAAAGCAACAAGCTCAATGCAATCTTGGACGCCAGCGGCCGCAACTTTCAGTGGGATCAGTATTCTCGTGCACAAGGCGGGCGCGTCATTGAGATCTTGTCCGAGCACTGCTGCCAGGGATTCATGCAGGGCTACACACTTACAGGCCGTACGGCCCTCTTTCCTAGTTAGGAGTCGTTCCTCGGCATCATACACACCATGATGGCACAATACTCCAAGTTCAACAAGGTGGCGAGAGACGTGCGCTGGAGAGGCGACTTGGCTTCCATCAATTACATTGAGACGAGCACCTGGGCGCGGCAGGAGCACAACGGCTTCTCCCACCAGCAGCCGTCTTTTATCGGCGCCGTGCTGAGCCTCAAGGCAGAGGCGGCCCGCGTCTACCTGCCACCGGATGCCAACTGCTTCCTCTCCACCGTCGACCACTGCCTGCAGTCAAAGAACAAGGTTAATCTCATGATTGGCTCCAAGCAGCCCACGGCCGTCTATCTTACCCCCGACGAAGCCGCGAAACACTGCCAAAAGGGCGCGTCCATTTGGAAGTTTGCGTGCAGCGACGGTGACGGCGAGCCCGACGTCATACTCGGCGGCGTCGGCGTCGAGGTTACGTTTGAGGTTATAAAGGCGGCGGAGCTTCTGCTCCAGATGGCCCCGGATCTGCGTGTGCGGGTCGTCAATGTGACGGATCTCTTTGTCCTTGCGCCCGAGGCACGCCACCCGCACGCCCTGACCCACGACGACCTTGCCGCCATGTTTACGCGTGACAAGCCTGTCTACTTTAACTATCACGGCTACGCGCAGGAGCTGCAGGGCCTGTTGTTTGGACACCGCAATACACATCGCATGACGGTTAGAGGCTATAACGAGGAAGGCACGACGACGACGCCGTTTGATATGATGCTCGTCAACAATCTGAGCCGCTTCGACATTGCAAGGTGGGCGCTGGAGCGAGCCGCAGAGTCTGGGGCCACGTGTAACGCCCATAAACAGACTCGGGAGTTGATTAAACAGCTTGTGCTGCAGAAGGATGCTGTGAAGAGCTACATTATTGACAATGGGACTGGTGAGTATTGGGGCAAGTAGAAACTGAATGCAGAAGCGAGAACTGACAGAATTGCAGATCCCGATGATACATACCAAAGAGAGCAGTTTCGCCGAGAGTAGCGTAATCAAACCCGGCGTAGGTGCGTCAGGTGTTGGGGGAATTCACTCTCAACTTGATTGTCATTGATCAGAATTGGTGAGCTTCTCCGCAAATTTTAGAGGATATTCATCAGGTCCAATTGCATTCATCACAGTTCTGCAGCTTCTCCACAGCCATTGACAAACATTTGCATAACTATGAGATCATGCAATATCATTTGAGACATTCTCCAATAATGCGGCCAACTGCTAAAGAGCACAAAAGGACAATAAATACAGCTTCTCCCTCCTTCACAACTCACATTGATATATTTGTGTTGCATACTTGCAGAAATGCAAGGGCCGCCGTCTTGAAAAAGGGCATAAAGTCGAAAAGGTGCCCGTCATTGTACAGCCTGCCGTAGTGCTGTGTCAACTCCTCAACGCTCTCGGCTGCTTGTTTGCAAATGGCCATGGGAAGCGTCCCGTCTAAAGCAATCTCGGCCGGCTCAAGCACGAATGGTGTCAACAGACACATGATGCCGAATTGGTAATATGTGCTAAGGCTAACAGTGAGCTAAAAGCAAGAACCAAAAGCTTTAAATCTAAAAGATTTAATGAAAAGCTTACTGGCCGAATAGTATCAATGGTGTTTCAGCAGTGCAGCTGCTAGTATAGGCAAAAAAGGACTCATACCACTGCAGACTGTCTTGATAGAGCTTTACTGCCTGATCCAACGTCTTCTCGGGACTAAATCGGGCCTTGTACACCCATTCTGTGAACTCGAATAGCTTGGCGGCAATGACCTTTGGGTTATTGGGCAGTAGACTGAGGTCTCTCGTGAAAAACGCATCATCTGAGATGATTTTAGCAATACATACCGGGGAAAGAATTTGTTCAAAGGGATTTCTCACCGATAATGGTGCCCGATAGGTTAGTCTTTGAGCTTAAGCCGTCTGCGCCGCTGCTACTTTGCAAAGGGGGCCTAGTTACGCCAACTTTGACGGCCAGCGCGTCGATGGTCTTATTATAGTCTTGAATCAGAAATAGCAATCTCAAACAAAAGCATTGCCGTTAGCCGGATTCTCCCGTGAAACATGACTAAACGGTTTCTTACCTATTGAACGACACTGCAGCACAATAAATATTGGCATGCGTCTGCCGATGAGCCAAGACTGGCTCAGATTGATTGGCTGCCCATTGCTCGGCAATAGCAACCCCAAAATCGCCGGCAAAGCCCAGACCGTCCTTCATCTTGCCGCAGCCGAGGCAGTACAGCGCCAGTATACCCAGCGCCTGGATATCTGCAATGCGCTGCGGAAGACCCGCTCCGTTGTACAATGCCGCAATGGCCTCTTGCGCAAAAGCGTATCCAAGGTCCTCTCGCACATCGTCATCGCCGCTGGACCGAGACGCTATGATGGCTGCCATCTTCTCGCGAGCCAACAGGGTTGCCAAGGCAAGGAGGGCATCTGCCAGAGCGGTAGAAAAGTGCTGGCCGGAGCCGGATTCGAAATCGCGGGCAAGGTCCGGTTTGCTGATGGGGCAGAATGAAAGGCAGTCCCGTGCGAGGATGGCGTCGAGGAGTTGCGGAAGCTGGTCCCTGTAGTAGCTAATGTTGGCTTGGAGATGTGTTTCTGAAGGGGACTTTATGGTCGATGGTGTTATAACCGAGGGAATCGAACTTTTCAAACTCTCTTGGGTAATCGACAGACGGGTTACGGGACTAATGGGCGATGCAGAGGTCGGAGCAGATGTTGCCGGGCTGCCTAGAAGAGAGAGAAGGTTTGCAAGTTAGAAGACCAAGAAGAGAATTTGCAAAAGCAAATGACTAGCTGCTGGTGATGAAATAGTAAAGTGTATTTGTCGTACCCTTGCTGGTTCCGTCACGGCTATCCGGCTGTTGCGTTAACATGTCTGCAACCTCGGCGCGGGAGTGGCCATCTGATAGCCTCTGCAAGATGTTGCTGAGCTGGGCCGGACTCGTATCTCGTGAAGAGATGGCATCCAGCAGAGTACTATTATCGGAATTTATCGACTGCAGCCTGGCCAGCTCCTCCCGCAAATCGGCCTTAGAGACACGGGTGGCTGCAAAATATACGCAGTGCGCACCACTCTCATGGCATGCCTTGCAAGGGTTCAAGCCATCTCCATTGCACTACGGTTTGGTTTTGAAGCCGAGTTAAAAAATAAAAAAAAACTAAACCACGACCCGAAAGAACGGGGGAATTTCTTATAATCTCTCACCTTTCTCTTTCTCTGACGACAGAGCTCGCACGCCTGGTGCGCCAGGGACTGCCGGCGTGGCATACTGGCATGGGAGCCCCTTGTCGGCTTTTTTTTTTTGTTAAAAGGTGCGAGATCCCTTTTTTTTTAATACGAATGCAAGGGGGAAGAAAGAGGAAAAGACCCAGTCAGTGTCAAGTTTTTTTCTTCCTTTGCGGCCGGGACAGAGCTTCCGAGAAGGGGAATTTGGGGGTTTGAAGCCGCAAGTGGCCAAAGTTATTTCGTGTGGGAGGCGGGCCGAAAGTGGCGAAGGAGGCATCAAGTTTGCGCGGGGGAACTCTTGAGGAAGTAAAAAACTGAGGCTTCATTGGATAATGGGCGACTCCACACTTGCACACACCCTTGATACATTGATACTCGACACACTCACTGTTCAGCCCCCCGATCAAGACTTGTAGAGTAAATCTGGACACATCTAAAAAAAAAAAAAAAAAAATGGGGTCAAGACTTATTGGGGTAGATTTGCCCATCGAATAAAACTACAACAATGCTCCGAAGCGCAGCAGGCTGGCCCGTGTGCCTGTTCAGGCAGCGAGCGGCCTGGCGAGCCGGCAAAGTGGCAATGGTGTCGAGCCCCTGTTTGGTGCCGGCAAAGGGGTTTAAAAGACCCTTGCTTGTTGCCACCAATACAGAAAAAAGAGGCGTCGCGACTTGGGGCCATTGAGGGCCGCAGGTTGCACCTTGCTAGGTTTGGTATCAATCTATCCGCATCTCTCTTGTCATCATGACAGCCAGCCCTGCCCCAAGTATGATATGCGATGCCTTTTTTGCGGCCACATGCCCCCCTCGCAAAAACAATAGGCCCGTTCTCTCGCGGCCACAAGCATCATGTCGTTGAGGGGGCGGTTTATCGCGCCTTGGCCATTAGTTAGGCAACGGCCGGCCAACTTCTTGGGATGAACGGGGAAGCGGACTCATACATTGGCGATAGCTTTAGTTCCAAACTAGAACTAGTTAGCAAGGCCAGTAATCACGCAAAGAACCTTGTTCGCCCATCAGCCCAAGGCCCCGCCCGCACCCGGTGATTCGGCGCCGTTTTTAAAAACAGGGTCACTTCGAGGAGTAAACACTCCTCGGTTTTTTTTTTTTTTTTTCCCGGAATCGTTGGGAATATGTCCTCCGGGGACCCGGTGTGCGTTGTGTGAGAGAAGGCGGGAATGAGATGAGACTACTGGGTAAGCCACCAAGAGTCATGTTTCCCCGATACTACGGACACCGACACTTTTCAATCCCGCCGCCGGAGGAGAAGAATGGGGAAACTTTGCAGAACAAGGGGACCAGAACTCCGCGGCATTCTCGGGTGCGAACCCCCCCGCATATCATCTCGAGAAAACTTGACTCTCAGTGTTTGAGCAAGGAGAAAGTTCTAGCAGATGATATAATACGCTGACAGCGGGGTTCACGAATGTTGCCTCTATATTTTGGTTGATAATATCGCTAATTAGGTACATGGCGTCTTCTTGTGGACGCAAAAAAGTATATCGCCGCTCCCGGACACATGACCGAGGACAAAGTACCAACGACATGGCGTGACTATTGGTTGTTTTTGGAGTGGGCATATTTATTCTGCGCTTTTGAAAGATGCAACTTCTAGCAGGTAGTTCTATTTGTCGATGCAAGTGCCTAGGAAACCCCATCTAGCCGTTGGAACTCGAGTACATGGGACGGACGATTACGCACTTTACCTTTCCATGTATCTTTATCAGTGGAGGCTGCATTTCTTAGTAGAGACAAGTACCATGTCCAGCAGAGCACATGATTGGCCAAGATCCTTGCCAGCAAACCTGCAAGAGCCTTAGATATGGCACTCCAAGGGTTCTATCGCCTCTGGCTGCAGTGGCACACAGTACCTACAAGGGCGGGGGTCTTGCGCCTTTATCTTTTCTAGTTTTCCCGAGTAAACTTGAAAGGAGAAACTCAATCCCCTCTTCTTTTTAAACAAAATTTTTGCGGCCGCCAAGATGGGAAAAAATGGGAAAAATACTTATGGGCTGCGTGACGACGACTGGCTGCAGAGCCTCGCCATTTCAGCCTGCTCATCAACCCGACACACCAGTACCTTGTGTCGCGCGTCGGGTCTGCTGATATCCTCGACAATTTGCCATGATTCCTCTCCTCCTGCTCGGCCGTTTGCGTCTTGATCCAAGAAGAACCCGAGGCTCTCCAGCCCATCCACCACAGCACCGCGAAGCCGCGCGCTCCTCTCGCCAATGCCGCCCGCAAACACGAGCGCGTCCACACCACCACGCAGTGAGACATAGTAGCTGCCCACAAATGCACATGTGCGGTCGACGAACAGGTCAAAGGCCAGCCTGCACCGGGCGTCGTCCTTTGACCCAGCAATGACGCCAAAGTCCTTGGTCCCGGCCAGTGCCTGCCATCCGCTCTCCGAGTTGAGAATCTCTTCGGCGCGGGAAATGTGCATGTCGTTTGTGGACGACGAAGACAGCTTGGCCGCAGAGCTTGTGTAGTGGAAAACAAGACTGCAGATTTTTATTCATTTTTTTAGTGTTTTTTTTTTGTTTTTTTTGTCAGATAACATAACCGTGCAGCCCCCAACAAGCGTTGGGGTGTGTGTGTGTGTGTGTGTGTGTGTGGGCTTTTTCATACCTGGGATCAATGCTTCCGCTGCGCGTCGCGCCAGGAAGACCGGATACAGGGGTCAAGCCCATGCTGGTATCCCAGCTACAGCCGTTCTTGATGGCGCAGGCACTCGCTCCACTGCCCAGATGCAGCGCAATCATGTTGAGCGTCTCGACGTCCTTGCCCAGATGCAAAGCCGTCTGTCTCGTCATGTACGCGTAGCTAAGCCCGTGGAACCCATACTTTCGCAAGCCGTTGCGGGATGCCACCTCTTGATTGATGGGGTACGTGGCAATGTGCTTTGGAATCGTCTTGTGGAATTGCGTATCGAAGCAGGCCACGTTTCTGCTCTCGGGCAGCAGCTTGAAGCAGCAGCGGATAATCCCCATGGCGCATTCATTATGCAAGGGAGCTAGGTCAACCAGTTCCTCCAGATGCTCGTACGTTTCCGCCGTGATGGTCTGGCAGTCCTTGTAGTCGCCGCCGTGCACAATCCGGTGGCAGATTAGACCAACATCGTCTCGGTCTTGGACTTGCTGCAGCTTGGAGTCTTGGACGAGTAGGTCTACCATCTGCCGAAAGGCCGCATCGTGTGACTCGCCTGCTTTCTCGGCCTTTTCGTCCTTGACAGATTCTCCATTCCTAGTATACTTGAGCCTGGCGGATTCTCCCCCGATGGCAGAAACTTGGGCGCGGCTGATTTCCGTCGGCTCTCCCGCGTCTTCTTCAATGTAAGCCGACAGCTTTACCGAGCTGGAACCCGCGTTTACTGCGATGATGACTTTCATAACGATATGACGGCAGATAATTTGAAAATCATGGACTCGTAGTCAAGTCTTTCATGGCTAGCTGGAGACATTCTAGGAAACTACTCTTCACTTATACCCGCATAGTGCCCTGACGTTGCTATGGCGTCATGGAGCGCTATCGCGGGTGCAAACTTGCACTGGTCAAAGAACGCGAACGCGAATGTCCGGGTGGACGACGATACGCGAAACGACGCTTGACTAGCCAAGAGCCCGGAGATGGCACGTTGAACTCGCTCAGACAGATGAGTGAGAAAATGCATGGCCTCACAACGGTAGGACAACCCGTATCAAAGAAGGAACATGACAATACAACATAAAAGCATCTCAGATTGATGTGCGAAACTCGTGTAATGTGATTCATCTCAAAATCGACATTGTCTGCAGGACTAGGCTTCGCTGTTGCGGTCTGACTGCGTACTACTCGATAGGAGCAGGTCGGTGATGGATGCTTGCCACAGCATCATGGCTGCAACTCACTGTATTGGCCCCGGAGTTGCTGGCTCACCCATCCGTTGTCATCAACGTACATCTTGCAACGTCGGAGATAGTGCGCCGGTGAATCGGAAGCCTGACGGTGCGCCACAAATTCTACTTCAGCACGCAAAAGCCCTGTGCGACATGCTGGGCGAGACAAGCTGCTAGATGCAAACTCTTTTTCTGTCCGTCACGTCATTCTTCGATACCTTCACGTTCGATGACGCAGCCGTGCATAAAACCGTCTCATCTCACCCATCTTGAACATGGGATAACGCGGCGGGAAGAAACTCGTTGCCGCTTTTTCCCACCAAGTAAAGCCACCAAAAAGCAAACACTTTGTTTCCACAACGAAAGTCGTGGCACAAATAATTGGGCGTTGAGTTATCAACAGCCACACAGCCAAGGAAAATCAAAAAAAAAAATTTAAGTCTCACCATGCAGAAGCACATCTTGCACAGCTCGATCCCAAGTTAGCTCACGCGCACGTCTCCATCGCTACTGTGAAGCCTCTGCGTTAACCTCACAGGCGGAAGCTTTCGTCCAGGGCACACCAGCTTCAGCACCGGCAAACAGTGTTTTGTACGAGCACAATACACAGAGCAGGGAATGACAAGGAAGAGGAACCCCTCGAACTGGGTCGGGCATCAGATGTGAGCATTGGCGCCAGGCCACCGCTGCATGGTTCTAGACCAGTCAGAAGGACGCCAGCTCCCTACCAACCAGTCAGAAGCCTAGGACTGCCCTCCGAGTGTGGACGCCACATGTCTTGGGACTAGGCTTTGTTGGGTAGATTTCAGGGTCAATCACCCAGCCTGGCAATAGCGGGCTATATTCGCAGTCGACTGCTTGATTGGCCGCTGGCAACTAATTAGGAGAAGCTGCTGCTTCAGCGTGGTCGACGCATTGAGAGCTCGAGTGAAACTTTTCCATCTTTCCCCTCCCCTCCCCTACCAATGCGGTAGCTATGACACGGCGCCGCAAACGGTTTTGATTCCCCGGAGCAATGCGAAAACCTGTACTGGACACCTGCGCCACGATGGGTGTTGCTCAACGTGGAGCCCTGCGTGTCCTGATAGCTGGCCTATGGGCCCCCAAGGCGACCAAAATGCACAAGTTTCTAGCAATTGCTGTTCATTGCGAGCATGTAGTTGGCTTCCTAGCCGGGAGACAGCCCCCGAACCGGTTGCTCATGGGTAGTATTCAACATTGGGTTTGCGTCATGCATCCCCCAGTACTCGCCGTCATAATTTGATTAAACAATCTTGTCAAAGAATTGGGGATACATCTGGACTAAAAGGATCTGTATTATGCGCTTATTTAAATATTCTGTACATTCCTCTGTTACGTTTGCATCAAATCCCATCCCCTGCAGTCTTATCGCAACTTGAACAAATATAGTGCTCTGGTAGCAACGCACCTCATATACCAATTCCATTAGAACAAGTCTTTTCAAGTATACATCTTTCATCTTACGACATCAGAGTCAACAAGGGCTTTCAGCGTCGTTACAATGCCAAAATCCACAGCATCCGTCCACTCGGAAAACCGAAAGAGAAGCTACATTGATACCGACACTGGTAATGAGCACGATTCGGAGATGCAGGCTCGCAAGGTCAGTTCCCAGCATTGTGAATGAATATCATCTTCTAATGGGCATGGTGTTTCAGATGACTCTGCACATGGAAAACCAAGAGCGGGCCTATGTGGCAGCATCTCGCCGCACCGACCGCAGCCTCGAAGCGCGATATCAATCCGCCCTCATGGCCAGCGAAGTACACAAAAGGCGAACCGGAAAGTCTCTTCGCGTAACGCACCAAATAGTACGAGACGAGGAAATGTACGAAGAGGAAGACCAGGGGCTGCCCTCGCCTTCGCGCTTCTCGCAGAATGGAGACCGTCGCAGGACCTTGTCGCAGACTGATGCATACATTGCAGCTCTCATTGCGAGAAAGTCGGGCATGCAAAACTTTTTTGAGCACAATCATGCTTTATTCACACCACCGCCCAACAACAATGCGACGTGGACGGAACAGCCGCCCTCGACACCGGCTTACAACTGCTGTTCGGTGCCGCCGGTAAACCAACCGATAGGATGCGAGATTCCAAGTAATGACCCCGCCGCAACCCTTTCCAAGATTAATACCAACGCTACGCCAAATCTTTATGAAAAATCAGGACATGGCCTGGACCATTGCTTTGCCGAGTCGACGACTTTCCCCGGCATCATCTCTCACGCCCATACATCGTCAAGTGGTTCTTCTTTGAGCGACCTGTCATCCTACGATTCCAACTACATTTTCGGTTCCAGCGCAAATGACCGAAACTCGAGCCCAGAATCTTCTGATTTGCGGCTAGAGGATTGTTTAGTAGGCACGGATGGCGAAGACCTCCTAAACTTTGCGCCCAACGAACTACTAGTGGGATACGATTCGCAATTCAATACACTGTAAACAGTCGGGTACTTTTATCCAAGTAGCTACTTATTGTATTATTCTAACGCCGACTTTCGTGAGCATCGTGATTACAACCACACGTAGCACCTCGCATGAAACGCGGGGTCAGATGTACGGTGTGTAAGAGGCCTCACATCGCGGCCACTCGATCAATATTACGCAGAGATGCCATGCGGGGAAAGATTGATGTGTCCAAACTAGAGCTACATGGCATCTACTAGGCAACATCGTCAAGTGGATTGACCACGCCAACAGCCTCTTATTTCTTCATTATACACAGCAAGCCGTTATACGCATCTTTCGAACCATGAACCGAGTAAAGATCTGCAACTTGGGAAAATTACATCTAAAAAGAATGCTACAACGCTCTGAATAGATTTGCGCGAGCCGTATCGATTGCTTCCGGTACCGGTCACCATTATGCAGTCTCCCCCTGCAGCTTAATGGACCAACATGAGGCCATATTGACGTAATGCGGCCGTGCGGCTACAGAACAGCGCAATATTTTACAAAACACCCATTGATTGAGAAAACGCGTATTCCGTAAGCGCTCACACTATTCATAACTTCACTGCAGAGTGGCCGAATCCCGAATTGCTGCTCGTAGCTCCATCGTCTGCTGGGCCTATACATGCTGCTAGTCTGCTACTTCTCCATCACGGTTTGTGAAAGTTGGAGCTCCAGCAGAAAAAAAGCTCATCTCCGCTCTGGAACCGGGTCGACATGTTCAATCCCCGCTTAGCGTCAGGCGGCACAGGCAATATTTAGGCTCCAAAGTCTCGTTGCTACCGACTATCGCACATTGTCCTGTCCATCCATCTCTGTGGTGTGCGGGAGACGGACAGCCTCTTTTGCGTCAAGGCATCAGTTAACAGCAGGTTCCATGTTGAAGACGAAAATGTCGACAAGTATGTCAAAGGGGATGATGTGGCCATGTTGGGCGGCATGAGGCTGGCAGCATGACTAGCATTCATATTTCTCAGTACACCGAGTGATACCCAGTGAATCCCTGTATTATCATACTCAGCTACTTCTATTGCAGAGGTGGTACTTGGGTCCACCTCCCGAATGAAACGTAGTAATGCTCAGCTTAAACAAGTCCTTTTCCGTGCACAAGAGTTGTGTGTCTCAGCAACGGCGCGGACACGGGTCCCGTGAAGCCCGTCCCTCCAGAATGTTGAGAGATGGGCTACCTTGGTTATGAGTGATTATTCTCTACCGAATTAGTAGCAGTCAAGGTCGACGAATGTATGCCAGAGACGTAGCAACAACTTGACCTTCAAGTCTCTAGATTGGACCCCTACTACGCATCTCATCACCTCTCATCCGTAGTTGAGATAGTGGCCCCTACACCGATCGTATGTACAGGCTCCATACCTGATGCAAAGGACAAATTCCACTACTTATTAGCTAGCAAACTTTACATTCGGATCTCATAGATCTGTCTCCGCCAAGTCATGCTATCCGGGAAAACACGGCGGCAAGCTGGTCCATGAAATCGATCGATACTAAATGTATCTCAATAAATATGCTGTCCCTCAAATGACCATCACCCATGTCGCGAGGAGTAATCATATACTGTGCGTACATACCAACTATGCCTACACCCTTTGAGGACTGTCAGGGGCTGGACAATAGGAGCATACGTAAATCTGCCTGCAGGGGCAAAGACTATCTATCTAATACAGAATAGTAAGTGACGAACCTGATATTGCAGTAGCATAATATTGCTGCACTATCCTTGGTCTTTCCATCTCCTAGGTGGCTGACTAGGCCGCCAGCGGTCACATGGGCCTGCGTCCAACCAAGTGATAGGGCCACGAGTGTCTTTTCAAATGCATCTCGCATTCCCATAGTAGTCTCACATTAGTCACTTACTTTAGGCTAAAAACCTTGGTCTGCCCATATTTAGGCTGAAGGAGCTTTGCGGGGAAAGGAACAGGCGCCTATCATCAACGTTAAAAACGCCCACTAACGCGATGCCAAATTATTGAAATGGCAGCAGATTATAATGAATCATGGGCAAGAAGTTGGGAATTCTTGAAAACGAATAGTCCTACACATCCCGAGACGACAATTGCTGCACTTTGAGGGGGATGGATGGCCCAAGATGCTTTTCCTGCACGATTTGCGGAGAAGAATCCTACGCTTGCCCCAATGGGCGCCTCGTGCATCTGCCCGCATCCCGTTCTCCTGGCGTGATGTAGAAACATTCCCGAAATGGCGTGAGGTTTTGGAACAATGTCTGATAAACTGGCCGAGATTAAACAAGCCGTCCCCGCCCATGGAGAAATTGACTGCTGGGAATCGTGGTCTCAACTCGTGGACGAAGCCTGCAGCCAAGGCGCAGCAAGACCCCAAGTAGCGATTGCAACTACGACTAAATAATTACTGCCAGTCAGTCGCCGCAGTGCACAGCGTTGCATTTCTGCGCGATGACGAGCCTAGTATGCTGTTGATCGACGCACGTCGACCCCTGATATGCCGTCTTGGCCGCCAATTTGATGCACGTCGACCCCCCCCCCCCCCCCCTCGACAACTCAGCCGCACGTAGGCTCGCTCGTTACTCAGCTGAGTACAAGCAAAAGACGCAGCGGCGCCGCACATTTGCAAATATTTGCTAGCTATATACCCACTGAATCTTATCATAGCCACATGTGCGAATGCTCTTTCGTCGAGCGCCGAGTCCAACGCTTCGTCATCACATGTTATGCCAGCCACGACGACTCGAGATGCAGGGAAATCGCAGCCCGATATAGACGACCGCAAAAAGTTGTGGGCACCTAGGGTCAGAACAGGATGCCTCACTTGCCGGTAAATGGAGCGGACTCGAGCGTGGAGGCGACTTGGCCATCTTTTTGAAATCTGCTTTGGCAGCTAACTAGAGATCAAGGAAGCGACATGTCAAATGCGACGAGACAAAACCTTTGTGTCTAAAGTGTATTGCCGGCCATAGAGAGTGTACATATCTCCGATCCCCGCCGACGGAATCGGTTGTTCGCCGCTCCTTGTATCCGGCGCCGGTGATTGGAACAGCGCAGGAACTATCCCTGAGCAGGTACTTTATCGGCAGCGTCATCATCTTCCTTGCGGACGAGTTCAACGGCGACTTTTGGCGGTACTCGCTGCCGCAGGTCATGCACAATGTAGAGGCCATCTGGCACGGAAGCAATGCCATTGCCAGCTTGTCCTTGTCGCACAGGGCAGTCGGGTCGGCAAAGGAGAGCACGAGACAATACTCCTTGTCGACGAGGCATGTACTCGAGATTACGCGGGCGCCCGTCATAACCCCCAAGAACAAGGCCATTGTCTTGTTGGCAAATGTTCTTTACGGAGTTTACGCTCTATTCACAGGAGACACAGTTGCCAACATTGTACTCCACGAAAAGACTCGCCGTCTGATACGGCACTGGAAGTTTTGGGAATGTACCGAGTCTGCGCCGATATCGGCTCTGTCGATGCAGTTGCTTCATCACTTTCTCAAGTCGAGCACATTGAGGCAAGAAGCGCTGTTCATCTCGCCCGAGCGTCCACGCCAAACCTGGCTCGAGGCTATAGCATGGTTTCAGAAACGACCCATGGTATCCATCACTCAAGCCTACGTAGAGTTTGAGATGATATGGATTAGCTTACGGGTCACGCTGGATAACCTACCTTTTCGACCGACAAAGAAGGATATCATGACGGCAGCTGCAAGCCGCACGGTGCTTCGGGGGCACTTTGAGAGCTGGCACAGACGCTATCGAGCTTTGAAAATGGCTGCGCCACCCATTTCCTTGCATGCTTCCATTTTCAAAGTACGCTCTATTCTGGCCAGCATCTTGCTGAAGCTAAATCTCGAAGCGGCCGAGCATCTTTGGGACGAGACCATCTGGGATGCTTGCAACCCAGAATTCGCCAGTGCCTATCATGCTCTCGAGGCGGCGCTCGAAGAAGAAGGCAAGGAACCACGCAGGGCAGAGTTTGACACACAGTTTACACCATCGCTCTACAAGGCGCTCACCTTTATCGCCAGGGCTTGCCGGCACCCGGTGCTCCGGCGCGACGCGATTGCGCTTCTGCGACGCTCTCTCGGCGTGGCTACCGCGCGGCTGTCCAGGGTGACGGGCAACATGGTCATGGAGTTTATCGTCGATCAGATTATCGACGCGGAGGAAATCGCATGGAGGGAGGATTCTGCCCGGGACGACTGTGGGGAGGGCTCAAAATGTGTCAAGGACAGGTTTATTTGCAACATGCATCGCGTCGCTCGAGTGCTGGCTCCGAGCGAGATTCCGGAGAGGATCGTGGACTATACCCTCTTGACCACGGGAGACATTTTGCACGGTAGGGAAGGGCACAAGGAAAGTGTGCGAGCCGTCTTTTTTAGCTGACCGTCGCGAGTAAACGGGACAAAAAAGATGTTACTCTTGATCACTCAGTCCAAGATGATCCCAACCTAATTCGTTCTGGTCTCATCCGCTCGTTGCGGTGTCATGCATGTGACGCCCTGCTTGTTCAGACTGGGTGTTCACGCAACCTGATCTTCTTTTGTCATTGGCATTGCGATTCCTACAACACTGCAGTAAGCCGTCGCTTGCGTACATTTCATCATTTTGTAATCAGAAGCTAGCAAAGTAGTGGTATCCCCAAGCTCCAAGCAAATGCAAATTATCCGACTTTCCAGTTCCTCTGGCTGCATCCCATTCCATTATACAATGATTTCCATTCAGATCCGTCATCATCAAGGCTAGACCTTATAACATATACACCCGCTCACAAGACTCCATTATTTCCCCGCTAATCTCGTGATCGCTTGCGATTGAGTGCCTTGACAAACGCCGCCTTGTCCTCCACCGTGAGTCCCACACGCTTGACTCTTCCCAGCCGTGCCAGCGCCTCGGCAATGGCATCCAGCACACGCTGCTCCTCCGGGCTCACATCACCCGCGTCGCCGGCGCGTGAGCGCAGCTCGCCATTAGCAGACGCCCCATTGGTGCTCGCGGCGGATGTGTTGGACTGGCCTTCCGCGATGCGCACGCGGATGCAAGTCGTGGGCCGCGACAGCAAATTCCACAGAAACGAGACCCAGCGGCCGGGCACGGGCGTCGTAACGTCGGCGGGTGTGTAGCGCAGGCTGACGGGGAATATCTGCACGTCGGCCGGGCACGCGAGCAGGCCCGGGCTCAGCGGCAGGATGGCCTTGCCGTTGGTGGTGGTGCACTCGGGGAATACGGCGATTGGGCGGTCCGGGTACCGCTGGACGAGGTCGCGCAGCGACACGAGCTCGCTGTCGGCGGGGCGGTGGGTGCTCGGGGGCGCGAGAGCAGCGAGCACGGCGGCAAAGAGGCCGACGCGGCGGACCTTGCGCGTGCCCGGGTACGAGACGGTGAAGATGGGGTCAAAGATGGCGGCGAGGTAGACGACGTCGACGGGGCTCGTAAAGTTGGCGGCGATGACGGTGCCGCCGTGCGGAAAGCGGTGGCGAGGCTGGTCCGCGAGCGTGCCGCGCTTGACGCCGTCGAGCTGCAGGTCCACCCACCAGATGCCCGGGATGCCGAGCAGGCACCACAGCGCCACCTTGCGCGCAATGACGGGCAGCGGCAGGTGGTGGAAAAAGGCAAAGTAGCCGAGCGCAAACGTGAGGAAAAAGGGCACGCGCAGCGCAAAGATGAGGCCGTGGTAGGCGGCGCTGACGGCAGAGAGCGTCGTCGTGACGGGGAGAAAGGGCGCGATACCGGTGGCTGATGGCGGGGGGAAGGGGGGCGCGCGGTTAGCAAAAGTCAGTAGGCATAGAGAAGAAGGCGGGTAATGCTCACCCCGATCGCGATATTGGCTAAACTTTTCCATTGGTTTGGGCGCGGGAAGAAAAGCTGTGTTGTGTCGGTGGCGTGAAACGAGGTGGGAGGGAAGCTGGACCGTTTGGCGTTGTTGCGTGTTCGATTTCCGGAGGTGGTGGGGCCGCTGGCCGCGATTTAAGCTTTTTAGGCTTCAGTGGTGTCAAGGGGAAAAACGCATGTGATTGACGACCGGTCATTAATAAGCCAGGCTCATGGCGATATCAATAGATAATTGACACATAATATGATATTGATAGCGGCTGAGAGATGCAGAGGTAGAATGGCATCATTCTTCTCCGCGCGCCAATGGGCAAGGCTGGGAGCGTCCATGCACCTTGCAACGGGAGGAAGTTGTCTAGGAAGCATGTGTTGGTTGACTTTTTAGCTTCATGAGTGCAGAAACGTTTATTTCCGTGCATCATTTTCCACCTTGCAAAGGCTGAAAAGGTTGGCGCCATGCTTATTCCAAAGTTGTAGTCTGGCAACTCTAATACGCCTAGCAGAGACTGCTAGGGAGCGATGTCTCTTCCCCGGTCATTCTGCCGCTACTATTCCAAGCACCTAAAGAAATTCTGTCATTTCAAAAAAATAAAAACAAATTAAAAAATAAAAATAGAAGCAGGCAAGCTCAATATGTTGCAGTGGATCTAGCAAGGCACTGTGATTTGAAGTTTGATGTTCCAGCTCGTCATCTCCGCGATAGCCGACAGTGAGGCCTCGTCAATGAGGTTTAGTAAGGGATAATCCCTGTCCCACGATACCTCAATCCATATGCTAGGATCTGCCACTAAATGGAAATCAAGTCCCCAGTATCTCCATTTCGGACATTCAAAGGGTAAGAGATTACGTTTGATAGTTTTTTGCTGTATTCTTTAAATAAAATAGCTACTGCCGAATGAATTGTCAAATACTACCACTACATGGTAATCCAAACTCCCAATATACAACTTTTTGCCGGACTGGACAGCTTTTTCTTCCACATCCCCTTTCCAAAAAATCATGATTAATAACAATGACTACATCCATCTCCCACCAGCTCGCTATTGGGCCTTGTCGGTGACACAACCGCTCGACGCATCGGTGACGAGGCGGGCGTACTTTGTCAGGGTGCCGCGGGTGTAGCGCGGAGGAGGTGCCTTCCAGGCCTTTCTGCGGGCGGCCATCTCCTCCTCGGGAACCTCGAGGTCGATGACGCGCTTCTCGGCGTCAATGACAATGTGGTCGCCGTCCTTGACGAGGGCAATCGGGCCACCGTCGATGGCCTCGGGGACAATGTGGCCAATGATGAAGCCGTGCGAGCCGCCCGAATAGCGACCGTCGGTGAGGAGCGCAACGTCCTGGCCGAGGCCAGCGCCCATGATGGCAGACGAGGGCTTCAGCATCTCGGGCATGCCGGGACCGCCCTTGGGGCCGTCGTAGCGAATAATGACGACCGACTTCTCGCCCTTTTTGATCTCTCCGCGCTCGAGAGCGGCAATCATGTCGGGCTCGCTGTCGTAGACGCGGGCCTTACCCTCGAATCGAAGACCCTCTTTGCCGGTAATCTTGCCAACGGAACCGCCGGGGGCGAGAGAGCCGCGTAGAATCTGAATGTGGCCAGTGGGCTTGATGGGGTTGCTGAGGGGACGGATAATGTCCTGGTCGCTGGGGAAGTCGTTGGCGTCCTTGACGTTCTCCTTCATGGTCTTGCCAGTGACGGTGATGCCGGAGCCGTCAATGAGACCCTCATTGATGAGGTACTTGAGCAGAGCAGGTGTGCCACCCATGGCGTGGAGGTCAGCCATGACATACTTGCCAGAAGGCTTCAAGTCGGCGAGGAAGGGAATGCGGTCGGAGACGCTCTGGAAGTCGTCAATGGTGAGCTTGACGCCAGCAGCATCGGCGATGGCGAGGAGATGCAGGACGGCATTGGTGCTGCCACCGAGAACGGTGATGACAACCATGGCGTTTTCGAGAGCCTGGCGCGTGATGATGTCGCGGGGGCGGATGTTTTCCTTGAGCAGATTCTTGATAGCCTCACCGATGCTCTCGCACTCGGCAACCTTTTCGGGGCTGTCGGCGAGGTTGCTGCTGCTACCGGGGAGGGTCAGGCCAATGGTCTCGATAGCGGTGGCCATGGTGTTGGCCGTGTACATGCCGCCGCAGGCACCTTGGCCGGGACAGGCGTGGCGGACAATGTCGAAGCGCTCCTCCTCTGTGATTTCGCCGCTAATGTACTGGCCGTAAGCCTGAAAGGCCGAGACAATGTCGATGGGGGCGCCGGCCTTTGTGCAGCCGGGCTTGATGCTGCCGCCGTAGACCATGATGCTGGGGCGGTTAACGCGGCCCATGGCAATGGCAACGCCGGGCATGTTCTTGTCGCAGCCGGGCAGGCTAATGTTGGCGTCGTACCACTGGCCACTCATGACGGTCTCGATGGAGTCGGCAATGATTTCACGGCTCTGCAGGGAGAAGCGCATGCCGGTTGTGCCCATGGAGATGCCGTCGCTGACGCCAATGGTGTTGAATCGGTAGGGAATGAAGCCGGCCTTTTTGACCGAGTCGCGGACGGCCTTGGAAAGGTCGAGCAGGTGCATGTTGCAGGGGTTGCCCTCGAACCAGACGGACGAGATGCCGATCTGGGCCTTGTTCATGTCGGCCTCGGACAGGCCGGTAGCGTAGAGCATGGCCTGGGAGGCGCCCTGGGACTTGGGCTGTGTGATGGTGCCCGAGATCTGGTTGTATTTGTGATCATCGGCGCGGCGAGGCGCCGTTGTGGAGAGGGAGCGGCTGCGGCGCATTAGCAACAGTCATTGTCAGGCAACCCAATTGAATCACATACCTGGTGTGTGTTGCATGGGCAATGCTGGCGGAAGCTCTGGATAAGCTGGCCAGGCCGGCGACTGGCCGTTGACGCAGGCAATTGGACAGCATGGCGCGTGAATGTGGTGTGGTGGTGGAAAGAAAAAAGTTAGGGATGGTGACAAAGTAGACAACGGCCGACAACGGTCTCGATGGCTGGCTGGGTGATGTTGACAAACGCCGCTGCCGATGATGCCGCGTTGGGGCGAGAAAAAATGACAAATATACAAGACTGGTTCAATTGTGAAATCAGTTTACGTGCACATTTTTCAATTTGTTTTTGAGCCCTTTTTTCTTAGCGTCTGTCCCTGTGATCTTCCCTGTGATCTCTGTCCCTGTGACTTGGAGCTCTCGGCTCAGCAAAAAAAGCTCCCCGCCAAAATGAGAGGCCCGCTTGCAGCTGATAATCGTAATTCCATGCGCGCTATTGGCTGGGCCCCTGGCCGCCAATCGTCTTGGAGTCGTTTTGGAAGGGCGATCTAAGGGTCAGCTAACTTACTCTACCTGAGCCGGCTCAAAATTGGAGTTTCAAATGGAACGATAACTTATTCAGTTTGATACATCAAATCTCGTCGTTAGTGATTTCCTTCAAAAGGCAGCAATGGGAGGGAAAGCAAAGACTCCGATATCTGATATCCACTGTATACCCCTGCCACACCAACTAGCCCAGATCCGACATCGGCAAAATAGCTCCAGCAACCTGCAGCCATGCAGTCAACCTGCGTTGCAATAATATATGATGACTCTTCGCAATTTCGTTACTTGGTGATCGTCCAATGCTTACTTATGTACATTATATGCCACGGCAAGAGGTCCATCCCATCATTCGCAGTTTGGCAGTCTGCCCTCAAGACGGAGTGCTGGGAGACTGATCCTTGTTCTCCTCCTTTGCCTCAGCCTCTGTCCGCTTGATCAGAATCTCGTCAATGACTCCCAGCTCAAGCGCCTCCTCCGCAGTCAGATATTTGTCCCGCTCCATCATCTCGTTGACCTCCTCCAGGGTATATTTATTGTCGCCTTTGGCCTTGTTCAGGTGGTACTGCATAATCTTGTTTGACTGCTGGCGAATCTTTTGGATCTGGTTGGCGTAAATCATGATATCCGAGGCCTGACCGCGCGTTCCTCCGAGCGGCTGGTGAATCATGATGGAGCTATGCGGCAGCGCGTATCGCTTGCCGGCCTCGCCGCCAGCCAGCAGGACCGCTGCCATTGATGCGGCGCCTCCGACGCAAACTGTCGAGACGGGTGATTTGATATAGGTCATGGTATCGTAGATGGCCATCCCTGCATTCATCATTGGTCAGAGTTTTGCATCGTGTGCTGGGGCCAGCGTCCAACTCACCTGACGTCACCGAACCTCCGGGCGAATTAATGTACATGGTGATCGGTTTATCGGGGGTGTCGGATTCCAGCCAGAGCAGCTGGGCTACAATCGAGGCCGACATGTAGTCGTTCACTTCGCCATTGAGGCAAACGATGCGCTCCTGTGCATTGTTAGCGCGCCGCAGTTAATGGCCTGTCATCATGTCTACCTGGAGTAGCTTGGAGAAAATGTCCCCTGGGATCACGTCAGTCTCTAGCTAGCCGCAATCACGATTTCATCAATTATACATGTCTTTCGACCCGCAGCCTGTACGTCGATTAGCATTTGCGACTCGAACCACTGGCGTGACACTCACAGAGGTCTCTTCAATGTACGGCATCGGTAGGTAGTCCATCGTAGGCGATGCCCCAGATGACCCAGAAAATCCGAAGCATCTCACTTGCCTCGTGGGCAATCGCCGCAGCGCCGGCAATAGCCTCGCGGATCGAAACATGATTCTGAAGTTGGATGTTGAGAAAGCAAAGCTCAAGTTAAAGAAGCGTGTCGCGTGGAGAGAGAAGCTCGGAGCTTCCATACAGGCGGCTCGGGGCACCGGTTTTGGTGGATGGAGCTCCACCCAAAACTCGAGCACCAGGGCGAATTCCTTGTCCGACGAACATCCTCTTTCAATCGCGATACCACCGAGCTGTCGCATCTGTGCAAATGGCGTCTTGCGCCACGAGCAGATGCACAATGAAGCGATGTACCACAGACGTGCCGCGCAGATTGCACGCCTCTGGTCTGGCGTGCTCAGGTCGGCGATGGACGTCACATAGCAGCACCTCCCTGACGGACGAGGCGCTGCTCGAAAAAGTTGGCGCGCGGCTCAACGAAGACGAGTACGGAGAAAAAATCACAATTGATGCGAAGAACAAAACGATATCTACAGAGAGTGGGGAGCTTCCCATGTCTCCCTTATTTGATCCTGCCTGGATCAAGTCACGGAGGCGGCAAGCCAAAGAAGCGCCGCGTACAGGTGGCCAGTTCCAGAAGCATCTCCAAAAGAACCCTTTCGGTGCGGTTCTCTTAACAGCAGTTCTCTCTGCGCATACGTGAGCTTGTTCATGGCTAACAAATTCACAGCGCAAGCCCTTGCGACGCCCCTGAGGCTCTGCGCCGTCACCAAGACACAGCAACCGCGATACTTTATGCAGCGATTCGACGTGGTGCGGCACCCAGAAACCAATCAAGGCTGGTTCGCTCCGTCCAACGACTCTTATGGCCACATACAACGAAACGAACAAGTACGTGCCAGCGCCGCGTCCCCCGAGACCGACGCGAGCGCAAAGGCCACCACCGGTGGACAGGACGAACATGCTCCTCGGGTGACTGCCTACGTCGCGTCGCAAAAATCAGTACTGGATGCGCTGTCTGGGCCAAGCAAGAGACTCCGCGGCGCAGTGCTCGCGCGTCGGCGCGGCCTGGGGGTGAGCCCCGAGGCCGCTATGCCCGTGTGGCGGCACGACATGGGCGAGTTGGTACTTGGTAGCATGCGGCGCGAGGCGACGAACGAGCTCATTCGGAGAGCGGGCGTGGCGAATTACAAATTTGTGCAGCCCTGCGCGGGATGGGAAGACATCAAGGACGTCGAGAGGCGCGGCTGCGTCCTGTGGCTGCCGCGAGGAGAGGATAAGGCGACCGTGCGGCAGCACGCGACCTTTGATGTCGCGGGCGCAAAGTATGACAGCAAGATGCCAGTGCATAACTTGGTCTGGCTGCTGGGCGAGGAAGAGTCTGCTAGGCTGGGCAGCGAATCAGACGTATTCCAGGATAAAGAGTTGCTGGTGCTGAAAAGCTGGCCGAGCAAAACCATGGTTCAGCTGCACTTGCTTTTGTGGAAGCTTCAGGGCTATTTGGATGGCGCGTCCGAATAGGAGATGCTATCTAGACTGTATATCTGTAACATATTGCACATTATTCATGGTCAATGAGGACGACTCTTGCAAATCTCAATAATGTAGCCAGATCGGCAGTGCCGGCAGACCGAGTCCATTAACGAAGTAGGTAGACGAGCACGCGTGGCCGCATTGACAGCCAAATCTCGTCATTAATGGTACCAAACTATCTTTGTGGTGACGTTGACGCCAAGGCGGATACACAATGGAGTTTACTGTCGGCAGCGATCGACAGCCGAGAGCTGACACGTCTTGCCCGAGCCCACCCTGTATAGGTGAGCGCAGTACGTGTTTACAGCAGGGCGCGAAATAAAACCATTTTATGACACCGACTTCACTTTGGCGTTTGACTTTGAATGCAGTTGAAAAATCCGATGCCCAGAATTTTAATTCGTATTTTATCATTCGCATCTAGTATTGCGGGACTTGGCGTATCTCGCTGGTTAGAGATTAGCCCCGCCACTCAGCTTGGGCGTGCTTATCCAGCCCAGCATGATGACACTCACCAACGTCGCTCCTACAATAAACGAGACAAAGAAGCCCCCGAGCCCGGTTCTCACCTCGCGGTCAACGCAAAGCGCGGTCAACTGCCAAACCCCGCAAACCACATCCCAGAGCAATGCCCGGCATGATTGAAGAGAACCCCGAGCTCATCCAGCCCGAGAACTGGGCGCGCATGAAGTCGTGGAGCGGCAAGACGCCCGTCTTCCTGTTCCACGACGGCGGCGGCACCACCTTTGCCTACCACTGCCTGGAGCCGCTGAAGCGCTTCGTCTACGGGGTGCGCAACCCGCACTTTTACAGCGGCAAGCGCTTCGAGGGCGGCGTGCCGGACATGGCCGCGCAGTACGTCGCCTGGGTCAAGGCCGCCGTCGCCGCCGACACCTTTCCCGCCAAGCGGCCCGGCAGCCTGGCGCCCGTCGACATCCTCATCGGCGGCTGGAGCCTCGGCGGCATGACGAGCCTGGAGGTGGCGCGGCAGCTCTACGGCGACAAGGACGTGCGCGTCAAGGGCATCCTCATGATTGACAGCGCGTACCCGGCGCTGGTGGCCGAGCGCCGCCAGCAGGTCGTGTCGGTGGAGGCGGACGAGGACGAGGAGGCGCGGGCGCGGGAGGAGGAGGCGGGCAAGACAAAGAACCAGGTGCTGTCGATGCGCGCGATGCGCGAGGCCCGCCGCATGATTGCGCGGTGGGAGCTGCCGCGGTGGGAGGGCGCGCGCCGGCCGCCGGCGATTCTGATTCGCGCCCGGGACAGCCTCTACGCGCGCGACTGGACGGCGACGATTGATACGGACCGCGCGGAGCGGATGCTGGGGTGGGAGCGCTACGACAAGGACATGTTTGTCGACGTGCTCGACGTCGACGGCCACCACTTCAACATGTTTGATCATTCGCGCATACCGGGCATCACCGCGGCCATTGCAAAGGCGCTGACGAGGCTGGATCCGCCGCCTGCCGACGAGGGCTCGGATGCGTGGAGCATGGCGCACGCTGGATTCTAGGAAAGTTGCGAGGAGAATGGGTGGGCGACGCTGCGAGCATGATGTCGTGATGGTGCTGCGCGGAATAGGATGGATTACTTTGGGTTTTGTTTTTCTCGCTTGATATTTTTATATATTGCATGGATAAAGCGCTAGAACTAGGATGCGACATGATAGACGAATCGATTTATTTTTACGACCACTTTATTGTCTGTATTGCTGGCATGGAATGTGGTGACTTGTTACCAGTGTCAGCTGCAAATGATGACTATAACTACCCGGGACCGTAAAGCCACTCCAACCCCTTCATCAATTGATATTATTTCTCCAAGTGCTTTCGATTTCGAATTGTATTTCCACCGTCTTCTCATCCGCGAATCGACGTCCGTTGGAGCTTCCATTACCCTCGTCCACGTCGTTAGCCCTGTCAAGACACCCGTTCCCACGGCTGTACCGACACCCGACCCAAAAAACGCAGCCGAGCTCCCAAAGCTCGCACGCTCATCATCATATACCCAGCCAAATACATCAACCACGCAGCAAACAGCCTCGCTTCTCCACGCACTCCATGTTCTTATAACACTACAGTCCGTCTCCCTTCCTCCCGCTCTTTCTTTTCGAGCATACTTTCTCCCTTCACCGCAATGTCTGCGGCCGCCGACGCGCAGGCGCACGTCGCCGCGCAGCAGCCATCGTCCAAGCCGAGCCACGACTACAAGGGCTTCGTCGCCGGCATAGGCAGCGGCATTGCCAAACTCACAGGTACGTTTCCGTGCGGGCGCGGCTGCCCCTATCCCCCGGTCTTTATACTCTTCATCTCTCTGACCTAGCTTGCTTCCTTCCTCTCAGTCGGCCATCCCTTTGACACGGTCAAGGTGCGCCTGCAGAGCTCCGACCGCTTCAAGGGCCCGCTCGAGTGCGTCCTGCAGACGATTCGCCTCGAGGGCGTGCGCGGGCTGTACAAGGGCGCGACGCCGCCGCTCGTCGGCTGGATGTTTATGGACTCGGTCATGCTGGGCTCGCTCAGCGTCTACCGGCGTCTGGTGGCGCAGCACGTCTTCCGCGTTGACGTCTGGGCGCCGGGCACCCTCCTTCCCTCCTCTGGATCCTCGCGGACCGCGCTGCCCTCCGTTGGCCACGGCATTGCCGGCATTCTCGCCGGCGGCACCGTCTCCTTCATCGCGGCGCCGGTCGAGCACGTCAAGGCGCGGCTGCAGATCCAGTACGCCGCCAACAAGGCCGCCCGGCTGTACTCGGGCCCGCTCGACTGCGTCGCCCGGATATACCGCCACCACGGCGTGCGCGGCGTCTACCACGGGCTCGGCGCCACGCTCCTCTTTCGCGGCTTCTTCTTCTTTTGGTGGGGCTCCTACGACCTCTTCTCGCGCTGGATGCGGCAGCACACGAGCCTCAGCAATCCCGCCGTAAATTTCTGGGCCGGCGGCCTCTCGGCGCAGGTGTTTTGGCTGACGTGCTACCCGGCCGACCTCGTCAAGCAGCGCATCATGACGGATCCGCTCGGCGGCGGCCTGGGCGACGGGCGCCGCAAATATGCGACGTGGCGCGACGCCGCGGTGGATGTCTATCGGGAGGCGGGCTGGAGGGGCTACTGGCGCGGCTTCTTGCCCTGCTTTTTGCGCGCCTTTCCGGCCAATGCAATGGCGTTGGTCGTGTTTGAGGGCTTGATGAGGACATTGCCGTAGAACAAGGCATATAAAAAGCGTTGCATTTGTTGTGTAGGTATAGAAAGGCGACATTAAGGATACAATACTGCTACATTCACAAGAAGCTGGCATAGGATTGCAAATTTGTTGAATCAAGAGATTCGGTGGGTATATTCTGAAAACGTCCAGGACAACAGAGACTGTAAATCACTTTCCGAAGATCGCCAGCCCTTCTATGAGCCGGATCACCAACCAGAAAGCGCCTCCATCCAGACGTCATCTCGTTACATTTCCCTTTCCGATATTTTAATCTTCATAACCCATTTTCAAAGGACATGGTCCCTCTTAAAAGACCATGCCCCCGTCCTGCACAAATTCAGTCAAGAATTGCGCATTTACTCGTCATCCTCATCGGCCTCGTCGTTGACAACGTTGAAGAACTTGAGCTCGTAGACGCCGCGCGAGGTGGAGACGACGCGGAGCCAGTCGCGGAGCTGCTGCTTCTTGAGGAATTTCTTGGTGAGGTACTTGAGGTAGCGGCCCGAGAGGTCGTTGTGCGCAATGACCTCGATCTTGCCCTCGCCCTGCTGCTGGATCACAACGTCGTCGCCGAGGTTGTTGGTGCGGCCCTCGACCTTGATGCGCTCCTGCAGAAACTTTTCGAAAGCGGCAACGTCGAAAATCTTGTCGGCGGCGGGCTGAGAAGCGTTGATGATGAACTGTGCAGTTGGTGTTAGCGGGAAACCTAGCTCTCCAACCTGACGCAGATGCGCCGTCTGTAATCCTTTGTCAAAGGCAAAGGATTGAATTGAAAACATACCTTCTTGGTCTGCTTCTGGGCCTTGCCAGACTTCTTCTAAATGGACATGACATCTTAGCCTACTGCAATTTTTTTTCTTCACAACCTCGGTGGGTTTTCATCGCTCGGCGGGTGGTTTTTACACCCCTCGCCTACAGCAAAGCGGTTGCGACATCATGTACATACAGCAATGGGAGCCATTTCGACGGTATTGAAAGGGATGGTAGAAGTTTTGGTGTTTTGTTTTTTTGGTCGTGAAGATCGCAAAGAGGTCAAATCCTGCGCCTTTTGGATGGTTGATTCGGATGTGTTTGCAGAGTGGGAACTTGTTTTCCACCTCGCTTCGCTGTGAACCTCGCCTTGGTGGGCTGCCCACATTAAATTTTTCTGGTGGACGCCCACCACAGCGCGAAAAGTTAGGGCTCTTGCGGATCAACCTTTAGCCGAATATCTACGCCAAAGGTGGGAACATGGAAATGGATCACGTGCATTTCCTAAACAGGCAATGCGACGAGCTCCGTGTAAGTGAGAGAGAATCAAAGGCTGAACAAAGTCTAGAGCGAGGTGCAAAAGAGAAAAAGTTTACGCATGCTATTGAAGAGTGGCAATGAAGCAAAAGGACTAATCGAGGTATGCAGAATAGTACTGTGATTCGAGCCTTGCTGTATCATAACAAAGAAAGATCAATACGAAAAGTTGAAAACAATGAAATAACCCGCTAATCTAGACACCCCAATGCGAACGATTATCCTAGCCAATTCTCAAAACCCTGCAAAAATACATGATAAGAATCGTAAAGGTCGTAATACATGCAAATTTTCATCACGTCATCTCTCGTACACTCTATTTCTCATTCTTGTTGAACAGCTTCTTGATGACGCCCTTGAAGCCACCAGCCTTCTTGGCGTCTAGGTCCTCCTTTTGTTGGCGCTCGCGATGCCGGTTCCTGCGCCTCGCGTCTTCATCCGTCGGGATGTCAGACTCGCGCCGCAAGAGCTCTCCCCTGGAGTGCTGCTCCTCCCGGGAATCGTCCTTGGGGCGCTCACGCCGGGAGTGCTCTCGTCGGGACGAGGATTCGCTCTTAATGGAGCCCTCGGCGTCGCGGCGGCGTCGGCGGCGGCGGCGCGCCTCGTCCTCTCCCGTATTGGATTCGTCCGAGTCCTTTGGTGTACGCCCGGCGTCGTCGGTGCCGGAAGTAGGCGGCGTAGGCCTGGATTTCTGAGAGGAGCTCGGGCGGTGTCTGGCTGGGTCTGCTGGTCTGTCCTTTGTGGAATGGCTGAGCCGTCGAGATTTGTGGCCATGCTCGCCACCTGTCGCGCTTCTTCCGGCCGTTTCCTTCTTCTTTGCAGCCGCTGCCGCCTCTTTTCTGGCAGCCTCGGCCGCCTCCTTCTTTGCAATCTCGGCTGCCTCCTTTTTTGCAGCTTCGCGGCGCTGCCTGTGACGCTCTGCTCGACGTGCCTCGGCCTCGAGCCGCGCGGCTTCTTCTTCACGTTCCTTGCGCTTCTTGTCGCGCTCTTCGCGCTCCTTGCGCTCCTGCTCGCGCTCCTGCTGGCGACGACGATGCGCCTCCTTGCGTCTGTCATGGTCCGCTTGCTCTTCTGCCGACAGGATCGGCGTTCTCTTCTTCTCCGGGGATGCAGTGGACTTTCGCGGCGGCGGCTCTTCAACAGCCACAGGCGTCTTGTGCTTCCTCTCCCGCTCCAGAGAGGTTCCGTGCCGGCTTCCCGAGGGGCTGTTGTTCTGCGCCGAGTAGCCGCTGTCGCGGCGCTTAGTCGGCGCCCTGTCGTCATCAGTCGCTCCTCGAGTGGCGTCCGACTTGTGTCGATGCGAGCTGCCGTGCGAACCTCGGCGTTTAGCGTCTTTATCGTCGCTCAGGTCGCGTCGCAAAGATCGAGGCCTAGCATCTTTATCGTCGCTGTGTTCGCGCCGGGAAGATCGGGGTCTAGCATCCTTATCGTCGCTCTCCTCGCGATGCGTCGCCGAGGGCCTGCGTATGCGCCGACGGCGCTCAACATCCTCTGCACGGTCATCACGGCGGTCCCTAGTTCTCTCTACTTATTTGTTAGCATGTGCTGGTCAGGCGTTGAGAAGCAAAGAAAGCGACAACGGCAACAGCGAAAGACAAGAACCACAAGCACACCATATCACAAGAAAGTCCCCGCCGGCCAATCCCCCGGCGCTGAGATGCAAGAACCGACGCATTAGTGCCATGCTGCAAAAATGTTTGGCTTCTTGATGGGCGCGCAGATGTCTGCTCTGCTGACTCTGCGCGCAATGGTGAGGGCATGCATGCAGCCTCAAACCATATTCCCATCAGCTCTTGCTTCCCAACTGCCTGTGATTGACCAGTGGTTTAAACGCGGAACCCTCGCGCAGCATCACAGAAATCCTTGCGGACCGAGAAGAAAAGTACAATAATCATAAACATAAATTTCCACAGTAATGATGCTTTAGTATCTCATAGTCACGAGACGGAGTGCTGCCCTAGGAGCTGCCCTCGGTAGGGGGTGTTGTCTTGATGGCGGGCTTGGTCTTGAACAACCTGGAGCGCAGCCACGAGAAAGGCGAGAGGATCAATCTGGCCAGCGACACGAAGAATGTCGGCTTCGACTGTGAGTTGTTAGTCGTAAACAACATCATAGCGTAGGAAAGAGGTAGTAGCCATACGCTTGCCACAGCAATGGATTTCGATGTAGCTGTGCTCTCTTCGGGCTGCGGTTGGGTGGCGACCTCGGCGGCTGGTTCAACAGCAGCTTCAGCTGCAGGCTCGGTGGCGGCTGGTCGGCGGCGGCGCAAGGTCGACTCTGGCTCAGGAGCAGGAGTCGCCTCAGCAACAGGGATGTCCTTTGCAACAGGCTCCTCAACTGCGCGAGTAGCAGGCTCGGCTTGCGAGGCTTCGGCCTCTGGCTTTACCGTATGGCCGTTCTCATTGTCTTTCTTGAGCGAAGCGGTGCCAATAGCAGCCGCATCGACAACAAGCGCAGTGCCAGCGACACCAGCAGCGATGGCGGCTACCTTGCCAGCATCGTGATCCTTCTCGGCGGCTTTCTCGACCTTGGGCTCATCGGCGACAACGGTGCTCGTCTCCGACGCCTCTGTCTCCTTTGACTCTTCAAGCTTGGGTTCATCATTCTTTGCAGATTCCGTAACATCATTATTCTCCACCTCCACAGCGACTTCCAAATCGGATGGGGTATCTTTCACGCGCGTAACATCAAGTTGGGTATCAGCTATCTGACTCTCACCTTTGGTCCTTTTCTCCTCCGTCTTCTCTTCCTGCTTGTCGCGGAAATGTTTGATGGCAGCTGCAGTAGCGGCGGTAGCGGCGGCGGCAGCAATGGCAGCGGCGGCGGCGGCTTCTATGCTGTGGTCCGGGTTTTGTTTCTTTGCCTCCTTCGCTTCTTCAGCTGCAGCCACAGGCTCGGGAGCAGGTTCTTCAGCCGCAGACTCAGGAACAGGCTCGTCTTTAGCGACTGGCTCCGCGGGAGCAACCTCGGCGACAAGTGACTCTTCGATCTCAGTCTCGACAGCCTCCTCGTCAGCAGGCTCAGCGGCAAGCTCAGAAGGAGGTTTCTCAGCAGCGACCGTTTCGACAGCCTCCTCGGGGGGAGCCTCAGTAGCCTCCGGCTCCTCGGGAACAGCGGCCTCGGCCTCGGACTCCGCCTCCTTGGTCTCGTCCGGCGCCTGCTCCTCAGCGGCAGAAACATCTAATTCGGGCTCAGCGGGAGCTTCAGTCGAGGCCTCAGGAGCAGCCTCGACCTCTTTGACAGCAGGCTCCTCTTCCGCTGTCGGCTCAGCAACGACAGACTCCTCAATGACGGACTCGGCCTCGCTGGCAGCAGGTTCTTCTACTATAGCGGGCTCTTCGAGAGGGGCAATATCAACCGACTCCTCAGCTGCCGGGAGCTCCTTGGAGGCTTCAGTCTCGGCTTCCAGAGCAGATTCGTCTTCGTCGTCAGAGGGATTCTGCACAACAGCAGCCGTAGTAACAGCAGCAGCACTCAGAGCAGCAAGGGCAGCAGCAGCCTCATCGTCATCAGGTGCCTGCTCCTTGGTGGTCTCGACTGGCTCATCCGCAGCGGCATTGGCGGGGGCATCGGGTTCAGCGGCAGGTTCGGGCTTGTCCTCGGGTTCCTCTGCGGCCTTTTCAACGGCAGCCTCCTCCTGTAGCTCAGCGGCGGGCGTGTCCTCGGCGGTGGCGGCCTCTGCTTCAGTGGGCGCCTCTACGACAACGGGAGCGTCGGTTGCGGGAGCAGCAACCTCTTCCTCCGCCGCAGGTGCCTCTTCCGTCTTCATTTCCACGGGCTCAGCTGCAGCAGGAGCAGCCTCTTCCTTGGGCTCTTCCTGGGTTTCGGGCTCAGCGACGGGCACGGCTTCCTCACTGGTGGGTTCCTCACCAGCAGGTTCTCGCTCGGCCTCACCGGCGGCGGGCTCGACGGGCTTGTCGTCCTCCGCAGGAGCAGCATCTTCGGCGGTGGCATCTGCGGGTTCAGTCGGAGCAGCGGCCACAGCTTCCTCACTGGCAGTCTCGCCAGCAGGCTCTCGCTCTGCACCACTGTCCTCCTCAGCAGTCTTGTCCGCGGCGGCAGGCGCCTCGATGACGGGCTCCGGAGTGACATCAGCGGTTTCAGCATCTTTCACCTCGGCGACAGTTGTTTCAGCTGCGGCGGTGTCAGCAGCAGGCGCGGCAGCTTCAGCTTCCTTGGCCTCGGCCGCTTCTTCTGCAGGAGCGGCGGGCTCGGGCTCCTTGATCTCATCGGTAGCTTCAGGCTTCGGCACGGCTGTGGGCTCAACATCCTGGGCAGGCTCAGTGACGATGGCTGCCGTGGAGGAGTCCTCGGGGGCCTCGACGGGAGCAGCGGTCTGGTCAGCGGCAGGAGCATCTTCAGCCTCGGGAGCTTCAGCGGTCGCCTCCTCGTCCTTGGGAGCCTCTTCGGCAGAAGCAGACTCTTTAGCCGCGGGAACTTCCTCGGCAGGAGCTTCGGCCTGCTCTCCAGCAGCTTCGGGCTTGTCTTCAGCGACTGGGTCGGCGGGCTTGTCCCCTTCGGGGTTTACCTCGGTCTCCTTGGCAGCTTCTTCGGGGACGGGCGCGGCAGCAGCCTCATCGGCGGCGGGTGTCTCATCCGTGGGAGCGTCAGTAGGGACTTCGGCAGCAGCCGCCGGCTTAGACTCGGCCTCGGCGGCAGGCATTTCAGGCTTGGGATCCTCGGCAGCTGCTTCCGCCGGCTCTACAGCGGCTGCCGGCTCCTCCTTGGCCTGTTCGGGAGCTTCCGTAGGGGCAGTCTCTTCTGCTTTAGGCTCGACTTCCGCAGCAGGGGCTTCTTCCTTGGCAGGCTCGTCGATAGCAGGTGTCTCGCCCTTGGCCGGTTCGGCAGTGGCAGCGGGCGCAGCCTCTTCAACCTTGGGCTCAGCTTCGGCAGCAGGAGCCTCTTCCTTGGCCGATTGAGCAGGGGGCTCGGGAGCCGCCTCGGCCTCGGCCGCAGGCGCTGCTTCCTTGGCAGGCTCAGGGGTCTCCTCCGCCTCCTTGGCAACCTGGGCAGCGACGGGCTCCGCAGCGACGGCGGGCTCTTCCGGAGCAGCGGCAGCCTCAGGCTCCGCTGGAGTCTCCGCCACTTCGGGGACAGCTTCCTTGGTGGCTTCGGGAGCGACAGCAGCCGTCTCGTCCAGCTTGGTCTCTTCGGTAGGCGCCTGGGCTTCCTCGGCGGCGGGATCAGGGGTGGTCGTGGTCGTTGGCTTATCCTCCGCAGGAGCGGCGGCGGCTTCTTCGACAGGTGGGACGACCTCGGCGGCGACGGGCACTTCAGCAGCGGTGGATTCCGGCGCGGGGTCTTCCTTGGCGGCTGTGGGCGCAGCTGTGGGCTCAGCGAGAGAAGGCTCCTTGATCTCTTCCGTCGTCGCCTCGGCGGGGTTGTCAGCAACGTCCTCGGCAGGCTCAGCGATGGCGGCCACGGGGGCTTCCACAGCGGGCGTAGGCGCCTCCTTGGGGGCCTCAGGCGTAGCAGGCTCTTCAGTCGCCGGGGCGGGCTCCTTGACCTCTTCAGCCGTCTCGGCGGGCGTGTCGACGACATCTGCGGCAGGCTCTGCAGTCGCAGGCGTCTCATCCTTCTTTTCCTCCGCAGCGGCTGGCGCGGCTTCTTCAGCGGGCTCGGCAGCGACGACGGTTGAAGGTTCGGCAGCGGCGGCGGCTTGCTCCTTGACAGGTTCGGTCTCCTCTGCGGGCTTGTCGTCGACCGACGCAGGAGCCGCCGTCTCAGCAGCAGGCTCCGGCACGTCGACCGGCTTCTCCACAGCTTCGGGCTCAGCTTCCTTGGGTGCCTCAACCGGAGCAGGCTCTTCGACCTTGGCCTCCGGCTCCGCAGATGTAGCAGCCTCTTCCTTCTTGTCAGCCTCGGACTCGGCGGGCTTGGCAGTCTCGACGACAGGAGCAGCGTCCTCAGTCTTTGTCTCTGCGGCAGCGACGGCAGGATCGGCGGGCACAGCTTCAGCGGGCTTTTCCTCGGTGGAAGCAGGCTTGCTCTCCTCGCCGGATGGCTGGTCCGCGGCCGCATTGTCGGGCACAGGTTCGGCCGCAGATTCCTCAACTGCAGCAGCCGCGGCAGTTGGTTCCGCGGGTGTCTCCTTTTCGACGGCAGCAGCAGCAACTTCCGCGGTGGGCTGGTCCTCGGACTTGTCCACCTTCTCTTCCTCCTTGGCGGGGGCGGCATCGGGAGCCGGCTCGGCGACGGGTTCGGCAGCAGCAGCAGCGGCGGCAGGCTCTGGAGCAGCGGAGGGGGCTTCAGCCGGCGTCTCTTCTGCTTTCGTTGGTTCCTCTGCAGCGGCCTTTTCTTCTTGTGCGGGCGCAGCAGCAGCCGCCTCCTCTTCCTGCTTCTTCTCCTCCTGAGCTGGCTCGGCCACCTTGGACTCAGAAGCGGGTGCTTCCTCGGCTGGCGCAGCAGGGGCTCCGGGCTCCTTGGCCTTGTCCTCCTCTTCGGCTTCCGCAGGAGCAGCAGCAGCAGCAGCCTCGGCGGCGTCGGGCTTCTTGTCCTCGGGAGCCGCTGCGGGTACGCTCTCGTCTGCAACAGCAGCCGTCTTGGCCGCATCATCATCCTTCTCCTCCTTCTTTACATCATCATTACTCGTAACCTCATCCACGGTAGGTTGCGTCTCGGCAGGGGCGGCGTGGACCTCATTTGTCTCGGAGGCTTCGCCGTCCTTGGCCACAGCGGCGGCGGCGTCTTCAGCGGCCGGGGTGGCGGCCACTTCCTCGACGGCGGCCGCTGTCTCAGTTTTTTGTTGTTGTTGGTCGTTGGGTTGGGCATTAGTCGTGTCATTCTGGGTCGTATCAGGCTCATCATTAGGGGTATCTTGCTCAGCGGCATTCTCGGTCGTAACAGTCTCAACAGTATCGGTAGTGTTGGTGGGCGCGGCGTCGGCGGCAGTAGCAGCCTCGGTCGACGCGGCAGGCTCCTCGGCCGGTGCCTGTGCCTCGGCGGAGACGGCGGCGGAAGCTGCCTTGTCCTTTTTCTTCTTATCTCTCTTTTTTTGGTTCTTCTTTTCATTCTTGCCCTTGGGCGGGGACTTGGGCGGGGACATGGGCGCGGCGGCCTCGTCGTCGGTAGATGCCGACTTGGATTTGCCCTTTTTCTTCTTCTTGCTCGATTTTGAAGCCTCTTCCGCCGGGGCGGCTGCGGCATCGTCACCGGCAGGCGAAGCGTCTCCTGTGCCCTGGTCCTCGACCTGAGCTTCCGTTGTGTATTCTCCCTCTTCTGTGTCTGTTCTTTGTTAGTCTTGTCTTTTCTGGATCTCCCTGTCATTTCTCTTTATGCACAGAGGAAAATGCCATAGCATCAGTAAACACATACCTAATTCTTGTTCGGCTTCTTCGCCATCAGACACGGGAACACCGTAATTGACCTTGGAAAAGTCGGCTACTTGCACAGGTCCCCAGGCATTCGTGCGATACTGGTAGGGGTCGATACCCTGCTGTTGCTCTTCCGACGCCATTGTGAGGTCGTTTGGCTTGGTGTGAATGTTGTGAGAGCAGAGGAACCAGCGGGTGTGAGATGAGACGGGTTCGTCAGGAGAAGAGATGAGATGAGATGGTTTCAAAAGCAGGAATTAAAGCTATCACGCTGTTGCTGCTCGAGAAATAGTTGTTACAAAGGCTGGTGCCTGTTCAAGGGAGCACAATGACCCTTGCAAGTAACAAATAAGAGTTTGCAAAATAAAGTAATACAGGTATTAAACCACGCAGAGGAAATATCCTTTCGGATTGTTCCCTCACAATGTCGTGGGTTGTGGTGTGTGGATGGGGGCGGCTGCAAGTTGGGATGATGTCAGGCAGCGATAGGCGCCCGAGGTTGGTGATGAAGATGTGTGTGTGTGTGAGGATGATGATGAGAGGTCAGGCAGATGCGGGCGGTGAGTAACAGAGCAATTGCATGTTTCAGGAGTGAGAAGAAAGTGAAAAGAGAAGAAAAAAGAACGGCTGCAGCCCAGCGGGGAGACGAGAGGTCTATCAAGTCGTGCAGAGTACTCCGTACGAAGAGAGTGAGCATGGGCCAGTAACACAGCAATGGAGACTTGTTTTGGCTCCGCATCAACACGGCATCGATATACCGGTACAGATGTAATTTCTTCTTTTCGATATTACTAGGGTCATGTTGTGTGTATATTGTTTGGTACCAAAAATGTATCTTTTTCTTTTTTTTTTTGCGTCAGGGTCTACCCCGGCCTAGTCTTTGGGCGGCGGGGGTACATGGATCATGTTGACCAAGTGACAAGATTTGCTGCTCCTCGCGAAACCGACTCAAATAGGTGTCCGGGATACGTCAGTGTCGAGATGGTTGCGCAGCCAGATGGAATAATTAAAAACTGAAGAGAGAATCGAGACGCCGCGGTCGTGTTGTGCGACTTGGTACTTGGGCTGTTTGGAGATGGTTCGTCGAAAAACTACCTTGGGATAAAGATGGATGCCCGACTGCGGAGTTGAGGCCGACGTGCATAAAAGTCGGCTTTGAGTCTGCCATTGACGAAAGAAATCAAAGCAGATATAGAATGTATCAGTAACAATAAAAAACGCGGGAATGACTACTCACCAGCTGTAGCCCGGTTGGGCTGACCCATCACAATAATGCAAGCCCTGCATCGCATGTATCAAATACCACCGTTTATTATCCTCTTGCCTCTCCTTTGCCCAACACCACACGCACAGAGCCGAGCATAACTTTGTCTCGTCACACACATGATTCGTTTGTACAAGCCGACCTGCAGCATGCGACGTGGCTCGCCGCTCGTGTTAGCAAGCACACAGCCAGCCCTTGGATGAGAAGCGGCGCATTTTCGTATCTTGTCTTTTTTGCTCTACTCCCATCTGCCATGAAGCCAGCCAGCCAGCTCCAGCACACCACTCGGCGTGGCGGCACTGAGACATGGCTGGCCGGACGGACGGACCACAATGGTTCTCTCTTTTGACGACCCGATCTTGGCTGGTTGAGCCGAGGCAAACGGCCCTTGTCGTTTTCGTCATGTCAACCCAAGGTTCCTCTTGCATCTCACTGCAATTTCCATCTTGCCCGACATTTGGGAGGGGTTCTTTGCACGTCACCATGGAAACCGCAGACTGAACCCTGACAAAAAAAAAATGTCCAATATATCATTATTGACGCTATCGTGAGCAAGGATTACTGCCCAGGCTCATTTCCAAAATGGCGGTGTTTGTGGTGAGGGTGTCCATACACGACATGGGTGGTGAGCAGATGGTGTGTCTGGTCGGTGCGCTGCGCTGCCGTGCTACCAAGTAAATAGATGACCAACGCCACTATTAAGTAAACAACTGCCAAATCATGCGACCACTTTACAAGGAATCAGATGGGAACAAAATTATTTGGGTGATGCCAGGCGAATACGGGGCTTGATGATAGCATGTATAATTATCGCGTGCATTGCTGACAACAAAACGCTTTTCACCTTCTTTCTTCATAGTTGGGCAACCTGTACAAAATGCCCAATCTCGAAGAAAATCTTCATTTGCCAGCTGGCAATAGATACGTACCTGCAATGCTACCTGAGGCCACCACCGGCGGGAAGAAAAGAAAGAGAACAGCCCACCAACTTTTTTTTCTTTCCGCTCCGAGCAGGGTCCCCAGGGCCCCGGGACCCACATGAGCTTTTCGGGCTTTGATAATGACCCAGTCTACAGATTATTACTGATGACTATCATGCAAAAGTGTTTCTTTTTTCTTTTGAAAGAAGAAATTGTCGTTCTTTTGTCGCTGATTCATCAAAACGCCTCTTTGACACATCTCTTTCTTCATCTTCTACGTAAAAGCAACTCCCAGGCACATCATCAGATCAATACCCACCACAATCATCAAATCACCACCTGCATTCAACCACCTCATCATGCAGGACCCCAACGACACACATACACACACACACACATCTATACACTGCTACTTTCCTTTTCTAGAAACACCCACGTTTGCCGGCCGCTTCTTTTCCCCTTTTGACCATCCTAATCAGACGGCAAAAAGTGATATATCCATCTCTCCTAGTCCTACCTGCGCGAGCTGCATGCACGTAGCAACTAGCACTCCGACGCTGTGTCGGTTCCTCTTGTAACTGCACCATCGCGGTATTGCTCTCCTCTTCCTTCATTCTACACGTAGACATCACGTAGAAACCGTGCCAAAATAGATAAAATGCAGTGACAGTTCAAGCTCATCATTTTTGGTATCTCATCCACGCCATTCCGAACGCAAATATGTACGCACGCTACCAACCTTCATTTTTCGCGTTCCTTGTATCTTTTCCTCGTTGTAGCCCATCGTCGACTGCTTCGTACCACCCTAGATCATCTACCAGCTGGTCATGGTGAATGTCTCGCTCGGCTTCTCAAACCAGCTCCCAACCTTTGGCGCCGACATCTTCTAGGCTGCCGCCGCCGGTGGCTGTTGCGACTGCTTGTCCGTCGCGCTTGGCGCGTAGCTCGCCTGCGCCCGGTTCTTCTTGATCACCTCCTTGACCCGCGCCTCGGCCTCGTCCCAGTCCTCCGTGTCCAGGTGCACCAGGTCGATGCCAAACTGGTCCGCAATCTTGCTCAGCGCGTCAAAGCTCTTCTTGTCGTAGACGAAGCTGATGCTGACGCCTACCCGCCCGAACCGGCCCGTGCGTCCGATTCGGTGCAGGTACGTCTCGAAGTCGGGCTCCTCGTCGCCGCGCCCTTTCATCGGGATGTCATAGTTGATAACCATGGACACCGACGACACGTCGATGCCGCGAGCCAGCACGTTGGTCGTAATGAGAACCTTGTTCTCGCCCGTTCGGAACTTGGTCAGCAGGTCGTCGCGCTCGCCGCCCTCAAACGCGGCGTGCAGCGCAGACACCTTGTGGCCGTCTGCAACCATGCGGCGCTGAATCTCGTTGGCGCTGTCTCTCGTCTGCATGTTGTCAGCGCTGCACTCGTAACATACCCATCAATTCCCTTACCTTCACAAAAATGACAGACTGGCCAATCGTCATCAGGCCGTACAGCTTGCACAGCACATCATACTTTGTATTATCGTCGGGGCAGTCGATAAACATTTGCGAAATGCCCTTGACCGTCAGTTCGCTTCGCTGCAGCTTCAGCGAGTGTGCGTTCGGTGCAAACTTTCCCGCGTAGCTGTTAACCTTGTCGGGAAAGGTCGCAGAGAACAGGAGCGTCTGAATCGTCTTGGGAAGCATGCTACTCCCACTCCGTTAGCACACAAGAATACACAGCAACCATCTCGTAATCACGACGTACCCCTTGACGCGCATGCACTGGTCACCTAGACCCTGCTGGTCCAGCATATTGTCGGCCTCGTCGAGCACCAGAACCTTGAGCGTCGTGGCGTTGAGCTGCTTCCGCCGGATAGTGTCCATGACCGTGCCGGGCGTGCCGACAATGACGGCAGCGCGGACGGGCTCGCCGCGGGGCAGCGCGCCGGGAATGGCTGCGGCCACCTTGAGGTTAGGGAGAAACCTGCCAATCGCCTTGATGACGCCTTCGATCTGGCGGGCGAGCTCACGGCTGGGCGCGAGCGCGAGCGCCTGCGGCACCTCGGGCTGGCTAAAGTCGACGCGCGACAAAATGGCCGTCACAAACGCGGCCGTCTTGCCCGTGCCCGACTGCGACTGTGCCAGCATGTTTCTCGGGGGGTCGGACAGCATCAGCGGCAGAGATTTACCCTGCACCTTGGACGGCTTGAGGAAGTTGAGGGCGAGCAGGCCCTTGAGGATATCGGGGGAGCTAACGGGGACCAGGTCAGTACTTCTCGGAGCGTTGTGCATGGCCAGACAAAGTGATGGGAATTTGTTGAAAGGATCAGAGGGGCATGGTGAAGAGAATTGACGGCTCTCAACTCACAGTCCAAGGTCCTCCCAGTTGGTGGCGGAGTGAAACGGCGTCGCCTCGTTGTTTTGCAGATCACTCAGCGAGACCTCGACATCCCACTCGGGCTCATGCAGACCAGAGTCGCCCAGAGCCTCGGGCGCGCCGTCGACCTGAGCATCAGGAGTCGGCGTAGCATCAGTATTCGGCGTCGCAGCGGCAGCGGCATCGGCTGTGGGAGCAGCGTCGGCCGGCTTGTCGTCGGGCTTGGTGATGCGGCTCGCGAGATCAGCCATGGTGCATGTGTATGTGTGTCTGTTTGTCGGGCAAAGAAGACAAAAAACTGCAAGCTCGCTCTGCTTCGTCTACTTGATGATGGTCGTATCTCGTATAAACCCTTTTTTCCCTCGCTTTTGCGATTCTCAAGCAAAGAATAAAAGGAAACAAATGAATAAAAGACTAAAGCTTTGGCTTGCGGTCTGGGTTCAAGATGGTGATGAGGGAGTGTGGATTTGCGGCATCTAAAAAGTTGGTGGGGTACTGGAGGGGCAGCAAGCTCCTTGGGCCAGCAGCGGTGCCCACGCCAAGGCAAACGCCGACTAGTTGCAGCGTTGCGCCTCGCCGCTGTTTATCCGGGACCTTTGCGAGAAGCTTCATCATTGCGCGACAGCTTAGCAATTGCTGTTCGCAACCTCACATTTCCCATCTCTCATTGCTTCTCGGCTCCCATGCGTCAGATATTCATCTTGTGCAAGTCTCGATAGCGTTTTCATAATGGCAGCGCCGCCTCCGCCGCCTCGCGGCCTCTCCCTTTACGAGAACCTCCACGACCCCAACGATCCCTCGCCCTCGGCGACCATATCCTCTGGTCCCGTCCTCTACTCACAAACCAGCACCACATCTGCCTTTTCCTCTGCCGCCGGCCCTATTCCCAAGAAGCCCATTGACCCTGCGCTGCGCTTCCAGCCCACGCGCCGCCCGCAGCCGCCCAAACCCAAACCCAAACCCGCCGTTTCCAAAGCCATCCCCAAACCACCTGCCGCCGCGCCGACACAACCACCGCCACCATCCTCCGACGCCGCCGCCGTCGATCCCAGCACCGCAGCAGCATCTGCATCCAAGAGCACGCTCGCGGACTGGGCCGCCACCGAAGACGACGAGTGGCTGTACGGCACCGGGGAGAAGCGCCCGCGCGGCGGGCGCAAGGCCAAGAAGAAGCGGCAGGCTCAGCAGCAGCAGCGGGAGACGGACTGGGACGACGTGTACGATGCGTCGAGACCGACGAATGTGGAAGAGTACCTGCGCAGCGATGAGAAAATCGACGAGGTGCGCGAGTGGAAGGCGTTGCTGTACGGGCACCGCAGAGCCAAGGCGCCGGACAGCGACGGGTCGTCGGATAGTGAGAGCGAGAGACCTGGCATGCGTCCGAACAGTGAGCTACGCCCAAAAGTACGCCTCATCATGGCGTTTGCATCACATACTAAACTATCATCTAGATCAATTCGCCCCTCCGCTGTCATACGCCGCCGTCCCGCCGCCACCATCCTCCCCTCCTACAACATCCGCACCACCACCTCCTCCCGACGATGCCTCTGGCGGCGACGCATACGCCCACCGTCTCGCCCTATCCTCCACGTCCTCCTCGCAATTACTTCCCCCCTCCTCATCCACCACCATTTCCGCCGCCCCCATCCTCTATACGCAACAACAACAACAAGAACAACCACCATCCCCACCGCCGCCGCCGCGCTCCCCCTCCTCCCGCCCTGGCCAGGCCGGCTTCGCCCACCGCCTCATGGCCAAGTACGGCTGGACATCCGGTCGCGGCCTCGGCGCCGCCTCCTCCGGCATCGTCAACCCTCTGCGGGTGCAGGTCGAGAAGCGCCGCAAAAAAGCAGACGCCGACGGCGGCGGCTGGGCCGAACCCGCCAACAAGGGCAAGATTATCGGCGGCGGCAGTGGAAGCCGACGCAAGGACGGAAACGACGACCAGCAGCAAGGGCTCAGCAACGTCATTGTGCTGCTCAACATGCTTGATAATATGCCGGATCTGGCAACCGAGGTGGAAAACGGCCTCGGGCAGGAAATCGGCGAGGAATGTGGCGAAAAGGTTCGTTCTTATACAGTGACATTTTTAGACCCAAGGGAGGTGGTGGAAGAGTGTAGCACTAACAGGAAACAGTATGGCCGCGTGGAACGAGTATATATTGACACGGAGACGCAACGCGTATTCATCAAGTTTACGGACCAGATATCCGCACTCAAGGCAAGTGCACCGTCAATGGTCTACATGATCAGCAATTCTAACATGGTACAGGCCGTCAGCGAACTACAGGGTCGCGTGTTTAATGGAAACACAATTACGCCAAAATATTACAATGACGACGCCTTTGACCGAGGCGTATACACCAAATAGATGTAAATATAGCTATGACTCCACTACACCAGTTCATCAGAGGCGTTTGCTCTGGTACCGTTTTCAACACAATGCAGTGACACATGTCAAGTACGGTTCATACATGCAAAAGTAAAAAATCAATTCAGCTCGTGTGCCAACATTCAAATACAGGGTAATTAATAAGTTCTACTGTGTCTGCGGCAAACGCTCTTAGTGAAACAATGCGCTGCGTGCGGGCAGACAGTGCAGCCAGCGTAAAACAACCACAAGTGCAGGCTCAAAAGAAAAAGCAGGTGACATATTTTGGGGTGCAGAGAATGACGCCATTTCCCACCATAGATTCCCATCCTCTAAAAAACACAGCGACTCTTTACAGAAGCTGAGCAGCACCTGCGATTAGACCGAGGAAGATGGCGGCGGTGCTGAAGCTAGGAGTGCCAGCGCCGCTGCCATTGCCGCTGCTGCCCGTCTTGTTGAGGCCGTTCTGGTCGTTAGCCGTCTTGTTATCGAGGCCACCGGCACAGTTGACCTTGCCCTGAACGACCTTGCCCTTGAGGCCGTTAAAGAACTTGCAAACGTCGGTAAGGTTGGAGGTCGACTTGACATTGATGGTACCCTTAACATCATCGAGCTTGGGGAGTTCAGCACTGAGAGTTGTTAGTGGAGCTAGCCAGCGAAATGGAAACCGTGACATACTTTTCAAAGGTTCCGCCGAGGAGCATGTTCTCGACACTCTTGAGCTCGGGGAAACCGGTAATCTCGTCCAGCTTGGTGTTGTTGACAATGGTCAGATCGCCAGAAACGGTCTTAAGCAGAGGGAAAGAGATGTTGGTGAGCTTTCCGTTGTTGATGAAGGAGACGGAACCACCGTTCTTCGAGGTGCCGACATTGGTAAGGTTGGCAGCCTCGTAGGTCTCGAGGTTGGGGTTGGTGTCAAACTTGATACCATTCTGGATCTCCTTGAGGGCGGGGGTACCGAGGCTCTTGATGTTGGAGACCTGAATCTCGTAGGCGGACTCGAGGTCAGTGAGGTTGACCTGCATGTCGTTGCCATTGTTGGTGAGAATCAGCGTCTTAGTGATGTTGACCAGGTTGGAATCAAACTTGGCGAGTCTCTTGTTGTTGTTGATGGTCAGGCTGTCGACGGTAGCGAGGTTGAGACCACTAATATCGCTGAGAAAAGTATCGGCAATGTCGACAGAGTTGGCCTTGGAGACACCAGACGAAGAGAATGTGAGCTTGTTCAGCTGACCCAGACGACGGAAGGTGAGCTTGTTCAGCTTGGTGAGCTTCTGGAGATCGACAGAGGCGAGCAGACCGGCATCCTCGACGAGGAACTCGCCACCAATGGTCTGGAGGGACGAGGACGAGATGGAGAGCAAGTTGGAGGTGTTGCTGACAACAAAGTCCTGCTTGAAGACCTTGGGGCCGTCGATCTGGAGGTTGCCCTGCAGAGAGGGAGAGACGGTGACCTTGGCATCAATGGTATCACAGTCGAATGTGGGGTTAACAGAGTCGATGGTGATATCCGTGGTGCAGTCACTGCTGCTGGCGGCAACTAAAGATGGTGTAAGCTATCGGCAGGCACAGGGGCAGGGCGGTAGCAAAGGGGAAGGCTTACAAGCGCCAACGCTGGCGGTCGCAAGGACCATGAACTTTTGGAAAGAAGGCATCTTGATCTAGAAAGAATGTGTCAGATTAGGCCTGTCAAGACGCGTTGCCTAGTTGCTTGAAGTGGACGCGGGCTATGTGCTGTCCAGAGTAAAATCCGGGTCGAGATGGAGGCGGCGAGTAGAATCTGATGCCAAGAAAATATGCTGAGTCGCTAGTGATGGGATATGCTTTGGAAAAGTTGGTGGTGTCAAGTCGGGACGCGTTTAGAAGCTGAGCAAGCAAAGCTCTTTCCCAGCACGTCGGTTGCTAAGACGAGTTGTAGCGGGAGATGGGAAAGAGGCCTAGTGATGAAGCTCCTTGTGCGTGACCCGACAGATGATGTCTTGGGTAGAAATTGGTCGTCGGAAGATAAAAGGCCGAAAGAGAGGAACAGCGGCGTGCAAACGAGGTGTCAGGCGGCGTGCTGAGGTGGGACGAAAGGGCGTTGTATGATGTGGGAAGGAGGCAGACGGCCAGGGCAAGCGACTGGAATGCAGGCGCAGACGGTAACAAGGCAGTTATGTAGGCAACAGAGGCGCGCCACTTCAAGTCAACGCGGCAACGGGAAAGGGATAGGAACGCACCGGACGAGTAAAAGTGACAAGAGGTGTCGTTGAAGAGGAAAGGCGACAATGGTTCAACGGTCGTCGAGCGATCGATTAATTCCTGGAACAACAACACGTTAGCTTGGGCGGAAATAGGGGCGCAGTCCTCAGAGGCGTTGCTAACCGGGTGGCGTTGATAACGAGGGAACGAAGAGAAGAATGAACCAGAGGCAGAAAGAAAAAAAGGGCACGAAGAAAATCGGTGTTTCTTTTTTCGGGGGCCAGAAAACGAGCGGCTGGAAATGAAGTGGAATAATGGGAGAAGTATTATTAAGAGAGAAAGGAGGAAGAGGTTTTTAGTTCAGGGAGGGACGGGCGAGAGAGCGAGTGAGAAGAGCGAGTGGGAGGAAATTGGGAGCTTCCTGGACGACACTAGAGAGGGCCAGTGGGCACCGATGCATGGACCTGGCCGAGTAGTCTGTACTCGACGACGGATTATTGTAACGTGTTTAGGTACTTGATGTGAGGGGTAAATACGCGGGGAGAAGAAGTACCGATGCTCTGCACAACAATATGGTATTTGTTTAGTCCTGTGCCTTGGTTACAAGGGCCCATGGGCCAGTGGCCGGGTTGCCTCTCGAGTCCTGCTGGCAAGAGGCCCGAAGAGGACGGACCGCTCGGCCAGGAGAGCCGCTTGGGCTGGGAAGGGAAGAGTGCGGTCTAGAAAATGATGTGAAAGATTTGGCCATTCTTTAGATTTAATGATGCTTTACTGAAAGATGATGCTGATTAGCAAACGCCAGAATGCCAGATGGCCACCGTTGCAGTGCTGCACTGGCAAGGTGCAGCATGTAGTCACGGGCCTTACGGCTTACCAAGGTAAATAGCACATAGCACCATGGTAATACGGCCCACGGGCACGGGTACCTTGTTGCAGAATCGCCACACACAAGTTCCAAGGCCCAGGGGCAAAAGAATGAAAACAGGCACAAGCCGCCTCCATTGTTGGCCAGCCTGCGCATGGAGTGGGGCCACCCCCACAAGTTCAGGTGCCAGCACTGCTGAAGCTGTGGAGCCACAAAATGCAGCACTGCAACAGGTCGCAGGTCAAGCAGGTGCAAGCTTCTGAGAACTTGGTGACTGTTCATAATCAGGTAGTCCATGTCTGTATCCGTACGTAACTTGAACGTAAAAATCAATGGCAAGCATGAAAGCCAGGCATGATGCGCCACCAATTGCCATCAATTGTCCAAGACTACTTGCAACAGTCCTTCTTTACTTCGTATTACAACGCCCTACCAGGCTACTATCCCTGCTGCATGTCCCTCCAAAGGGGGGCCCGTCCGATACAAATCCTCGTCGCAGCACAGCCGCAAAGCCGCAAAGCCACAATTGCATCGTGCGATGCAATTGTCAACTTGTCATGGACCTTCGACCCTCTCGACCTCTCGACCTCTCGACCTCTCATGCTTCCGAGTTCGTTCTCTCCGTCTCTGTCGCCATGGCCATCCAAGTTGGTTATCGCCTCTTCCCTCAGATCATAGGCACTATGACTCTATCAACATCGCACACCACCCAATATTCTTCATACAACATGCATCAAGGCCAGACGGCCTCTATGTATTCGTCCTCAATAATCAGGAGCCGCGATTCTATCCCGGACCTTTTATTTCTCAACTTGGCACCATTACCATACGGCCTCCATCACAGATTTGGGGTCCTGAGACTATCAACTCACTAGCCACCATCTTCTCTTCTCGTGATAATTTTCTTTTTTTACCTCTTTCAAAGCACCAGCACAACGAGAAAACTTTATACTCCACTCCATCCCTCGGCGATGCTTGCGTGTGGTGCGTGTCCCACCTGTCGCTAGCACCCACCACTAACAACACCATGGGCGCATTATTTTAGTGCATGGCAATGGTCTTCCCAAGGCCGGCCATCACTCCAGTCGACCAGTGCACGGGACGTCTGAACCATTAACCTTGTTTCAACCATTCAACCCACCAAGATGGCAAAAACATCAAAGCTGGCTGGCAGCTTCCTTTGTCAAGCGTACAGCCACCAAGACGACGCCAAAACTCTTGGCCTTGCCACCCACGCACACCTGCTACATGCAGAGGATGCACTTGTACACGCAGGAAAAGACCAGGTAGGTAAAACAGACAAGGATTTTCTTGATGCACTAGAATCGAAAGGTGGCAGCATACGACGAACTTGTAAAGTGCTGCCGCACCACAGTATCAAAGCACACATTGACACGCAATCGACAGAAGGACACCTGCAAATGCGACCTAGTGCCGCGATCTGCAATAGACCGTCTGCCGATCTCCTTTTTTCGCCAAAGAGAGACGGGGATTTTCTGAATAGTGGACAGATGGAATTGGGTGACACAGCCCGTTGAACTTGTACCAATAACAATGAGCTGCCCGTTGTTCACAAAGGTCAATTCGCATCTGTCAATTGGCATCTGGCCGCGCCAATTCACTCAAAAATTCCACTTAAATAATGCCGAGCCACTTAGTATTTTTCCCCCTCCAGACAGATTTTTTTTTCTTTTTTAGTCGCCGCGCCACCGGCATCCTGCATCCGCGCATTCCGTCTGTTCCTCCAAGCCAAGCCCGTTTTCTTACGAGCCGCTTCTTTTTCTCCGTCTTGGCTTCCCAACCTGCCTTGGTTGGTTTTGCCATTCATCTGCGCTCGTTCAAGTAACTAGACCGACACTCTTGTATCCCCGTGTCGCCGTGATGCTCCCAAGCCCTTGCTACGTTTTGCCGAAAACCGCCACGCAATGGCTTGGCAGCTGCCACCCCGTATTCCTACACTGTCAAATTATTCACCAACATGCTTGGCTGCATGGCGCTGAAAAAGAAGAAAAGAAGAAAATACAAGAATCTGCTAAAGGAATCTACATCGCCTTTGTCTCGTTATGCTGGTCTGGCGTAGGTGAGTCCGTCTCACTATCCCAGCAATAATTACTAGTAACGGCAATAAACAAACAATTTTCCATTCCAGACTTGTTCTTCCATTGTAAACTAAACATGGCCCGAACAGGTATCAACAATGTGGACAACTGTCGACAGGTGCCCAAGTCACACAAATGCATGACACCAAAAAGATATGCTGGGGCGGCCACATGCGAGATTATACTTAAGATAACCAACGATTTTCTATCGAATTTGTTTTTCCCCGGCCATGTCGGAGACAGCGTGCATACATTCTGGCCGCCTGTGAAACGGTCTCAAAGAACATTTACTGACACTCTTCATCGCCCTGCAGACGACCATTCTCAGCGTACCACTCGTTTTGTTCTCTTCTGTCTTTCCGCGTCGTGCAAGCTTCCTCCTCGCCTCCCTCGTGCTACGGTGCTGTTGACGACCCATCATGGCATATTGAGCTTCATTCCATCCCATCACTCCAGGGCTCCCAACTTGGGCTCCTAGCCCCTAAATTTATCAGGACGGGCGCCCACCAGCGCGTATTTCATTCACCAAAATGGAATCCCATTCCCCGTGAGCAGAAAGAACAACGGACGTTGTGACATTGCAATCGTTATTAACCAGTGGGGACCGAGTAAAATTGCCTAATATTGATTTTTCCTCGTCTTCCCGCCATTAGCGTCGTCTGCCCAATTGTGGCGGGTCCGAGGACAACGATTCTTGCGATGGAATACGAAAGGGCATCTCCATGGATATATATGAACATGACAGGGCTGCAAGGCTCGCACAGCTGCCCTGCGCCGAGGAATACTCTGGGGTTGCTTGGCATCATGCTGCTGTGCAAAAATGTCTCATTTGACCGATTTCTTTCGACAAACGCCAAATTGCAATATTCGGCAACCCCGTTACCAAATAACGTCGGCATTATCAACTATCATATATATACCTAATTTACAAACCATAATTCATCCTTTGGATATCACACTCGCTTTTTATAACCCATCATAATCCATCGTAACCCACCACGTTCCATTTTTAAGGCTCCAGCACATTCATCACGAGTACGGATAGTCACGATTCACAACCTCCTCGGGCATCCCATCGATTCTGCCGGCAGATCTCTCCGACAAGCAGGGCCTCGGCAGACACCTGCCTCCTTGTAGCATCATCATTCCTCCCGCCGCCATATCCCCTCACGACTACTCCATGGTGCTGACGTCCGTCTCCTCCACCCGCCACATGTACCACATGAATAAGCTCCGGTACGGCGCAAACTTGTCCGACAAGGCCACCATGTCCTGCTCCGACATGTACTTCCATTTGCCGCCCTTGCTGCGCAGTTTGGCCACGTCGCGTCCCGCAAACGCCGCCATGCCGCGCTGAACGCCCAGGTCGCCCAGCGAGAAGACGTCCATGCGCTTAAGCCCAAAGCACGCAAACATTTCGACCGACCACCGCCCGAGCCCGCGTACCGCCAGCAGCTTCGCCAGCACCTCGTCGTACGGCGCGTCCTGCAGCATCTGCGCGCTTAGCTCCCCCGAGGTGAACCGAGCCGCCAGCCCCTGGATGTACTCGGCCTTGCGCTGGGATAACCCGGCCGTGCGTAGCGTCTCGAGCGGCGTGGCGGCGACCCTTGACGGGTGAGGGAATCGGGGCGCGGCATCACCATCAGAGGTCGCGGCAAAGAGCATAATGAACTTGTTCTTAATCGACTTGGCGGCCGCGCCAGACACCTGCTGCGAGATGATGCCGCTCGTAATGCTCTCAAACGGATCGACCTTTTCCGCCAGGCCCTCGGGCGAAAAGACCCGGCATGTGTGCTTTTCAATCAGCGGCCGCATCCGCTCGTCGACGCGAATCAGGTGGTCGCACGCCTCTTGCAGCAGTGTCTGCGTCGTCGTCGTCGTCGTCGTAGTCTTGCCCTGACGAACTTTGGACGGCGACGGTGGCGGCTGCGCATCGTCCCGCGGCGCAATCAGCCGCGACGTCTCGGGCGACAGCAGCATTGCATTGGTGCCGCGCGGGTTAGCGAGGCGCGTGACGCCGGCCGGCTTGGGCGTCTGCGGTCCCTCACGAGTGGCCGGCTCGGCAATGATGCCGACGGCGCTAGGCGTCGGCGTCAACGGTGGGGGCGTGGCAGCAGTGCGCTTCTTCTTCTTGGGCGTTGATGGCGGTTCGTCTTTGGGGGGCTTCGCGTCGGCCTTGCGCTTGCGACCGTTGGCTGTAGACAAGGCGGACGCGATGGGCGGGGGCATCGCTTCCGTGGCGGCGCTGAGCCGTGAAGACCGCCTCGTCCCAGCCATGGCGATGATTCTATATGTTCGTAGCCGTATATTAAAGTTGCTTGCAGCGTTGATGGCACGAGCTGCTGGCGTAGATCGTAGCGTGAGAGCCAAGGTACGGAGGGTGAATAACTGTCCCGCGATCATGCACAGTAGAGACCTGGGTGCCGTTGAATTTGGTGTCTGTGGAAGGAGATTCGGATGAGGCCGATGACGACAGCTACTCGAATCATTAGCGACGTATGGTCGCCGTTCAATGGAGAATGATGGTCAAGGGAGATAGATGACAAATCGCGAGCATTCACGGCATCGGCAAACGGGAGCTCTGTGCAGCCAGCTACGTAATAGCTAGGGCGTAGCGCAGCGCAAAAGAGGCCCGGCTTTGCCTCCCCATCAAATAGCCTTACCCTGCACTACTAGGCCGACATCGACCGTCGCTGATTGTAGCAGCGAGGGTGGGATTTGGATGGTAAAGTTGACGAATTAATACCGCAATTTTTCTCTGTTCGTAATCTGATTCTCCTCTCGTTGTCGCATAATTGTTCATATCCATATGATCTATGGCGTTGTTGAGTGTGATGAAGCACTAAAGCGAGCTATCCGAAAATGCGAGGTCCCATATTTGGTATCGTCCGCCGTCTAGCCCACGGACGGAGAGGACGCGGACAATTCCTGTAGCGTCATTGGGTCCTTGAATGCTGTTATCAGACGCGCCATCTACATACCTGCCTACCTAAATACCGACAACGCTGGCCATACCTCGAAAATGTTGGCGGACAGACAGCGCGGGGGATAGTAGCACAGGGGGTTCAGACTGAACTACCGATTACCATTATGTCTACCAGGGACTGAAAATCCCGTCCTTGAATAGGTAGATACAGCTCTTCTGTCCGCGAGTCGCCAAGTAATTATTATGGTGAATTTTATAGCGCCTTTTTTCTTTCTAAAGGGGCGGATTAGGCGCTGCTAAATTTGGACAAGCGTACCCGATGGGAGCTAGACAGGTACTCGACTGGTACATGGATATTGCGCTTTATCACACGAATTGCACGACAAATCTCGTACCTCAAAGTACAGCCTAACTTACAGCTTTTTTTCTCCATGGCGGGCGAACCATGTTCTGCCATCTAGGCTCAACACCTCTCCTGATAACGAATGCTGCTTTTTTCCTCATCAACGCCACTTCTTCTGGCCTGCTCACATTTCATACCAGCCGGCTGTTCGACCCCGACCTTTCTCCCCGATTATTCCAATCGCGTCCACTCGTTTCCTCTAAATCCGCCCATGCCGCTCGCTACCCTCAGCTCCCCCATTCGATAACGGGCCCCTAAAATCTTTCGGGGCATCCCAAAGACTACAATCACCACCTGCCCGCCTGTTCGAGTGTTAGCCCGACGATAGCACAACCGCCAGGGCGTGTTCCGCACATCTGACATCATTCGCCTTGAACCCGTCTACAGGTCGTAACAAAAACGCGTCCAACATGCTTCTCCCCAAGGGTGGCCTAAACTGGAAGGCCGCGCAGTCCAGGCTCCCCCCTTCGAGGGCCGTCTGGAATCTCGTCGCGCGCAAACGAGTCGTTGTCCTTGCCGCCATCATCACAGCCGTCATCCTGCTATGGCGCGGTGTGTCCAACTCCGCATCCGAGATGCAGAGGTACGCGTGCGGCCCCTTGCTCGGCTCCCCTGCCTCCCTTGATCGCGCCCATCGCTAATCCCTCGACAGCTTCTACTGCTGGGGCCCTTCCAAGTCACCCATGGACATGACGGCAAACGACTATGCCAGATGGAATGCCCATCTGCAAACACCCGTCCTCTACAACCCCCACGCGCCCATCGAGGTCAATTCATCCACCATACAGCACATCAACTTGAACCCCGTCGCCTCCACCACCAAGGCCATTACCAACGAGGAGCGGGTCCTCATCCTGACTCCTCTCAAGGATGCCTCTAAGCACTTGCCCAAGTATTTCGATCTGCTCGCCAAGCTGACGTATCCTCACCATCTCATCGACTTGGCCTTTCTCATTTCAGATTCCGAAGACGACACCCACGCTGCCCTCGCTGCTGAGCTAGACCGTATTCAAAGCCGCCCCGACAAAGTCCCCTTTCGAAGTGCCACCGTTGTCGAGAAGGACTTTGGCTACAAGCTGAGCCAGGATATCGAAGAGCGCCACGCGTATGCGGCTCAGGCCCCGCGCCGCAAGGCCATGGCAAGAGCTCGCAATTACCTGCTCTACTCTGCCCTCAAGCCCGAGCACTCCTGGGTGTATTGGCGCGACTCTGACATTGAGGAAAGCCCGGACACCTTGATCGAGGACTTTATCGCCCACGACAAGGATATTGTTGTTCCCAGTATGTTACGTTACTGACGCGAAGCTTCCAATGCTAACCACCGCCAGATATCTGGTTCCACCGTTATGAGGCTAACGGTCACGATATTGAGGGGCGATGTAAGTAACTGGATGATTGAATTATGTGTGTCAAAACTAATACCATTTTAAGTCGACTACAACTCGTGGGTTGAATCGAACCAAGGCATCGCTCTCTCCAAGAAGCTGGACAAGGACACTGTCATCGTCGAAGGTAAGCGCCAACCAAATACTGGCCACAATCTGTCGACTAACAGTCTGCAGGGTACAAACAATTCAGAACTGGTCGACAATACATGTGCCTGATGGGCGACCGCAACCAAAACAAGGACGAAGAGCTCGAGCTTGATGGTATTGGCGGTGTCAGCATTCTCGTCAAGGCCGATGTCCACAGATCAGGCGTCAACTTTCCCGCCTATGCCTTTGAGAACCAAGCTGAGACGGAAGGCTTCGCCAAAATGGCCAAACGCGCCGGCTACTCGGTCGTTGGCCTCCCCAACTATGTTGTCTGGCACAAGGACACTGATGAGAAGTTCGCCAAGGACAAATAATAGGGCGCAACGAAGACGGATAACGACATGCGACGCAACATCAATACGCCCTCCCCTCCCCGGCACTCGCCCCTGCACATACGGATAAGCCTCATCTTTGAGAGAAAGATTGATTGCGTCTGATGTGAACAAGGACGATTTTTTCATTCAGTAAATACGACACGGCGACTTTTATTCTCTTCATACCATTTTCTTGCACCTTTTATTAGACTATAGCGCCTGCTTGAGGAGGGCGACTGATTTGGGCATGCACCATGCCACATCACAACGACACCCTTTTTGATTGCGCTTAATGGTGATGTGGCGGGGCGATCTGGATTTTGGTGGGAATTTGAATTTGGTCTGAAGGAGAGGGTGTATGAGAAAAGGGCACGCTAATACGACGAGCCTATTGTATTTCTTGTACCTTGAGGCCTGGCTGCACTTTGGACATTGTGGCAGCTGCCGGGCCTTTTGTTGGCCAACTCTCTGTCTGGGGATGAAGCGATAGAAAGCGTTGGATCTGGGTTGCTTTTAGGAGTTTTAGGATATTTGTCGTGCATTGAATTTTACAGTTCACTGGTGTACTATTGTATGATTTGCGTGTGCAAAGGAAAAGGTTTAGCTGTCTTTAATCCATCACTTAGCGTGACTACGTTGAGACGTAGGACCAAAAATTAGTAAAGTCCGTGGAAATGGAAATTGGCATTTGAATACTGAACCATTCCCAGCCAAGGTGGTGGTGCTCAAGGTTGGCATGTTGTAGCTGTCACTGGGTGGCGTCACATGATCCGTGGCAAAATGTCGGATACCTAATAACCTCTACGGCGTCTGGCACCAGGGCCATCGTCATAACCCGGTGGCCACCTTACCACGCGGCCCATATACAGGCAGCCATCTTTTTCTTTTTCCTTTAATCCTATCCGAGCAACCTACCACCTCGAGCCCGTCCCCTTCGACTGCATCTGCTGGTTTCAATAGACACAGGCGCCGAGTAGGACAAATACGACGCGTACCGGCGCTCGCCCAGCCGTCTGCTCCGTTGCTCTGACGGCGACTTTACCCCACTACATCACCGCGGGAGAGCAAGCAGGCCGGTGGCCTTTTGCGATTCGAGAAACCGACCCCTCGAGCGACAAGGACTCACATCTGCCGACAGAACAAGGCTTGATCACCCCGATCTCGCGGTATTACGAGCTTCACGAGACGCAAATCACAACCACACCCCCCCCAACGTAACCATGTGGAGCTGGTTCGGCGGCGGCAGTTCGGCGCAGAACCGCAAAGACTCGCCCAAGAATGCGATTCTGGGCCTGCGGTCGCAGCTCGACATGCTGCAGAAGCGCCAGACGCATCTGGAGAATCAGATTGCCGACCAAGACGCCACTGCGCGCAAGCACGTGGCGGCTAACAACACAAGCGGTAAGTCGGAGATGGTAGCCCGCGAGGGCAGCATCTGAGATACGAGATACAAGGCGGAAAAAAAAGAAGAGACGAGACTAACGAACGTGGGACATGTGCAGCGGCCAAGGCGGCGCTGAGACGGAAAAAGGCGCACGAGCGCTCGCTGGAGCAGACAGAGGCGCAGGTCGGCACGTTGGAGCAGCAGATCAACGCCATCGAGTCGGCCAACATCAACCGCAGCACGCTGCAGGCCATGGAGAATGCCAGCGCGGCGATGAAGAATATCCACGGCAAACTGACGCCGGAAAAGGTGGACGAGACCATGTACGTTTTAAGATTCGAGCCTTGTGCCTTTTTTTGTTTCTTTCTTTTGTTTCTTTTTTTTTTCGGTGTGAGAGAATGAGGGTTGCTAATGTTGGAAATGAACTAGGGACAAAATCCGGGAGCAAAACGAACTCAGCGACGAAATCGTCAATGCGCTCACGGCGTCGAGCCTCAGCAACGCGGTCGACGAGCAGGATCTCGAAGACGAGCTGGACCAGCTGCAGCAAGAGCAGCTCGACGAGGCGATGCTCAAGACGGGCACGGTGCCAGTCTTGGCGTCCCCCCCAAGCCAAGATCGTGAGTCGCAGCCATGTGCTTTTGCTCTCTCTCTGTATTTGTTGAATTTGCAAGTATTTACTAACTTGGGATACTAGCCGTGTCCAACAAACCGCATGCCGTCGCACGCAAGGAAGACGACGAGGAAGAGGAGCTGCGCAAGTTACAGGCCGAGATGGCCATGTAGAGGGTGAGACAACTGCGAGAGGTCGAGTTTAGCGCGATTGTGTTGTGAAATTTTGTTGTTAATTCCATACCTTTGGCGTTGGCGTTGTGATTTTTCTTGAGTACTGAGTTGATGGAGAGGAGACGGACGAAAGGAGACATGTCGAGCAAAGAATGAGTAGATGAGAGCACGTTGATCTACTTTGTTCTTTTGTTGGTGCTGGCGATGTTGTATGGCCGGTGGTACTGCACATGTGCGCCGGCTTGTCTGAGCATAGCCCGAATTTGTACTTTTTTGCCCTGGACCTTGCTCTATCTCTTTTTTACAACATCCCTTTTCCAACAAGACAATTTTTTTTGTAGATGATTTAGAATCATTCTTGTCAACAAGACCATTTTCCGCCTGCACAATGTCACCCCCCTCGTCGTTGGTTTTGACAGCAGGGCGAGCCCCTCGCAGCAAGTAGGTACAAGCCTGATGAACTGGTTTGATGCGCCCATCATCTCTACAATGGCCATGGATTAGTGTACCCCCAACTCATGTTGTGGCGCGTTTCACTGGCTGCAAGTCCCGGGCTGACGGGGCGGCGTCGACATCCAATCAAGCTGGAGCTGGCCGAGGCTACACTAAACCAGGAAACATGGCCATGTTGGGAGCTTGCAATATACTTGTACCCAGTTGGCATTTGTTTGCGTTTCTTCTTCATCTTCATTTTGTTACATTAAATCCTTTTGATTACTTGATGAATATATTTTTTTATTTGGGATAAACTTCTGTATCGTTGGAATAAAGGCGACGTCATCGGAACAGATAGGGAGGGGCAAAGACTTGGGCGCTTAGAAAGAACAAGTAGCTCCGGCGGTTAGCAGCAGCTGGGGCCAGGCCACACACACACACGCAAGTTTACATCTAGACCTGCATTTGAGGACCCCCTGGCTGAAAAGCTGCCGTCCATGACTGGATCATGTTTGTACGAAGCGCTCTGCTCTTGCTCTCTCCCGCATCTGCCACACCAACCGCGAAACAACCTGTCCTGCCCCCGCCTCCACATACCTACGCATCTGCTTGCCCGTTTGTTCGTACCGCAGCTCAAGCTCGGCGGCAAGCATGTCTAGCGATAGGCTGACGCGAGGGCAGAGGAATGGGGATCTAAAGGACTTGTAAAGGGAAGCCGATGATGAAATATGTTGCTGCGTTTCCTCCCCCCCCTTGTCGTTTCTCTATATTCCTTTTCTCTTGTCCTTTTTCCCTCCGCGTTGATCATTGATGGACATGACTTTTTCACTATAAGATTTTTTCCCTTTGTTATTGTACTTTTCTCTGCTACTTGTTTGATCGATACGGCATTGGTGGTTCTTTGTTCGGTTGCTGGTGCGACGTTTGACTTTCATCTATTCAGTCTTGGTACAGCCGAACCGTCGGGAACCCGTTCCGCTCGCCACGAGACCAACTATTGTCCCGTCCGACGACTTTTTTTCGCCAAGAAAAAATCCCCCAAAACTCGTTCGTTTCGCAAATATCAGAGAATTGGATTTCGAAGAAAAGAAGAACGGGTTGACATGTGCATACGGCAACAGGGGATGTACTAATCCTTCTCTCTACAAACCCCCTTTCGAGTACGAACGACCGCTTCATTCAAAGCCCACTTACACGCTCACTCACACAAGGGGGAGTTGAATTCCAGCCTCGGATTTACTGGAGATGGCTTGGCATCGCCATGCACTACTCACACCGCTCACTGCCGTCATTCTTTTTCACCATGCACGCCGACCTGCATCCGCCGAGACGACCTTGTCCATCCCGACGCGCCTCCGCGACGACGTCGCCGCCTACCTGCCCGCATGCGCCGTGCCCTGCCTCGCCTCTTTCGTCGCTGCCAACTACGCGCGCGGCGACGACACCGACCAGTACCTGACCCTCGACTTTGTCTGCGCCCACCGCGGCCGCTCGGGCTACACCGTTGCCGAGGGCGCCCTGCAGTGCCTGACCGCTGAGAAGAGCGTCGGCTTCTGTGACGACGAGGCCAAAGGTGCGTAAAGTTCTCATTCGCGGGGGGGAGGGGGTAACTGTTTTTGCTGACTTTGCTTGGGGAAACTTCCCACCGACAGATGTCAAAGTCAATCGGATTTGCAGCGGCAGGGAAAACGTGGCCCAGAATCAAGGCGGCGCCATGACCGCGACGTTGCGTTATGCTTCGCAGAGCGGCGTCTTGACATTTGCGCCCATTACCACGTCACTATCGGCGGTGCCCATTCCCACGCCGACGGAGACGTCTACGACGTCTACGAGCAGCTCTACGTCGTCTTTTACGGAAACTACATTAATGACGGCGACGTCGACGAGAAGCTCCTCCACCATCACCACCACAACACTTTCTTCACAGACCACCACATCCTCACCCACCTCAACGCCTGAGGCGCCCGCCGCTGCTACGTCGTCGCCGCCGCCTTTCTCAAAGGGTCAAATCGCCGGCATCTCCATTGGCGCCCTTTGTCTCACTGCCGGCGTCGCCTTTGGCCTAATCCTCCTCGTGCGGTTCCTGCTCCGCCGTCGCCGCCGCCACAGCGGCTCCACTATTGGCAGCTTCATCGGCGGAGGACCCCCCGGCGGCGGCGGCGGCCGCAGCGGCGGTAGAGGTGCCGGCTACATGACGGCGCGCGACACCTGGGGCTACGGCTTCGACAAGACGTCAAACTCCAACGGCAGTAGCAGCGCCTCGTGGGCTACCAGGGAGGCACCTGGCATGTCGCGCTACCCAGTCATGCCGGCTGCGGCTGCGGCGACCGCGCCGGCTAGCAACAGCAGCAGCAGCAGCAGCCGTACGAAGCAGCAACAACGACAACAACAACATCACCACCATCAGCCATATAACCGCGAGAGCTGGCGGCCGAGCGCCATTGGCCTCGCCATCTCCCCATCCAAGCTGTTCGCCAGCAAGAAGACGCCGACGCCCGTGAGCACGCCGACACGGCCGCGGCCGCTGTCGAAGCTGCTGCCCGCCAAGCCCGACATGACACCCGCCAATGCAATCAAGACTGGGTTGTCGCCGCCGCCGCCGCCTCCTCCCCCCGCCGCGACGTATCAAGAAAGTCGTGGCGCCCAAGCTCCCCAGCAGCAGCCATTCCTTCACCCCATAGCCGCCCAATTCATGCGTCCTGCCGCCGCCACCGCCACCGCCGCCGCCGCCGCCAAACCCACGTCTCTGCGCCTCGTCATCCCCGACTCCCAGCGACCATTACCACCACCACCACCTCCTCCCGCTCCAGACAAGGAGCTACATCTCCAGCGCCAACCCATCCTCGGCCGCGAATCCACCCTCACAGAATTCGAAGAGGATGACCTACACCGCTCCGCGTCCACGGCCGTCGGCCAGATCTGGCGTCCGCCCTCTCTGTTGCCCGACTCCGCCGTCGCCGCTCCCTACTACGTCGCAGACGGCTCCGGTAACTGGGTCCTCGGCGACGCGCGCAAGAGCATGACCGCTGGCGCCGGCGCCAGCGGCAAGGAAACGATGCGGCCGCAGAGTCCGGAGCCAGACAGCGCCGTCTCGGCGCCGCGCATTGCCACGGCGCGCTCCGGCATCGTGACGACTGCCGTGCAGACGCACATTATGGCGCCGCGCCGCTCGCCAGCCATGCTATCCCCGAGAGACGAGACAGCCCGCGCTACGATGGACAAGCACACGCAGCAGCAGCAGCAGCGCGGCAACAACGAACCGCAGGAACTCGAAGCGTCGCCGTTGCTGCCGCTCATTCGAGGCAAGCAAAGGAACGCAAAACAAGAGATGACCCAGCTGGGAGCCGCTACGCCAGCACCTCCTAAGACGCCGCGTATTCGCTCCATTGTGCACACGCCAAAGACGGTGCCCTCGCCGCTCTTCTCGCGGCAGCCTAACCCGCGATCCGCCTCGCAGCCGCTCCCCACCACGTCCGCGTCCGCGTCCGCGTCCGAAGGGCGCTCGCTCACGGTGCGTCCGGCCCCGTCACGCGTCATGTCGGACGACAGCGGCATCACCACTTTCAGCGTCTCGTCTGCCACGTCAGACGACATGCCGCCTCCGCTGCCGACCCCCAGCAATAGAAACCTCTCCCCCGTGGCCGAGTCGCCCCGCGGTCGCACCGCTAGCCGCGCCGCCGTCCACGAACCTCCCGCCGCCGTGACCGCCTCGGACCACAGTAGGAGTAGTAGCAATGGCGGCGGTGCCAGTCCCGTCTCGTACCCGCGTATTAACGGCCGCGGCACGCCCGCGCCCCGTGACCATGCTGGATTCCCAGGCAGCGCCCTGTCGCTGCCGCCGCCGCCGCCGCGGATGGCGCTCCTGAGCAGCCAGCCAAGCGCGAGCCTGTCTAGCCCGACGCTCGGCTCCGTGACAACACCACACCAAGGCCACGCCAACGCGGCCTCGCTTCAGCGACAACCGCTGCCGCCTTCCCGGTACCATGGTGCGCCAGAAGCGGCCCGCGGCGGCATGGCGCGAGGCCGAGGACGTGGCGGCTCCATGATGATGATGCGCCCGCCGCCGTCGGACATGCCACGCGACCCTACTCTCCTTGCCCCCCCGCAGATACCGCAGCATCCGCGCACCGGCTCGCCCACCATGCGCATCGTCGAGCCCTCGCCTGAGCCAGACCCTGCGCATTCCACCACCACCACCACCACCACCACCGCACCACCCCGCGACGACCGTTCTCTACTCCCCTCCGCCTCCATCACCACCCGTCCCGCCCGACGTCGCCCACCCAGCCACCTCCCGCATCCCTTTCCCATGTATCCCCTTCGCCGCAACCCTCGACCTCCGCAGCAGCAGCAGCAGCCGCCAGACGCCGCGCCGTCGCCCCGCGCAGCCCCGTATCCTACTTCTCCTCCTCCTTCTTTTTCGCCACGCCACCGTGGCGAGAACAGCGACAAAAACAGCAGCAGTAGCAGCCTGAGCCGGTACCCGGGCCACCCGATGCCGATCCCGCAACCCTACAAGCCGCGGGCGTCGCCCTCGCCCTCGCCGCGCGCTGCCCTCTGCTCAGACTACGACCCCGCCGCGCACGACAACAGCAGCCAGGAAGCCCTCGCCGACGCGTCGTCGTCCTCGTCGCTGCTCGCAAAGAGGTTGGGGTCGACGCGCGCCGCCGACATGGCGCTGCCGACGCAGAACAATCGGGAGCGGGAGCGTCGCTGGCAGCAAGTGCCCCAGCAGCAGCAGCAGCAGCAGAAGCAGACGGGAGAGGGGGGGATGCAGAAGAGGATGCAGGATGCGGAATATCTTGCGACGCCGGAGCTGCCGAGCACGCCGACGTGGGTACCGCGATTGACGCCGACGCGCCGAGGGGAGGACCTGGTGCTGAATGTGGGTTGAGCTCTGATACAAGAGAACAAGGAAAACAAAGACGAAACTTGGAAAAAAAGCAACAAAAAAGAAAGAATAGAGGGAGAGACTTTGCATCGAACAAAGTCGTGTACGAATAAATAATTAGGTCATAGGCTTTGGTATAGTTGGCTTGTTTTGGAAGCGTCTTTACAATACTCGGCGCTTAGGCGCATTCTCTTGTCAGGATGATATCCAATCTTCACATAGACAATCTTTGAAAGTTGTATTTATTCGGAGCTCGAAAATTTAATTTCTAGGACCAACAAAGTACTTCTCCGGCTCTTAGGTGACCAAGGTGCTTCATTTCCGGTGTGCGCGACCTAATTCCTTATCTATCATGGCCGTCTCCGTCGGATTCTCCCTCTCACCTCCGTTCCGATTTCCGCCCGGGGTGTTGAGATTGCTCATGCTGTACCCGTCAAAGTCTAGGTCATTTCCAGTCTCGCTGCTTTCGTCTGATCGATGTATCCCCCTGCCCCTTTTCCTCCCGCTACCAATATGCAAACCTCGCCTCAAGTCACTCATCTGATGATCCAGCGCTCCCAGCCCTTGTTCCAAAGCGCCACGGTTCAAATGAGCACCGGCATCAATGAGGCGATTCTTCTTTCGGATTTCCTGCCATCGCGTCTTGCCGCCGAGCTCGAGAATGCTCATCCTGCGCATCTTTCCAACGGGGTTGCCAATCATGATCGGGCGCCACGCCTGCTCCTCCTCCATCATAGCCTGCGGGTCATTTGGCATTGATGCTCGGCGAATGGTTGACTTTCGCCTGGCTTCCACCACTCGGTCCATCTCGTCAACTTTGGATCGTGGAACGATTTGGATTTCCACAAAGCGGACAAGAACCAAAAGTAAAAGTACCGTCAGAACAAACAAAATGCCTGCAACGACGCCAGTTGCAACTTGCTGTCCAAGGGTCCTCGTGACATGTCCACCGAGTGCGGTAGAACCAGCAGCCAAAATGAATGCAAAGGTGTGAATAAGCGCAAATCCAGCAGTTACTCGGGGGAAGGAGGAGTAATTTGTTCGCTTTGGATTTCGGGCAGATGAGCCACGTTGCCGACCCGTCATCCCAGGGCTCAGATCGGAGCAGTCAAACGTTTCCATAATGAGGCCGTTGCATTCAGAAATGGCTAGGCACGAGAGAAAGCCGACACCAAGAGAGAATATTGTTGGTAAGCTAATATGCATAGGTGGACCGGTAGAAACAGCCGCGTAGCAAATGCCGGCCAGTGGGAGAAGTAGCGAAAACACTGTCCGGCGCACCATGTGGGAAGACCAAACGACGCGTTTGTCTAGCGTGGCTTTGTTGGTATTGAGTTGCGCGAATCGAGATCTAGAGAACAGGTTTGCTTTCTGGAACGGAATTGCCAACAGTGCACCCAGTGCCATGCTGGCAACCAAAAGACCGACCGCAGGAGATCGAAACCTGTAGTGCTTCGAGGCCAATGAGCCCAAAAGAACAATGATCAAGACAACCTGACAATAGATCCAGGAGGAATACATCGCCATCACCAGGAACCCTGGCTGTCGAAGCATCTCCATGGACAGCACAATGCCGTGGTACACCTCTTCTCCCCACCACCTGGGCCCAGTCTTGGCCCTGTGCATCATGATCTCGCCACGCGCCACACGGCGAGAAATGTCAGAACCTGTTCTGACCTCTGCAACAGAGCGTCTGTAAGCCGAACGGCGGACTTCGGGACAGACGACGTTGAGAAATAGCACCACAGCGATGAGGATGATGCTGACATAAAAACCCCACGTCGGCGTATACTTGTCGATGATGGATGCACCGACAAGAAAGCCTACTCCAAGAGAGCCAATCCAGCACCAGGTCCAGATGCCGAGCCAAACTCCCATGCCACCTCCGTGTCGCCGTGCATCGTAATGATCAACCACCTCCTGATGAGGATTCACACTCATCAGGGAGGCACCAAATAGATCAGTGAGAGTGGAATGAAAATTCATACTGGCGAACCCCAGCGATACACCCATCAGTGTCCTCGAACCAAGGAGCAGCGATCGCCACTCCACTGAATCAAACAGCCTCTGAGAGGTAACAGCAAGCGCTTGTGGGAACAAAAGTGGCATTGCAAGAACAAGACCAGATAAAATATAGGGCTTTCTTCCGTGAAGTAATGGCAATGGCCACAGAAGAAAAGTGGGAATGGCCATGCCGAGAAAGCAGCCAGTATTTCCATGAACAACCACATGAGAAGGGTCGATGACATAGTACTGAATGGACGGAACCAGTCCAGCATAGATTCCGAGAATGATACCAATCAAAGCGGTGCTGATACAAGCGACCGAAGCGACGAATCGCTTGCGAATTGTCGACCAGTCTCTGGCGATAGGCTGGCGTCGATGCGATCGTGCTAGATTGAATCGTTGACCCGCCGGTAAGCTAACATGTGAGCGACGTCGTAAATTGATACCATGGTCGGTAGGCATTTGCCGTCCTGCAATATCTTGCTCTGGGAGTTGCTCGTTACCGAATTGAAAGGTACCTTGTGGCACCGCTTCGGTCGCTGTTTGGTAGGGGTTCATATATGCTCTCTGTTTACCTCGAGCACCTCCTGGACGAGCACTTCCACCCATTTGAGAGTGCACAGAGAAAGACTGGTTACCATCCTCTCCCATTGCAGTACCTGGAAGTTGAAAGGTAACATGTCGTTGTGCTTGAGAGTACTCTTCCGATCTGGTCATCACTGCATCATCTGAGTAATTTTCTATTACTTCGCGGAGACGAGGCCTGTTGTCGGCTGTAGAAAATGTCTCTACATGTTTGCAAGTGGGCCTTGGAGAAGAGTAGTTTTCTATCTTTTCTGATGAAACCTCGCTGGAGGAAGACACGCCTGAGTCGGAGCTTGCTATCTCTTCGCTGCTTTGCCGAGAGTGAGTTGAAGGAGCATGGTTATTGGAGAGATCAACAACCTGCGAAGCCATTGAGACCGCTTCATTCACTAGTCTCTCCAAGTCGCTCACAGCTCGACGAAACAAAAAGCCATCGAAGCGCGAGTCTGATCTGGTAGAGTACTTTGACAGTCCGGTCACTCTTCGTGCTAGTTGAACATCGGCCAAAGACGGGTCCTCTAAAGCATTGACAGACTTCGATCGGAAGCTAAAATTTGTCGGGCGCCTGGTAAGTTTCGTTGTGTAGGATTCGGGATACCACAACATTTCGCGCAGCCACTTCGAAGCCCTAGTGTAGTCGAGCAGCGAACCAACTGAATAACTGCGTTTGAGGACCCTGTTTGGCAACAGAGAAATATCTGAAGTGACACCATTCACATTATCCGAGTGGCTGTGGGACATATCTACCAAAGAAGGTTTCTGCCGTGAACTGCGAGTTGGTATCGGAGGCAACAGCTTGTCTGAGCCCCCTTTTTCGTCTGTTGGAAAGGTCAAACAAGCCGAAAGGCTGTGGCGGGCATCTAAATAGTATGTCAGATGTGTCATGTGATGGGCAATATTCAATGTACCTTCTGCGTGCTGCCAAGAATAGTCGGGCTGAACGGGTAAAGGCATTTGCATTACAAGATGATGATGACCAGGGTGCGACGCAATTGTGCTGAATGACGCAACGCTGCAAGTTTCCTCGTCCAAAAGTTGAAGAGCGTCTTTTGGATCCGAAGAGTCGTACAATGGAAAGTTGACAACATTTTGGGCTGACAATGGCTGCAGATGGGACCCGTTGTAGTCTGATACCGGAGTGTGAAGCTGGCGAGAAACGGAGCCATCCTGCTAAGGAGCTCTGATCGAACTCGGGCAATTTTTGTCTTTGACAGCTGGAGTTGACATTGGAGAGAAAGATTCGCGTACTGACAGAAGGGCAGTTAGAAACATGCGTTAGGTAAGAATATGCGGAGGGATATACCAATGCTCGACCGCTTTTTGTCGATTTTTTTTGGCCAGCCGGCAGTGCGAAGGCGATACGGATTCTCCTGAGCGGCACCATCAATGCTGTTCAGTTCAGACCCGTTTGAAAGCTTTTGCAGGGGAAGGTGATTTTGTTCGGTCTTGTCTTGGAGCAGAAATAAAGGCTCCTTTTCGGCATCATTATGTCCTCTGATCATCCTGGAAAACAGGCGCGGTTGGCGGCGGCGGCGGCAACCTTTGTCTTTCGAATTAGTCGGGAGGTGCTCATGTGCTCCAATTGCAATGACGGGGCGAGTAAAGGATAATGATGGACGATTGCTCGGGGCAGGAGTATTGTCGAAGCTCCCAGCGTCAGAGTCGGAGCCCGAAGATTGGTGAGAATCAGCTGGCCAGGCCTCTGCGTGCGAGTAGAGAGCGGATAACATCTTCTCGGCGGCGTTTGTGACGGGCGACGTGCCACAGACTCAATGTTTTCTTCAGAATGATGAAAAGTACATGTTGGAGAGGCACACGGAAGTGTTTCGGTGGCGAGATGATTGTGGTGCTAGACGGTTAGACGGCCCTGGTAATCTATGGCCGATGTGAACGGAAACGGCGTATCGATGATAAGGGGAGAAACAAATGCTTTGAAAGATGATTGTATAAATACTGATAGGGTTTTGGAGCTGTAGAGAGGTAGGATTGGAGATGAGGGCAGAATGATTGATGCTGCCGGAGTGAAGGTGCTGCGTTTGTAGGTTGCAGAGTGGCCAAGAGAAAGCCCAGGCCGGTTCCCCCTTCACAAAATACAGGCGGAGCCGGTCAAGCAGCAAGCACCCAAGTCGGGACGCAAGACGCATGACGCAGCAGAAGTTCAATTAAAAAAATGCTGCAAATTAAGAGCTTAAATCTCTTTTAATTGCTGTATTGAGAATGTGTGACTTGGCATCAAGTAGTAGCCAATACAAGTATGCCCAGAAGTTCGAGCACTCATGCAGGGGCACACCTAGACACGCGGCCGCATCGGATCTATCTAGCATAACATGCACCTCGTATGTAGGCATCAATCTGTATATATGCCTCCACTTTCGAAGACGGCCAAACAGATCAGCCAACCCGGAGATTTTAGCGTCTATCCAATTTGTGTTTATCAGAATACGAAGAAATAAGCGCGAAATGATGGCTTGCTTTCACCCCAAGTGTCACAGCTCGCGTATATATTTGGGGGCCGGGGGGAGGGGCTGTCTGTAGATCGGCAAACACCAATATAGCGAGTTCTTTTCTTAGCTCACACTAGGCGTCTCGCCAATCACAGTCTTTTGGGTAAAAGTTTCTTTCCGACAGCTTTGGAACCCCACCTGGGCCGCCCATTATTACAGCCTCGCCCCGTGTTCCTTGATTGTGCCCCCAAATCCGGTTGCCGTTGGGCGGTATTCCAACTTGTCCCGTGTCTCCACATTAGGCGGCCACCCGATTAGGCAACTGCTTGTGGAACACATACTTCGGTGGCCTGAGTCACACCCGCGAGGTGGCTGTCGTTTGCTTGCCCGTATAGTCTCTCAGGAAAGTCATGGCGAGCACAACGTATCTGCTCACTCAATTGACTGCGGAAACCTACATTGCTTATATCACTCTGGATGTCTAATTTGGAAGACATTATCAGCCTCGTTCATCACTCCATAGTGGACGGCGAATTATGGGTATCAGCCATGCCCGTAGATCCGTTCGTGCCGTTCACATTCAAGGGCCTTCAATATTGGAGATCAGAAAAGCTTGCATTCGGTCAATAACCAGTTAGAAAGAGAGTATCCAGTACTCTTCTTGTAGGTCTGGCACGGCCAAACCGGAACTGCAACCAGTACAGCATAACATCGTAAACAAAGATAGTAGTAGCAAACAATCCAAAAAGAAAAACAGTGCTTCCTATGCGAATAACCCCATGTTCGTGCCCTAAAATTCCCTGCGAGTGTGGAGAGAGTACGTCGTTTTTTTTCTTTGCGAATAGAATGTAGTCGGCCATGGGCCCGAGAATGAGATGAAATGCGTTGGCAAGCGGGTGGTCGTGAAGCTGACCTGCTTGCCCGGAATAAGTGGTATCTATGCGCTCTTATAAAGGAAAACAAAAGAACTGAGAGGAAATGCTTCAAAGCAGGGGGGTCTTTGCAAACATGACTCCAGGAGACTGAGCCAGCTCAGCTTAGATGGTCATAAAGTCGTCTGCTGCTAGGCCGTAACATGCCACTGTTGTCGTAAATAGACGTACAAGTGCATGTATTGTAAAGAGAGGCGTTGAGTCGTGAATGCGTCCAACGGCGGGATAAAGCCAAAAGTATCAAAAGCGTCTTCGTAAATACGCCGCGTGTCTTGCCGCAGCAAGCTGTGAGGAGAGACGAGAGGGGTTTGCCGAACAGAGAAAGACAACCCAGTCGTGAAGCCGAAACGGGTTCAAGCACCCGCGTGTGCGGCCGCAGCCCACCGTCCAAGACAGCACGATTCACTTGTAGCCCTTTGAGGCTGAGCGGTAGCTGCTGTAGCCAGAGTCGGACGTGTGGGTGAAGTGGTTGGCGGCGGCGGCCTGGTGGGCGGCGTGGGCGGCGCAGGAGTAGCCGACCCAGATGGTGCGCTTCTCGACGCCGTGGTGGCCGTACGAGGGGCAGCGGTCGACGGCGTGCTGGTAGTAGAGGCAACGGCAGGCGGCGTACAGCTCGACGACTTGGTAGCACATGATGGAGAGTTGTGGCCTGAGTTGACTTGAGCAGCCTCTGTCTAGTCTAGTAACGAGTCTGGGCCGACGAGGTTACAGGACAAGGTCGTCGCAGAAGAGCAGTAACGTTGTATGTCTGACAGCGTAGATCCAGCAATAGTTATGGTGCGGTAGATTGTCCAGGTGTAGTACACTGCTGTGTGTCTCTCTTGTGTGTGGAAGCAGTCATGGGCAGCGTACGAGAGTGGCAGTCTTATGATGTCACTGACGTGTAGAGAGGCTGGCAATGAAATGAGTAGTGTGAAGATGGAAAACAGAAAACAAAAAGGAGACAGAGAAGAGTAAGACTCAAGGAAATTTGTGACTTTTTAATGAAAACGAGAGATTTGAGAGTGATGTAGGCAGCCAGGCAGAAGAGAACCGGAAGAGGTAGGGACATATAGCCTTATAGTCGGTGGGCGGGCCTGGTAGCCTAGAGGAATGGGCAGCTTGGGGTGTGTGGGCGGCAGTGAATTAGGACAAAAAAAGATGCCAATATCCACTTACACACCACCACCACCGCATCATTAGAAATAGTAGAGAAAGTGTCTACGATGCATGGGGGCTGGTTTGCCAGGGGGCGGCGGGAGGATGGAGACTTGGAAAACAAGTGGACATACATGGGACGACTACACAAGTGTGGGCAGAGCGGGATGGACAAGGCTGTTGCGGGTAATTGGTAAAGCTGTGGTGAGAAACGGTTCTCGTAAGGATGACTACTTTTGTTAGTGATTGGTAATTGGTGGAGATGGGATGAGGTAGTTGGTACGAATTGGAGAGAGATTGGAGAGGATTTGGAGAGGAATTGGGAAGAGAGGGAATGAGGGAGGGTGTTGGCGTGTTGTAGAGGGAGGGGGGTGTGACTGGTGACTAACAAAAGTTTGGCGAGAGAAGCGCAGCTTCGAAAGAGGAAGCCATATTCGGACAATTATTCTTGAAGTCTTCCTTTCTTTTCTTGAAATCCCAGTGGATAAAATAATCAAGGTTCATTGCCCAAAGAGGTGGTGGGCGCAGCAGCCAATTGGCTGAGAGAAGACACAGATAGAGAGAAGTGCTGCCTGGACCAGGCAGAGCTAGGCAAAGAAGAGATGAAAGAAAAAGAGTCATCGTCCAACTGCTGCGGGCGTCAGTTGTCGCTCACATGAACCCAATTTTTGTAGGGGAGCCCAGTTGCCCAGCAAGGGCATAGAACGCCATGTACGCAGCAGGGCTGAATTGACGTGTGGGACAGGCGGACAGGCGCGAGCAGGGGTGTCCATTAGTAACTAAAAGTTGACGGCAGAGTATAAGCTCCCGAGAATATAACTAGGAATGAAGATGTGGTATTCCTGCTTGGTAAGATGGCATAGTAATCGCGTGTGACGGCTCCGTGCGTTTAAAAACAAAAAACCATCATTGGTCGATGGCTGTTATAGTTCTGTGTTACGTGCTGCGGCGACTGCGCGGCTGGCTGCTGTGGGTGCTGAGACATGTACCTATGTTGTGCAAACTGATGCGTGGTAACTGGGTAGGTATTTTTGACATGTTTGACAAGGCTACAATGACAAGTTGAAACGCAGAACAAGGCTGTGCCATTCGAGGTGCTTTTGTCGTGTGATTGCCGTTGATGAGCAAGCATCGAAGTGCATGGGCAGCGCGTTACAGCGCGTTATAGCGTGTTTTGCACTGTATTTTCTCCAGTGGTTGGAACCCCTGCAATACCTACCTAGCTGATTACAGCAGGTCAAGTCACTGTGGCAGGTGCTGTCGATGATCAGCCTTGACCAGGCCTGCCCACACTCAGTCCCTGGCTCATGACTGGTTCACGTGCTCCAAACAGTCACCTCCAGCCCAGGTATTCCAGGCATCCCAGGCAGCCTTGCCCGTTTGTCCCATCTTCATGCATCTCCAGTATCGTGTCCCTGTCCCGACTTCTGCCATGGCCTCTCTGATTGACCGAATCCCATCTACTGCAATGGGCTTCTTTCTTCGAATTGACTCATTCCCTACATTGTCAATCGCTAAAGCCACCGGACCGGAACGGGATGGTCCTGGTCACCAGTATTCGCCAGTTCGACCAATATACCCTCACAGCCTCCTCCGATACTCCACATCAGCCTCGCACCACAGCCATGGGCCCCTCCGCCCCAGGTATTGACCAAATTCAGGTAACAAGCTGCACTGTACCTCTTGTCCTGGCACGTATAGTAACAAAAGGCAACAGACGAATTTGGCAAGCTACTCTTTTAGCCTGACACATAGGCAACCGAATTTAGATGAACTGACCTAATGCGAACAAGCACTGTTTTCGCGCAACACACGATCGAAGGCTAGATACGAATGCTAAGCAGATACCGGTGCCGAGCCGTGAATCGCCATGACACATCGGGCTAGATGACGACAATTATCCTCGTATCATCGCGCTAACCCGTCATGCACTGTGCCATCGTCGGCCAACCGTTGCACAATGACGGGTACTTTTTGCCGGTGCGAATTTAGTAGCAAGCCTAATATGACATCGATGAGCAAATCGAGATGACGGTACGGGTCGATGCCAACTGCACACACGATTGAGTGTATCTTCCCAAATGAATTCGCATAGACACCGAGGCAACGTCGTGCATACTTGGACAAGCAAATTCTCTCAACAGCTGACGGTCAAGCACCACCTTGCCTGACTACGAAACATACACAAGAGACAACAATCAACGTCCTTGACTTTGGAAAACAAATTGCGAGACATGCAAACACTCCAAGACATGAGATGCACGCAAAGCAGGCAAGCAGGCATTATTCAAGCTGTCACCCAAGTGAAGATGCATGTCCTAGACACGGGCCCTTGCCGTCGTGATCGTCCAGCCAAAAAGCTGCACCAGTTCGACTTACGAGCAGCTACACATCTCGCTTGCCCGATGAGAGAGCCCGGCACCTAGAAAGCCACCAGACGTGGCTGTAGCTGGTGGGCGCCATCATGACCGCACCGGGGCGTAGACAAGTAGAGGCCACTCAAACCACCAACCACTGTGGAGGTATCTGCACTGTCCCGCATTTTGCCTTTGCCCAGTTTCGCGATGCAACGCGCTGCAGGCACAGATGCTATTTTTACTCGCGCGCATCCACACCTCGCAATACTGCTACTCTTTTCAGGGCGTGCCTTCAGCCTCTTGCCTTGCGTTGCATGCGAGAGCCAGTCTGAAACGGCGGCTGTGAAACATGCCTTGGCCCAAGAATAGGCGCAGGGCGCTGACCTGACAGGACCGTGGTGTAAGAGTCCCTGCATCTGCTGACGATTCGCGGACTTGTGCAGTCGTGCAAGCCGCAAAACAACCCGCCTCACGCGACAGAGACGCCCCCCACGTTGATCGTTGCTTAGCCGTGCCGAGGCCTAGACACCAGCTTGGGTAAAAGCTCTTCTCGAGACTGGCAGCTAGACGTAAGCTATTCCCACGCTTGTGTGAATACTGCAGGGTTTCGCCTCTAGCGTCGACGAGAGCCGAATCAAACCACGCAGAGCCAAGTCTAATAATAACCAAATACAAGCTTCCGTATAGAAGCAGAGCTATACTGCGAAACAAGCTTCTCTTGCCGGACACTTGGAATCGCTTCTGTCTTGGACCGCAATCCCCCACTGAATCCCCCACTGGGGCGGACGGCGTCGCCGGTACTCGGTTCCCCACCGAGCGCCCGCCCGGGACGTGCAGTCCACCTGATGCGTGAGCTTGCAAGTCTATTTGCTGCCTGCTTGAGCAATTTGTCGAAAATCGCGACTCAAAGTTGTACCACTAATCGCTTGTTTCAAAAAAACATCACCAAGGCTCGGACAAATTTTTTTTTCTGCTTCTGGTCATGTAAGTTCCATTGTATTATACGAGAGCTGATGCCTGCCTGCATTGCGAACCAAAGCCGGGCTCGCTCCCAAGTTGCTGCGCCTCACCAGTCACCGCCCCAAGTCCACAGCCACCGCATAACCTCGGTGTCGAGCTGGGGACGATGCGGCGCCCGAGACGGCGTGACTTTCTACAAGCGGGAAGACGAAAAGCGTGAAAATCCATTGTGGCTACAACTACTTTCGTCTTGTTGTTTTGCTCTACATGCAATGACGGTATGTTGCCCTGTTCCGGCTGCTCTCTAGAAACACGTCATCCCGAAATCCTTTCGGTGTACGGATATACAATGTGATGGCTACTGCAAGGTCAGGTGGGGTACGATGTCGTTGATTGCCGTCCAAGTTGCCAATCTGCGAAAAGGTTGTGAAGAAAAAAGAAGGAATGTAATTGGGTGAATACATTCGGTCCGTTTTAAAAAGTTCTATTGGCCTTTTGTCGGCACAAAAAAAATGTAAATGGATAACACTTACTCCGACTGGTGGTGGGCCGCCGTCGGGTGTGGGTGGTGGTCAGCCTCGTCTATAGCCTCGTCGCCGTCTCCGAGAGCTAATCAGCATGCTTTGATGATGACTGTACAATTAGCCGTTGGAGATTCCTTGTAAAGACTCGATGGTATACATTTTTTTTTAAAATATTTAATCCCGATCTAGACCTGATGTGAATCATCTATTTTGGGGTTTATAGCACAGCTGAGCCACAAGAAAAGGAAGAAACGTCGCGTACCTGCAGCTGCAAGACGCCTGATTGGCTGCCCTGTGGTGTGTAACATGTATTCAGAAGAGGCCTCAGAGACACTCAAGTTGAATGGTACGATTTCCCTTATTTGTCACCATGGTTCCATCACCATTTTCGTCATCTTTGCTATACTTTGCCCTTGTACACATACACACAGGCAGATAGTGCAGAAACTATACAGCCATGCAACAACGCAATGAAATGACATTAGAATCTGAAAGCTATATCGCTTCCATGCATGCTTAATGATTTGGGTATCCGCATGGGGTTGCTCCCCTTCAAAGCAGTCCTTGCAAAAACGACCATCGATTCAACTAGACCCCCTTGATCATCATCAGGGCCCATGTTCCATGATAAGAAATCGTGACCAGAACAAAGAAAACAACAAACGATAACAAATCCCAAACCTCACTGCTGTAACTGGGCAAGGCTCTTGTACCTGTCATACTTGCCACCAAATCAATAGAAATACACAATGGCCTCATAATCATAAACCAAATACAGCTACCTAGTCTATCCTCTCATGCAGAATCTGCTGCATACTTCAAAACTCGGACCGCCGACTTGCCCTCTAGGCTCGTCGGTTCATGGCTGCAGACGCACCTGCGGCAGCAAGGTCGGGCTTTCCACTTGCCGAGCGAGCTGTGATTCGGGGCAGCCCGCTAGAGGAGGATGTTACGCTACCTGGTCCTGCGCTGGTACGTCGGTTAAGGCTCGCCGCCGTAGCACCCGTCGCCCCGGAAATCCGTCTCAATGCCCCGTTCTGAGGCATCGCACCTTTGGTCGGACTCGGTACAGTCCGCAGCGTCCCCAGACCCTTGGGGGGATCCGGCAGAGGCCTCGACATGGTAATGGTGTTGTTTCGTTTCACTGGCGACGACTCTCTTGTCGGCATACGCGGCACTGGCGCCATTTTTTGACACGTAATGAACTCGTGGCATACAGCATCCTCGGGCTTCAAACGACGGTCGGGATCCCAGCGAAGGCAGCGAGCCAAAAAGTCGACAAACGCTTCATCGTCGCACTTGAGTGCCTGCTGCAGCGTCTTGGATGACGGACGTCTTCTGCGACCCTTGGAAGATACTGTCAAGCGAGGCTTGCCCATCGAGTCAAAGAATAGCTTTTTGCGGGTGCTCTTCTCAATGAGATGTTTCTCCGGTGGACCAAACACCTCCATAATGCAAGCAAGCTGCTCCTGCTCATTCTCGCCTGGGAAAATGGGCACACCGGTGTAGAGCTCAGCCAGAATGCAGCCAACACTCCACATGTCGATTGGCAAGCCATACGTCATTCCCAGTATCACCTCTGGGGACCGATAGAAACGAGATTGGATATAGGTATATACCTTTTCATTTTCGAAGCAGCTCGAGCCAAAGTCAATTACCTTGAGGTCGGGACGCATAGGATGTTTGAGCAGAATGTTCTCTGGCTTCAAGTCGCAGTGAATAATCTTGCGCTGCTTGAGCAGAATCAAAGAGCTGAGAATCTGCTTGGTGAAACGTCGGATAATAGTGAGAGAAAAGCCGCGGAATGAGTGTGCCTTGATGAACTCGTACAGGTTCATATCGAGCAGCTCAGTCGAGATGCAGAGATGCCCACGAAAGTAGAAGCTCTGCGTAAAGGTAACCATGCTGTGTTTATCCTGAGGATCCTGTTCCATTCAGTCAGTCCAAATTACAAGTAATGGGAGTCGAGGAGCGTACCCATTCGCGAAGCTTTTGCAGAATATTGACTTCCACCAGGGCTTGCTGGTGGAAGCGCTTCTTGTTGCGGATAATTTTGATAGCGACCAGCTTTCCGAGCTTGTGGTCAATGCATCGCAGTACCTGTCCAAAACTACCCTTTCCGAGGACGTCTACAATCTCGTAGCGGTATGCCAGGTGGTCTCCAGCAATAATGGTGTAGTCGCCGCGTTCGTCGTCATAGCCAAAATTGGGCGCAGATGCTTGCAAATCGCCCACCACTTTACGAGCACTTTGCGTACCGCAAAAGTAGACATCGTTATAGTCGATAATCTCGCCTCGTTCGTAAATGTTGAGCATTGCGATGCGGATGGCTTCTTGAGGACCCACACGCTCTTTTGGAGTTGCCCTCTTTTTGAGAGCATCCAAAGTTCGGGCGGCAATATCTGTCTCCTTGCGTCGGGCGCTGATCTTGCGCATCTCAGCATTGGCCTCCAAATCATATGAATCAAGATCGTCCGCGGTGTAGGAACCCGTCTGTCGCAGGGTCGTCGATGAGCTCTTTGATTTCATGTTCTTGTGCGTCGAGTGTACGATTCGGCTGAGGGGCTTCAAGGCCGAGTAGTCGGGCTCGTTGCGGTTACCCCATGATTCACTTTTAGAGTGCGGTAGCATTGTCTGACTTGGAGCAGAGCTCTTTCGTATTCGCTGCTCATTGTTAGTGCTCGTGGTGGCTAATACTGTTGGGCTCCGTGTCTTGACATTGTGTAAGTTGCTGGCAGTTGCTGAGGCGGGTAAGCGGGGAACTGTCTCCTTGGGGGACCTGTCGCTAGTATCATCTGCATCGCCGTGGTTCTTGGATGCACTGCGTTTCCAAGAAAGGCTAAGTTTGCGTCGAAGTGAGCTCATGGACGAAGGCGTTGCGGGCTCATCAGGAGTCGGCGGTGGACCCGGAGATTTTGGTACGTGCTTGGCGGTATCAATTGATTTGGAAATCGACTTTTTGGAGAAGCGACCTTCGGTAAGGTTACCCGTGACGGTTGCATTATCACCACTAGCCTTGGATCGTTTTTGGCCGTTGAAGTCATATCCAGCCTTGGGAAGGGATGACGAGAGAAAAGGCGAAATGCTGTACTTGCTGTTGGGTTCTTGAAGTATTATCGACGACGAATCGGACGAGGCAGCATCGGGAGGAGACACATTCTTTCGATGGCTATGATGCACAGTGCTGCTGCTTCTCAAGGCGGGCAATTCCATGGTATCGTCATATCGGTTCTGGAAGAAAGAGCTTTTGGATGCGGTCATTGGAGTCGTCGGCGTCTTGGGAACCTGCCGAGTGGGTGGTGGGCTAGATCGAGGCTCTTTCGGAGGCTGATCCCGCAAAGCTGCCACTTTGGCCGCGGTTGGGATGCTGAGAGGAGCAAGATTCAGAGGGGGGAGTGTCAAAGGCTGCAAATGCTTCCTGGATTGGCTGGCCTGCTTCTCATCTTTGCTGGACGTAGCAATTGAGCTCTTTCTCGCGCTGGGACGACGCTTGGGCTTTGCAGGCTCAGGTAGAGATGGCAAGGAAATACTACCAGTTGAGTTGCTGTGTATGCTCAGAGTTTCCACGGAGCTGAGAGCGGATCGTTTCTTGTCCAAAAAGTATGGGCCAGCAGGTGCGTTGTCCTTGGGTGACTCGTAAACCTTGGGAATGGCGGGCACAGGAGGAACATCCTCGTCTTCTTCATTTTGTCCAGAATTACTCTGGGAGTTGATGGCATTTTTGGGTGCTGGCAGTCGCGAGTTGGTAGCCGGAACCTGGTTGCGTGGCTGCGTTGAGCTAGTCGATGATATTTGGGCAAAGAAGAAGCTGCCGGTGGAGCCAACGGAGAGGCCAGAAGTGTGCGATTTTCGGCTGTGATCTGGAGTTGTCCGAGCTGAGGATGGCGTGAGAGACGGCTTTGTCGGATTAAGCGAAGGCGACTTCGAGGTAGATCTGTTGTCCATGGACACCGGGGGTGGAGGCGGCATGGTGCCGGGTTGGCTCGTTGGCTGCGGCGGCGGGGGCATCATTGACATGCGCTTCATACGGCGAGTGTCAGTTGGGCTGATGGTCCTCGCTCCCAAGCCACTGGCATGAGAAGAGTGGCCTGTACCAGGCATCATAGAGGTTCTCTTGTTTCCGGTCGAAGGCGCGGCAAGGCCGCCGCGATTGTTGGCGTTGAGACGTGGCGAGCGAGTGGCCAAAGACAGACGGTTCGACTCTACACCATAAGCACTGAGGCTAGGCTGGGCAGCTCGCGGGGGAGGCTGCACAGATCTGGCTTTGGCGGCTCGGGATGGGTTGAAAGGCCCGGCTGAATCTGTACCATCGATTGAGGTCCGTGTCGAATCCGAATAGCTAGGGTCAGAGATGATGCTCGGCCGACGGCGCTGGGCACTTGAGTATGTGTCGGACTCAATCAAAATGCCAGGGCCCACCGACTTGCGAGGCGGCTTCGCGGTTGTGTTGGCATTCGAAACTGGGGGGTACTGGCTCTGGCGACGCGAACGAACCGGGGCAGGCGCGGTGAGGCTATCCCCCGAGGCTGACCAGGAAGAGGCAATTGACGACGTGCTAGGTTGCCGGCTGGACGTGGTTGGTCTGCCTATTATGGAACTGGAGCGTGCAGTGCGTGTGGCGGTCGCGGTTGTCACTGATGGAATGTAGCCTCGATTGCTGACGGCGGCGGTGTGCGCGGAGCTCATCCTGTCAGAGGACTCGACGGCGGCCCTGGCCTTGGGGTCTAGGATGCTACCAGCCCCGGTAGGAGAGGGAAACTGGGTGAGCTTGAAATCAGTGGATGCGGATTCGATGCTAGCATGGAGGTCGTCGAAGTTGACAGAGGGAAGAAAGTCGTATGAGTTCGAGGACTGGCGTGCAGCATCGCCATTTCGATTGAACGAAAAATGCGACTGGTTTGGGGCGCTAAGCATGGGTGCGTTTGACACGGCGTTGATGCCGGTGGCGGAGGTGGACAGGGAGAGACTGGATGTAGACTGAGGACTGAGATGGCAGTGTTGTTAGTTGCAGGCGTGCATAAGCGTGATTGATTGTGTAATGGCGTACAGTCTGGTGGGAGAGGATTCCGTGCCTCGAGACCCAGTTGTCCGACTTCCTCTCAAGGTCATAGAGCCGACAGCAAGGCGAAGGAGGATGCGAGCAGGAAAAAAACGGCCGAGGGCGAATTGATGCTCACGGGGAGCCAATGTCGAGGGGGCCTCAGTCCGATTGGGAAGCTGAGTGCATCCGAAAGGCTACCTCATCCCGAAGCTGATGGGGTTGCGAGGGCAGGCAAAGAGGGAAAGAAAGGAGGCGTGAGATGGAGGCCAAGGCGAGGCGACGAAAACGTAGAGGAAGAAGAAGAAGCGGGAGAAAAAAAAATCGGCAGTTGGCAGCAGCGGGCAGTAGGCAGTCGGGAAGCTGCCTCTGGGAGGGGATTCGCAGAGGGAGCGAGTCGAGCTTGGGGTTGGAGAAGGAAAAAAAGATAGGAGTGAGGCAGAGGCAGCGTTTCAAGGCCAGCTCTTGGTTGTTTTTTCGAGATGAGGGATGCGGAGGTTGAGACCCACTAGAGGGGGGCCCTTGGACAGTTGATGGGAGCAGCGCAGCACCACTGTGATGGTAGGAATGTCGGATAAATAATGAGAAATGTGACGAGTTGATGGATAGAATCAAGATTAAGCTCGATTTTACCCTGAATATAGTTTTACAGTGATTTTTTCAAAGCGTAGTGCACAGGATCGCGACATGAGCTATTGTATCTGTCTCTGGTGGTGCATGGCTGTCATCCTGTCACTCGCATGAGCGCTGCAGGATGCGCTAGCGGGCTGACCCAGGGCCAGGCAGGCGGTCAGGGACTCGGGCCAAACAGCGGCCTTTCTCTTTATTTATTTACCCAACGTGCCTGGCAACCTGTAATTTGTCCTTGATCATTAGCGTATCTACTTGCTTGCCCTGCCTTGGTCACTTTTGGCACCATCGTCACACATTGCTGCTCGGAATAGTTGCCAGTGTCTGGCCACTCAACTTTGTCGTGCTTGGAGGTAGGTACTGTCTACTTGGCGGGGCATCCATTCTTCACCCACGGCCCGGCGCGAGGCGGCACAGACCCTTGGTACAAGTACAAGTTGTTTAGGTAAGCAGCTGCCGTTTTCGTTTTCTAGTGCAGGACAACTCATTTAACTAACTAAATATACCGGATACAAGATGAAGAAAAAGGGGAGCAAAGGGAGACATAATATCCGGCATCTAACTAGCACTGTGCCTTCAAAGCATAATCAGGAGAGGCGTCCACAAGTCCCCAAAGCCCCCCAATCGCCGCTGTTACCGGCCAGCCACCACTGCGCCGCCAAACCTCCAGCCGGCTAAAAACTGCAGCAGCAAGGCAACAACTTAGCAAGGCAGCAAAAAGGGACCTCTGCCTGTCACGACTCACAACTCAAAACATTGCCACCAACACCAGGTATGGGCAATTTGTGCCATCTCAATCTCAAGTTGAGGACCGGTGTCGATCCATCACCCACAAGGCAAGACGAAATTTTCCTGAATAACCCAAACAATTTCAAGAAAAACCAGTACGCCGACACGCCATTCGTCGTCCCCCATGTGGCGCGCCACCAATTCAGCCCCAGAAAAGGAGCCATCTCAGGGGAGCCTGTCAACATGCATTACCGTGATTGGTACAGATTAGACCGGATTGATTGGTTTCGTATTGCCTGATCCGCAAAGCAGGCTACCAGTACTAACAGGGGGCAGAAGAAACCATACTTGCGATATTCTTCCTTGTTGAGATATCCCAAATATTAACTCTTTTTCATCATCGATGCTACCGCCTTGCTCATGCCCTCAGAATAAGACCACGTCTCACTGTGGATCATGCTCGACTCTTTAACCCCAGCTGCCAAGCAGAAGAACCTTTTGCCAAGGATGGCAAACCATGTCCATGATGCGGCCACTGTGTTGCGATAGTCGCGTACATGAGCGGACCTTGCATCCACACTCGAGATGTAATCCTTGCTTGCGTTAATTTGCATTTACTTTTTCTGCAAATCTGCAAAAAAACTCATTCACGCTCATCACTGATCTCATGACTGAATACTGCCAATTGACGACGCATGGTGAAGCCATCACTGCTGCCATGTGCACGACCCTTTTGCCCTGCAGCAATGAAACATGGCTTACACCCTTCCGTCGATTTCCGCTACAGAATTTGGCTTTGACAGAATGACCATTGGTTTATACACAGAACGAAGATGATCAATCAGAGCTCGCTCATTGTATTACGTTGCTTTATGGCCCCCAAACTCGGGTTCCCTTTACCAATACATTCATAAATGAAAACCCGAGACATGAGACACGACGGAACTTTGATCGAATAAGCTAGTCTCACTAATATGAGGTTCAGTTATACCCTACATTGAGCATCATCAAGCGGTCAAAAATGAGTGTCCTCAGCAGACTGAAGTTTCCGTAAAGACTGTCCGAACAACCAGCTGTCTGATAAGCCGACTCCTCTCCGCAGTCGCCACTCTCAAACAAACAACCCACAGCTATGAGGATACGCCCGACCTGAAAAGTCATTCCGTCGCTGCTCAAACGGCTGGCTCGGCGTCTTGATGGTCAGGTTAAACGCCGACGGGCCCTGCCAGTTCCCTGTCACGCTTCGCAGCGGGTACCACGCGCCCGCGACCAAGTCCACCTCGGCGCACTTGAGCCCGTTGATGTAGTTGCCGCCCGTCGACACCACCAGAGGCGCGACGCTCGTGTCCACGGCGCCGTTGACGCAGCTGAATGCGTTGCCGTGACCGAAAAAGACGTCGTTTTCATTGTCGGCCGTCGTGCACAGCGAGTGGCGGCCCGTCTCGGCCGCGCGGTAGAAACCCGCGTAGACGAGCGTGAAGTTGTTGGCGTCGACGTGGATTCCGCCGTTGGTGAGCTTGGTCCAGCCCACGGCGTACCAGGCCGTGGGGAACTGGGCGTTCGGGTACACCTTGGGGATGGACGCGGCCGGGCCGAAGTCTTGCGGGAAATAGGCGACGTTGGTGAGGGACGAGGCGAGCGGGCGCAGACGCTGCGTGATGTAGTAGGACCAGGGCAAACTACCTTGGCGGCTGTACCCGGCAAAGGGGTTGGAGTAGTAGTCAATGTTGAGGCCGGCCGCGGCGCAGCCGGGTTTGATGATGGAGCATGGGCCGCCGGGTGTTGGTGTTGGGATGGGGCGGGTGGTGGTTGTGGTAGATGAAGTTGTGGTTCTGGTAGATGTGGTGGTCCTGGTAGACGACGAAGTGGTGGTCCTGGTGGATGACGAAGTGGTGGTCCTGGTGGACGACGAAGTGGTGGTCCTGGTGGACGACGAAGTGGTGGTCCTGGTGGATGACGAAGTGGTGGTCCTGGTGGACGACGAAGTGGTGGTTCTGGTAGATGTTGTGGTAGGAGTGGAAGTGGTGGTTCTGGTAGAGGTGGTGGTTCTGGTAGTGGTTGGAGTGGTGGTTCTGGTAGAGGTGGTGGTTCTGGTAGTGGTTGGAGTGGTGGTTCTGGTAGAGGTGGTGGTTCTGGTAGTGGTTGGAGTAGTGGTCCTGGTAGAGGTCGAAGTGGTCGGAGTGGAAGTGGTGGTCCTAGTGGTGGTAGGAGTAGTGGTCCTGGTAGAGGTTGAAGTGGCGGTTTTGGTAGAGGTTGAAGTGGTGGGGGTAGAGGTGGTGGTTCTGGTGGTGGTCTTGGTAGAAGTCGAAGTGGTAGGAGTGGAAGTGGTGGTCCTAGTCGAGGTTGAAGTGGTGGTCCTGGTAGAGGTCGAAGTGGTAGGAGTGGAAGTGGTGGTTCTGGTAGAGGTTGAAGAGGTTGTCCTGGTAGAGGTCGAGGTGGTAGTCCTGGTAGAGGTTGAAGTGGTGGTAGAGCAAGGTGCAGTCACCAAGGGAGTCTCAACAACAACTGTGGTAACGCCGCAATGGACAAGGACAGTCGAAGTCGTGGATCTTCCAAGGTAGGGAATGGTGATGGTAGTTCGGGACGGGAGCACACGTCCTTCATCCTGGCGAGCATTGACACCAGGGTTTAGACGCAAGTCCAACGCCACAGCGTGAAAGCATGCAGCTGCAAAGGCGAGTGCCTTGAAGAGATTGGTTGGGGCCATGTTTGAATAATGTCTGAGATGTGCTGTGACGAAGACGGAATGTGCAGCTTGAACGGACTGGCGTTGGGCTTTTATAGTTGTTGAAGAAGAAGGCATCTGCACCCAGCTGTAGATCCATAGCTTCTTTCAGAAGTGATTTACCCAATGTGATTGAAAGTCAAGTCTTGCAGTTAATTTACGTATCCGCGGTGCACTCGAGGCATCTAGACCTCAGCTCTCATGCATGCACGGTGTCGACGTGTAAGACATATTAGCTGAAGAAGCCACCGGAGAATGTTTTCCATTGTTGTAAGCAGCCAACTACCTGAGGATTGGTCCAAATCAAGCTGAAAACCTGAATAATAGCTCTGAGTTTGCATTCAGCATTCAGCAATTGCCAATACTATATAGTGTGGCGTACAAGCTGTGCATGAGTTTTTAAGGTACGGTGCAGAATCAAGGCCGGCCGACTTGTGGATGCGTGGGACGAGTAATGGAAACTAAAGAGAAAGACTAATGCGTTGTCTTTAACTGAGCTTTACGCTTATTCTCAGACATGTTCAACGCCCAACAATTTTTTTCTTCTTATTGTCTCTTTCATAAGTGAACCCAGCAGCCTGTTAGCTGTGAGACTTGCAGGCGAACGCGCACGGCACACGGCGCAACGCTCGGCTTGCCCCACCAACTCTGGGATACTCAATACAGCGGGCCATTCGCCGCCTCGGCATGTCGGTATAACGTCACATGCGCTAGCCCGTTGCATCAACCTTCTTCATCACTCAAACTCAGCTATGCGCATGCATCTCTCTACGTGAAACGCGCAGATAATGTCCGATATTAAAATGGAGGATTCGGCCGCCGCCGCCGCCGCCACCGACGAGGCGACGCCCACCCAGCGATACGGTCTGTTTGGCGGGCTTGCAGCGCTCCGCGAAAGAGCCAGCATTCAGGACCGCCTCGTCGAAAGGTACCGTAACCCCCCTCCCCCCTTCACTGCTCATTACCTCCGCTGACATGAATGACGCCAGGCTTCTCGCGCAAGTTATGCCCGCCGAGGACGGCGAGGTCAGCTTCACGCTCGACGAGGATGTGGCCAGCGCCCACCGCGCGCCCGAGTTCAGCCTCGGCACCATGTCTTACAACTTTCGCCGCTTCAACGCCCGCGCCGGCGTGCTCTTCCAGCTGCAAGACCTGACCGAGTCGCTGCTCGAGTGGCAGCACCCCACGCAGACGCTCTCCCTGCTCGCCGTCTACACCCTGCTCTGCCTCGACCCGCCCCTCGTCGTCGCGCTGCCGCTCGCGCTGCTCGTCCTCGGCGTGCTGGTCCCGGCCTTTCTCGCGCGGCACCCGGCGCCCCCGCGCGGCACCCTATCCAGCGACCAGGGCGTCGGCTACTCGGCGGCGGGACCCCCGCTCGCGCCCCCCGTGACGGTCGCGCCCGTCCGCGAGCTCAGCCGCGACTTTGTCAAGAATATGCGGCGGCTGCAGAACCAGATGGGCGGCTTCGTGCGCGCGCACGACTTGGTGGTGGAAAAGGTGCTGCCGCTGACAAACTTTAGCGACGAGGCGCTGTCGTCGACGGTGTTTCTCGGCGCCGTCGTCGGCGTCTTTGTGACAATGACGACGGCGCACCTGATTCCGTGGCGCTTCGTCTTTTTGGCCGGCGGCTGGGCACACATTTGCTCCACGAACCCGTACGTCGTGCAGTTTGTCGCGGATCTCAAGGCGGGCAAATTTGGCGAGCTCGCCACGGCGGCGGGTATGCAGCAGGTGGCGGCCGAGGCGCGCGACGGCGGGGACAAGGCCAAGTCGTTTGCGGACCGCTGGATCGCGTCCGACATTCTGCTCGACTCGGCGCCCGAGACGCGCGAGGTCGAAATCTTTGAGCTCCAGCGCAAGACGGGCCGCGGCGAGTGGGAGCCGTGGGTCTTTTGCCCCTCGCCGTACGACCCGCTGTCGGCGGCACGCATCGCCGGCGACCGGCCCCGCGGCACGCGCTTCTTCGAGGACGTGGCGCCGCCCGAGGGCTGGGAGTGGAGCGAGAAGAAGTGGGCGCTGGATCTTTGGAGCCGCGAGTGGGTAGAGGAGCGCATCATCACGAGCGTCGAGGTCGAGACCGAGGGCGAGCGCTGGGTCTACGACATGTACAACGGGGACGAGGAGGAGGATGTGCTGCGGCGCTCTCGCGTGGTGGAGCATCCAGATATGGAGGCGGCTAGGAATGTGTCGCACACGAGTTGGGAGGAAGGTGAGGATGGGACGGGCCTCAAGGGCGAGTGGAGGAGGAGACGCTGGGTGAGGTTGGTGAAGCGCAAGGTCAGCCAGGTGGAATATTCGTGAGGAGCGGGCGTTTGTGTTGGTAGACTGTGCATGTACAATGAACACAATGACTAATGATGAAAGTTTTCTGGATGGTCTAATTAGAAAATGACTTATTCCACTATAGAGGAATGAAAATGTCGTGGTATGATCATTTAGAGTAAATGCCCGCTACATGTCCCCAACTCCGTGTCTATACAACGACCCGACACGTGTTAACCTGACACATGCAAGTACACACGCATTAAGACCCGACGAATATTCTGAACACTCGTAGCTACTTCCACCTTAATCATTAATCGTCATCTTGTCTAGAATCGCCAAGATGCCCGCCTGCTTGCCGCGGCCATTGTCCAGCTCCAGCGTCATCTTCTTGGCGCGCTCGATTAGCGTCGCGAGCACCCTGTGGGTGTAGGCGAAGCTGCCCGTGCCCTCCATGTAGGCGACGGCGTAGCGCTTGACCTGGATGTCGGCCGTCTTTTGCTTGAGTATGTTGACGAGCTGCAGGTCGTCTGGGCGGGCCCTGATGCTGTGGATGACGGGAAACGAAAACTTGCCCTCGGTCAGGTCCTCGCACATGCCCTTGTGCTGCGAGTACTCGTCGGATTTCAGGTTGATGTAGTCGTCGCGGATCTGGAAGATGAGGCCGACGAGGTTGACGAGCGGCACGCAGTCGAGCGGCGGGCTGACGGACGACTCGGCCTGCATGAGCTTGATGCCGAGGCGGAAGAGGCCGCCCGTCTTGTTGCCCACCATTTCGAGGTAGTCGTCCTCGGAGGGGCAGGTGAGGGTGTCGCGCCAAAAGAGCTCCATGCCCTGCCCGCGATGCAGGTTGACGAGCTCCTCGGCAAACGTCGCCAGCGCCTGCTGGTTGTTGAGCGTCAGCAGCTCCTGCAGCGCGGCAAAGTAAATGTAGTTGGCCGAGTTGATGGTCTGCGCGACGCCAAAGATGTGGTGCGCGACGGGGAAGCCGCGGCGCAGCTCCGAGCTGTCCTGGACGTCGTCGACGAGCAGCGACGCCTCGTGCAGCATGCCGACGACGCGGGTGATGACGTCGAGGCTCGCGGGCGGCACCTGCAGCCACGCGTCAAAGGCGGCAATCAGCTGCGAGCGAATGTCCTTGCCCGGGTGGCTGATGGTGTAGGCAAAGGGCCCGCGGATGATGCGCTCCTTGTCGGCGGTCCAGGAGCGCTGCGACGTAAAGTTGAGGTTCTCGGTGGCGTAGCGTGAGGGGTCCGAGGGCGCTGTGGGGGAGAGCTGGTGCTGCATCATGGCGGCGCTCTGCCGTGGAGGAGGAGAAGGATGAGAAGGAGACGTCGACTTGAGCGACGCAGCGCTAAGAGCAGAGGGCCGCCGGTGGTGGTGGACGTGCTGGCTGCTGCTGTCGGGCAGGCCGGGGGAGCGCGGCGACGGCATGGGCGAGACGGCTATGGAGGAGAGGGTGGAGGCGGGCGGCTGCGGTGGCGATTGCGGCCGTGGCGGCGGCTGCCCGTGAGTGAGCGAGGCCCGCGAGCTGGCGTTGCTAGATGTGCGCGGGGGAATCGCCGAGGGCAGCGAGAGAGGGTTGGATGATGTGCGCGAGCTGGATGAAGCCGTCGTGACCGTCTGTGTGGAGTGGTGGGTGGTTGTTGTGTCGTCTGCCGATTCCACAGCGGCAATCTTTGTCGGACCCATTTTCACAAAACGGGGGGTGGGGGGAACTTTGCAGATATATGCTTGATTTTGAATGATATTTCTGAGACGAAAGGGCTGTTTTCTGTTTCTGGAGCAGGAGAAATGCAAAGGCGATTGAGTTTCCAGGCACTTCGGAGCGGTTCCACCAATGCAGGCAGCCCACTAGAGGCAACAGTTCGTCTTGGCGCCGCGCCGGACAATGGAGTACCGACCGAGACAGGTGACGTGGGTTTGCAGAAATAATACGGATAGTCGAGTGGTGCCAGTTACCGATCGGATGTCTCGGCAAAGAGGGGAAAGCAGCAGCTCTGTTGAATAGTCCTGGGGGGTGAGAAAAGAAAGAGAGGCAAGGGGTTGAAGAGGGGCGAATCACGATGTGGTTGATGGATCAAGGGTCCGGAAATCGGGGAGCGCAAGGGCGACAAGCAGGCATCTCATCCGTAAGAGGGTGGTGTGATGAAGCATGATTTAATTCATCATCATTTATAAGCTACTAATATCTGGTAATATTCTAGCATGTTTTCCCATCTATGGAGTATGAATTTGCATTTCATAAAGGCATGCTCAGCATAACAAACACGTGGAGCAGTGATCTGTCTGCATTATCCACCTATCAGTATGGCAGCCCCATATCTATGCTTATAATTAGGAAACCTTACGGGGCGTAGAATTGCGACCTTGATAGTTACTAGAGACAGTGCTTTTCTAGGAAAGCCATTTAAGCTTTATACAATGAGCATTCTATAGATAGCCATCACAAGGAAAAGTACACTCATAATGAACGAAGCAACTTTAATTCAAACCACCACAACACACTTCTAGTCTTATCAATCCTCCTACGAGTGATCAAATTCGTCATGTCTCCATTCTTTGCAGAGATCCAACCGACGTTCTACTTAAATCTCAGCCTTAGCAGCCCTCTGCTCCTTGTTGCCATTCGGCGCGCTCCAGCTCTGTGCGAGGCGCAGCATGGCCAGAAGCATCTTCTCCGAGATCAACTCCTTGTATCGCAGGAACTCTCCCTCCTTGGGAAGACTGCGAACAATCTCTTCACTAAGCCCAGTGATGGCCGCAAACGAAGGAGTAGACTCCAGAGAACCCGCCCGGTTCAGAAGAGGAGGAATGTCCGGGCCACTGGCTCCGCTTCCTTTGCGCTCCTCAAACACCTTTCCGAACTTCATCGCGATGAGGAGATGAAGGGGTCGGGCATCCTTGATGTCGGACTTCCATGGGTTGCGAAGCTCGTCTTCCTTGACGTAACCCTGGAGAAGCTTGGCCACCTCGAGCGTGTGGAAGAGCGAAAAGAAGTTGATGCGGTCCTCGGATAGCTTGGGCTCAGCCTGGTCGCTCAGGTAGTCCCGCGGAGAGAGAACACGAGCATCCAGTCCTTCCAGACCCTTTGACTGTCCAAGAATATAGGCAAGGGTAAAAGTTTTCGGCAGGGGTAGCGGTGCGGTCTTCAGATGAGCCGCGATGACGTTCAGCTTTGCCTCGACCAATGCCAAGTTGCCAGGTTTTGCGTCAGGGATGCCAACGCCTATCCCACCAGGATGCTTAGCCCATATGTCGGCCTCGAAATAGTGGCTAGCCATCTGGATAGACGTGACATTCTTGATGTAGTCTGCGTTGAATGCCTCGCCCATGGGCTTAAGAGAGGCCTTGCTCTGGTCTCTTAGCGCATCTGGCAGCTCCACCAGATAGGCACGCTGCCTACGGATAGTCTCATTCCAAGATGCAGCTCGGATTTTCTCAACGGCTTCAGCGGATCCCTTTTCGATTTCGGCCTTCTCCGCCGCATCCTTGCTCGCCTTCAACGACTTCTGGGCAAGGGCCTTTGCGGCACCAATCTTCTGCGCGCCTTCCGAGACAACAGCGAGTCCTTGAATGTTCAAGGAGCTGCTCAGCTTGGCCCGGAAAGACTTTTCCTTTGATTTGGATGCCTCCTTGGTGTCGGAGTAGATGTACGTGTAAACGTGCTGGGCAAGGAACTGTTCCCATTGACTGTCGCGATGCTGGACAAAGGCTTCCTTCTCTGGCACCTTGGGAGCCTTGCCGAGACTGATAAACCACCGGATGATATGGACAGCGATGCCGAGAGGAGCCAGAGGGGTCATTAGTAGTCCGTCACCGATATAACACAGGGCCGTATCCTGACCGTCAACCTCGCCCTTCCAAGCCTGAGAAGCAAGGTTTGTTGTGCATCCAACAAAAGGCACAATCGCCGTCACGGCTGCGGTCTTGTCCAAGACATTCGCATCATGTTCAAAGGCATCAACCATGCCCTTGACCCAGAGACTGACACTAACAACACCAAGAGCCACATTGGCACCACCCGCGGCTACCTTGCCAGGGCGAACCTTGAAGCTTGGTGACTTTGGGTTGAGGGGCTTATAGCCTAGTGCTTTGGTCCTAAGGTCCTTGATTGAAAGGGACAGTGTCTCGGTTACCGATTTGATCATTCCTTTGCTGGTTGCGAAGCTGACAAACTCCTCGTCTGAGAATTTCTCGGCTAGCGCTACCGATTCAGGGCTCTCGGGAGCTACTGCGCCTTCCCCCGGTTCCGGGCCGGCCTGCTCAGGTGGCGGCGCCTCTCCTTCAGGAGGTGGACTCTCAACTTCTTCACCTGGCGCGGCTGGCGAATCCTCCGCTTCGGGATCGGCTAGCTTGTCCTCGACTTCACTCTCAGCATCGCCCGGAACACAGTCTCTTTTTGGGATGGGGGTTGCGCCACATGCCGCCGGTTTCTGAAAGACCATTTTCCCAGATGCATCTTCAATGTGTTTAAAATCATTGCCGTCATAAACAACATAGAAGACATCCTTGGAAGTTCCTGAGCAGTAGCAAGGGAATTAGCACAAGCCGTTCATCTTGGCGGAAGAGATGATATATCATGCGCTGCAACTTACCACTCACTGCCGAGATCTTAGACTTCCATAGCTTTCCCACCTTTTCCCTTGCCTGGCTCTGCATGGCCGCCGCAATGTCCTTACGGGCGTAGTGCAGGTTATTGTCGCCAGTGACTCTGTCGCCCTTGACTCCGAGCTTGAGCCATTTTCCCTCCTTTGTGAGCGCCTTGACATCCCAAACGGATTTGACATTGTTCTCCGCGGCATGTTCTGTAATACCAACAAGTTTTTTGTTACCTGATGAGACGATGGCCCGAAACTTCCCGCGAGAAGATGCTGCGGTTCGTATTAGATTTGTCGACATGAGGACAGATTCTCAGTTTGGCACGAGTGGCCCAACTACTTACATTTGGTCAAGTCAATCTCCGTCAGCTTCCCTCCACCTTCAAACAAGTTTTCCTTGGGTATCCATTTGTTGCCTTTCCACTCTACTCCATGGTTCTTGAAGGGCTTCCCTGTACCCTTTTTTATGGCGTCGAGGATTTCTGCTCGTGTCCACTGTACACCATCAAGAGTAATCTCCAGGGGGACTCTTGCTTCTTCCGACGGCGGATCGGGAACACCTCTCTTGAGAATAAGGCCATGATCAGGAGCATTCCCGGTGGCCCGTGAGGTAACCAAGGAAGCAGCAGCCAAGCCAAGGAGAAAGGCACGCTGGAGAAAAAGCATGATTGTAGACGGGAATGACTGGCTCTGAGTCGAAATGTCAAGGAATGAGTCTCGTTCTCTGATAAACTGTATCCAGTTGGCAAAAGTAGAGTTGTGTCTTAGGTTTGTCTATCTTATATAGACAAAATCTTCTGTATCTGATGGGGTACATCGTAACCGCCAATTCCGGCTTTTTCGGAACCCGGAACACCTTTCTTGATCTTCACGTAGCCTTGTGTCAACAGATGATCACATTTTCTGTAAAACAAGCTGTGCATGAAGAAGGTAAATGAGTCTACAAACTGCCTTAATGCACAGCTATGGATGGGATTATGCTTAGTGATTAAAAGCGTACGATAAAAAGCGCAAGACAAATAATAAGAAGTTTGGACTTAATACCAAAAAGTTCACGATTAGTAGTAAAAAGCTCATGATTAATAGCAAGAAGCTTATGATCAATGGTAAGAAGGTGGGGTTAGTGTATCGGCTTAATAACTTTATCTTGGCTACGCATTACGTACTTTACATGAGGTCATGACCGTGGCAGTTGACTGGTGATCAATGGCATGATATTCATGCACAGTACAGTAATCAGATTTTTTTTAAATAGGCTACTGCGAAGCGCTACATGATAATCATGGACTTGACTGAAACTTTGCATTGTATAAAGCGTTTCCAGGACTGGTGCATAAGCAAGGTTGACTCGTGTGGTAGTAAACAGGGCATGCGAAACATTTGGCGCCGAATCGTGGCTTTCTTAATATGATTCACTAAGAGGGGGTTTTCGCGGCTACTGCCCACAGATGCAGGAATAGTAGATTAGCGTTTATGATATGCCCCGCCGGGGAACTAGGATTAAGTAAAAGCACACGCGATACCTATTATGGGTTTTATGGTTATGCCGTAACGAGGCGTAGCTCAACTGACTAGTAGGCGCGTGCTTCATACAGCTCTCGGCAAATCATGTTATTGTACTGAGAGATGAGAACGTTTCTAGTACAATATGTGTCCTTGAAAGACATATCATTTTTAACGGCACGATGACTTGGTCAAGATATAAATTTACGCATGTCTCCCTTGAGTAACCTGAAATTCTTGCATCTGCACTCAACACTTCGCATCTACAACATTGAGTCAGCTACACTCCTTTTTCTATTTCCACCATCAGGCCTATCCAGACTAAAGTATTTAAGAATTCCATCTTTCTTCCTCGACAGGAATATTTAGTCTAGGCATCCTATCCTGTGACTAATCAAAATGGTTCGCATTACCGCTGCTGCTGTCTTGGCTTGTAAGTTCGCTATCCCTAGCCTCTCTTCAAACTGCCAGGAATATTGAAGACTAACGACACATTTAGTTGTTGCTATTTCTTCTGCAACGTTGTGGGACGCCGCTGATAGTGGAAGTCTTGCTGCTCGAGCAGATCCCCCAGCGTCGAGCCCGGACGATCTGAACCAGCTGGATACGCTGATTGATGCTGTGGCAACACTCTCGAATATGCTTAAAGAGTTGAAGCAGGGTGCTGGTGGTGAGAAGAAGGAAGGTGGTGCGTAGAGCTCCACAGCTCTCAATATTCGGTATAGGAAGCGCTTGGGGGAGGTATCTACACTACTGGACTGATACATCATGTCATAAGTAATAGTAGATATATACTATAACTTGAGCGGCTGATGACTCAGTTCGTCAGTACTATGTATTCCAATTCTGTCTGAATACGTGTTCAATTCGTGTATACACACATATATGCTTCTACTTTGTCGGATTGAATGCCGCACATCACTGATGCGCTAGTGAGCCTGTCCAATGGCCGCTAACAAGTCAACAATGACGATTGACAATAGTAGAACCGAGCAGATGACGGGCAACAAGTCCATCACTAGCAGTTCTTCTGGCAATAAACAGAAGCTGACAATAAACATCTCTGCAAGCATGGAAATTGCGTGCGAGGACGGCCTATGCATTGCCCCAAACACAGGCTTTGAAGAAACTGCTGACACTGTAGTTGGTTCCCGCGCGGGCACGGCCCCTTGCTGGCCGCCATTTGATTGTCCGTCTCCAAAGTTCCCGTTTCCGCATTGCTCGTCTCCACATCGCTCGTCTCTCGAATCACGGGCGAGGCGACGACGTTGGCGACGACAATGCCGAGCATGATCTACATGGGTTAGCGTCGTGGAACGGAAAGCTGCATTGATGTTGAAGGACACACAATGGTGGTCGTCAGCTTCATTTTGTGCTGTTTAGGTCTTGTATATTCTTTTGCGTGTTGATAGCTTGGCAGTCTGCTTTTGTCCTTGCTCAGGATTCTCATCATCAATGTCTGGGTGGTGCCACTTTATATATTTGGATGAAACCCGCGATCTGCGCAAATTGTTCTTCATTACGCCTGTAAGCTTCCCGCGGTGGCTGCTTATGAGCAAAATTATTGCATCCTTATCTAGTTAGTTGATGCACTGCAGGCCAAATTCCTTCCGGCAACTACCAAGTTGGGTTCCTTGGTGCGCTGCTAGTCGCGGTTCTGCAGCCTCGAGACACTTAACACAATTTGTGTGTCTGGTATCTGAGAACTATTGAGCAGTATTGGTAATAAAACCTCGTAAAAGACGTACCATGAAGAGATTAGGCTACGACAAAGGCTTGAGCAGGATACAATCCATGTGTCAGAGCGTGACACCTAGCACCTTCTCGACACGTCATGGCTGTATTGACAAAAGTTCTCACGAGGCTGATCCGTGACTGATTCATTCAGGTGTTTTCCCGAAAGTGTTGCCACAGCATCAATCGGCGTATTCAGCTACTTTTCACTTGATGATATCATATGCAGATGACGGTATGTGAGGGCCGAGGTATCGTGTTGCGGTCCACGAGTGGTAGCCCTATGCCGGGTACATTCTTGCTGCACTACTTAGACGATGCAAAACAGGCATCTACGTGAAGAATGCCCTCTACAGGGCTGAGCAAGCTAGTGCTACGCCGAGGCTACAAAGCCCGGCCATCTATCTCGCCATGATCGGACAACTACCCACAATATCCCCATATGCTTTAAAAATAGTTTAATGAATTAAGAAGAGGAATTTTTTTTTTCTGAAACCGGACACGCAGACGGCGTAATATAGCAGTGGCGGCGGCCCCGACGGTGCTCCCTAGCAAGTTTGGAGCTGTTTTACGACTCGACTACGACTTGACCTAGCGCTACCTGCTGCGCAGTTGATTCCAATACAAATTATAGAAAGTATGAGATGCCATGGAAAGACGCCTTTGTAAGTCGGTGACAGTGGTCCCGAGTACTGGCGCAGCAATGGTAGATCAACTCACCCGACATTCGCCACGGAGCCAAATGCTGCCTGCCAGGCTGTTACAAAAATGACGGGCGCTGTGAGACTGTGAGACTGTGAGACTATGCGACCTCATAGACTGTAATATTTGGGGTACAAAACTCGTGATTGAACGGTGGCATGGCGCCTCATGGTTTGATTGTGTAAGCTACCTACTTTACCCGCCGAGTTCGTGTCACTTGCACGAAAAAAGATGACAGACTACCATTTCCCACACTATTCTGACCCAATGACGAGACTATCTCATGGTGCAATCTGGAGGAAGTGAGAGAGTTTAGGTGCAATTTGTGTGCTGAGCGTCTGGAAAAGAATGGCATTTTCTGAGCCTTTATATAGATGAGACAGGGGCATTCTTGGTCACGACCGCGGCTGATGTGACAAGGCTGATTTCCGCTTTTGCATATACATATCGGACGAAAAGATTAAAAGATACTGTGTAAGTTCCGTTGAGTATGGCTGCAGAGAGTGCATCAGCATCATGTATAAGGATAAGGCAGTCAAAGCACGAAACACAAATTACAAAACTGTATACAATTCTTGACGACTCAAATTTTGAGGCCTAGATCTTTGCAACAGTCGAGTAATGTCCAAGTAACAGACGTCGAAGAACACGGTCGTGTGCCGAACGTTGGCACATACTGAGTACAAGCAAGTCGGTTCGCAGAGACGTAGTAGGGCACGTCAGTGGTGGTGGGCACACCATGAAGATTCTTCAATAAGAGATATGTGTTCTAGACACCAAGCAGAACCGACGTGTCTGGCAGTGGGGTATCTTGAGACAGCTGTAGCGGCGATGCAGAATTTTGTCTTTGGTGATTCAAATAAGCCCGTCTTTGTCAAAGTTGTGCTTCCATGTCAACTAATTCGATTTGCGACGCAGCTTGGACGTGGAGTAAGCTTGGACGCACCAAGAGTAGTGATTGAACATGGTCATTGCACTCGTTAGTCTAAAGGATTGAAGCGATATCATATTGAGCTTGCTGGTATTGATCAGCGTTCTCCTCGCCTGCATTCCAATGTCAAAATAATAATTCTGGCCAGTGCAGCTTACAAGGGCGTTTCGTTTCGGATCATCATAGCCAAGCCCATTAATTTAGAGGGCAATGTGGCCCACATGGTGGTTGCTGGGGCAACACGACCCCATGATTGCCATGCAACGCTCGCCAGACCAATTCGCCATGATGGCCAAACGGTCTTTACAACGCCAACGTCCTATTTTTTTTTATTTGTTCTCTCTTGTTCATTCTCAAGTCATAATCAAGTTATAGTTACCGGTATTGATATTACTGTGGACGTCTACGATACACCACCTTCCTGCACTGCGCCACGGCGCTACCGGTGCTTATACGGAGAACAACAGAAACAGTTGCGCTCAAGTAAACAGGCCGACCAAAGTCTCTTGTCTTGCGCATACGATAACGACACTTTTTCAGAAATCGAAGAAGACGAGATCAACAAAAACAAGAAGAAATCCGCCAAGATGGAAAATCTACTCTCTCTCGCATTCGACAACCTCTCCTCCTACGACGGCCCCAAGGTCCGCAAAGGTCTGCGCCAAGTCGAGGGCCTGCTGGCGCAAATCTGCCTGTCGTCGGCTGCCCGCGACGGAAGCAAGCCCGATCAAGACACGACGGGGATGACGGAGGACGGCGACGGCGACGGCGACGACGACGCGACGTCGCCGCCGCCCCCGCCGCGCAAGGACCTCGGCCGGCTCTCTCACGACCCTGCGTTTCGCGAATTCTTCAAGCTGCAGGAGGGCTTTGAGTGGAACGTCGGCCTGCGGCTCATCAGCACGCTGGACCGGCTCATGGCCAAGGGCAGCGACGGCCAAAACGACCTGCTCATCCTCAGCGCGCTCGACCTGCTGCAGGGCGCGATGCTGCTGCACCCGCCCAGCAAGGGCCTATTTCAGCGCGAGCAAAACATGAATGTAAGCACAAAAGCACAATCATTTTTCTTGTCCCAACCGAGTCAAATCATGGTCTGCCAAACTAATACGAGTCCACCCAAAGCTCCTCCTCGACCTCCTCGAGCCGTTCAACTGCCCAGCCATCCAGTCCGCCACGCTGCTCACGCTCGTCGTCGCCCTGATTGAGATGCCGAGAAACACGCGCGTCTTTGAGGGTCTAGACGGCCTGCTCACCGTCACCTCGCTCTTCAAGTCGCGCTCCACCTCGCGCGAGGTCAAGCTCAAGCTCGTCGAGTTTCTCTACTTTTACCTCATGCCCGAGACGCCCTCGATTCCCCGCGCCGACCGCCGCGATTCGCTGCCGGATATGCTCCAGCGCAGTCCCAGCAAGCTCGCGAGCGCGTTTGGTGGTGGCAGTGGTGATGCGTCAGCGGCGGCGGCGCACAAGCGCGGGCGCGGCGAGGCGGGCGGTACGCTGTCGACGTCTGAGAAGCAGCTGCTGCTGAGCAGACATCTCAGCAACGTGGAGGATCTGGTCAGGGATCTTCGCACGTGTGCGCCATTTGGAGGCGTGGTGGCGTAAATGCCCACTGGCTTGGGCCTGTTCTTGAACTTGCTGGCACTTTGGGTCAAAGTGCTCGGTAAATTTCGACAAGACTTTCAGCTGTGGCGTTTGGTCTTGAAAATGCATCAAGTCTTGGCAAGAACTTTTAATGATTTCTTCTAGTTGGGTTGGTTTGGCTTTTACTTGGATTTGGTCGCTTCTTTTTCTTTTGTCATCTCATTTGTCGACAAATATCATGTACGAATATGCTCGGAGTTTCTGGTAAATAGATTGGTACGAACATGAATGGAAGATATTAAACCGCCACCTCCTTCTCCGACGTCTCCTCATCCGAGCTCGTGTCCCGTCCGACTTCTGTCGCCTCGAGCTCGTACATCTCAACGTTTTCGACCGTCGGCGCGCCGCCCATCTCTACTGCATCGCCCTCTGGCACAGTCGAGTCAATCTCGACGGGCGATGTCATGTCCCCCGGCGTGTTGGGCTGCGACGGCACGGCCCGCGCGGCACCCGGTGTTGCCACCGCACCACCACCCAAGTATCCTCGCGGCTCGCCGACGCCATCACCAGGTACCTCGCTCACACTAATCGCCCGGGACGCCGCGCGGGCCTTGGCGCGCTTCTTCCGCAGCAGCCACAGCCAGGTCAACGCGCCCACCACGACGCCCGTGCTGGCGACGACGGTGACCGCGATGCCCGCCTTTGTGGTCGGCGACAAGCCACCGCCCCCCACCGTACTTGTCGCACACGCACCGCTAGGGCACTGTGACGTCGGCATTGTGCTACTCGTTGTAAATGTTGTTGTTGTTGTTGTTGTCGTCGTCGTCGTCGTCAATGTCACGGGGGCGACACAGCTCCCGTCGGCGCGGCACTCGGCGCCGTACGGGCAGCAGTTGCCGCCAAGCTCGGCCGGGCACAGAAAGTACTGCGGCTGCGGGCAGCGACGGCCGCAGCAACCCGTCTCGGTCGCGTTGGCGGCGACGGATGGCAACGGTAGGACGGTGGTGGTGGCGGTGCGGGTGCAGTAGTAGGACTTGCTGTTGCAGAGCGAGTCGGCGACGCAGTTGGAGCCCAGCGGGCAGCAGCGCGACTCGCCGCCGGCGCTCACGAAGCAGTACGAGTCATTGCCGCAGCACTGGTCACCGTGTCTCGTGTCCAAGCCTACACGATGACATGGAAATTAGGTTCAAAGTCAAAATATCGGGATAGAGTGGGTATGAGAGGCTGTACGGACAAGTGTGTTGGTTTGCGCTGCATGCTCCATTGCGCTTGAACACTGAGCGATAATGTGTGCGACTTTGCCCGCTTCTCATTCTGGAATGGAGATTCTGTTTTGATGATGAAACATGACAGTTAAAAATCCATTTGTATTGTTGAGCGGTATATTGGACGTTTCTATTTGATTCGGTATTGTTTGCTCGTGAGGCTGATGGACGCCCGCACGCCTCCGGCCTAATCAACCAAGCGTCGCCCCTGGCGCCGGTACATGCGCCGTCTACCAGGCAAAACTGTCTTGAAAATAATCCATCTTGCATGTGGCTTTCTTTAGCGCACGTACGACGCCAAGCCTAGCGTCGTCCAATATGCCTTCTGGACCACAGGCCACAACAGCTAGACGGCCTCGCCCGGCAGCCGTCGCCGCGGCCGCTATAATGGCGGGGATGGCGGGCCGGCCCATGCGCTGCAATACAGACTCCGAGAAGAGCGGCTGTAAATCGATGGACTTTGAGGCGTGTAGCGTCACTTCGATGTTGTCTGCTCTCAGTGCGTCACGAAGGTAGTGCTCTAAAACCATGTTTGCGAACGCGGGTTCGCGAACAGCCCAATGCAGATCCACGACAGGCTTGCGTTTCGAGTTCCCGATCAAGCGAGGCATGTATGAGATGGGCGTCACGATGCCTGTGCCTCCTACGATAAAGACGACATGACTGTAGGTGTGAAGAGGATGGCTGGTGCCGTAGGGCCCTTCCACGAGTACCTTGAATTGTTTTGAATCCAGTGCCAGCTCCCGTAGCCGGGCGGTAAAACCATTATACGGCCGGATCAAAAATTCAATTGAAGCTGAATTAATGGCCGTCTGCGTCTTGCCGTTTTCCCTGCCGCGATGCGTGGGAGCAAGCAAGGCTGTTCGCTCGTCCGCTTGGACGGGAGGTCTCGTCACCATAGCCGCGACTGTAAACGGGTGACTCTGCAATCTTGACTTGACGTCCGATAGAACCGTCAAGTAGAAGAATGTGCCAGGCTTTGGTTTACTTAGCGAGTACCACTCCACTGGCACGCTCACCTGTACAATATCTGCGGCTTGGGAGTATGATGCGCGCGCTTTGCTGCCCCACGACAGAGGGCTGAAAGCCGCGGAGCGTACTGCTCTCATGATGCGATCAAATATCCATATATAAGTTGGAATCCGTACGAAACCGTTCCAACGGCCCTTGAAGATGGAGACATGGCTACCAACGTGTGAGTTTGATGCTTGCTCTTTCTGGCTCATTCTGCGCACCGATGACGCACTCACCCTAGCATGGAAAACAGTAGCAGGACTGACAAGCCAATGTGCATGACAAGAAACGCTTCATAATGATATCTGCGTATGACTGGCTTGGACAGTGGTATCAGTAGGCACATGAGTGCTGTAGCCTGCTTGCTGTAAGTGAAGGTTTGCTGTAGCTCGAGGCGTGCTTACCAAGACTCCAGCCTGCCAGTATGCATACTCGAGAAATTCGGCGTACAAGTCATGCCAGCCGCCCTCTATATACCGTCAGCATACAGATATAAGAAGACAGAGGAGATTGGTAAACCATACGGCGATACACTATTATGCTATATCCAAGGGAATGTACTATTGCCTGTATTGTCGCAATGCGAGCTGTCCATCGGTGAAAGCTATTGTAAGTGCCAAAGTCCCATCCCGTGAGCCAGATGGCAAAGTTGTTGCGCATGCCAAACAGCCATATCAAAGGAAAGTTGACAAAAGCTATGATTCCAGTTCGATCAGACACGTAGCGAAGCGCTTGATCGAGGACGTTGTCGAAGCTAGTGACGGGGCGTGTAAGCGCATGGGTTCCACGACAAGAGCTCGGGTGAGAAATCACATACTAATAATTTTCTTTGGTCAGCTGGTAGCCGATTACCGAGAAGACGGTATTTATGGCGATGAATGCAAGTATCGTGAGCGACTGTATTCGCGGCGGCACGGAGCAGCCCCAGGTTCTCTGGGCGCATCGGTAGCCAAAGGTCGCTGGTAGAAGCAGCCGGCGCTTCAGCCACGAAGATGGACCAACCGGCAGTTTTACTAGCTGCAATGATGGGTATGAGTAGTACATGCGACATGCTACTAGGTAGATCCTGTGAACGAATCCGATGGCCACGACGAGGACCCAAAATGCCAAGACAGCCGCACTGGACGGGGGGTTTAGCCATGAGCTCGGAGATGCGACAAAGCAAGGCGACCACGTACCCATACAAGAAGTGGTGGTGGTATGAGTAGCTCCAGCCGTCCTGATTTCTTGCGTTAGCTAGACGCACACAAAAGAGAAAAAGAGCCTTTCTAGGGGCCCTACCAGCGTCTGCAGCCAGACGTTAAAGTAGTCCGGCGCTGGAAGGACGGGTCCATGCCGTGGCTCTTGCGGGCCGAGAGTGTCGCTTCTATGGATTCGCGGAAAATTCGAAATCTCTCTGTGTGTATAGTTTGCAAGACGGGAAAATATGGGTATTGAAGTGTTGAAGAAGGTCTGACAAGTATCATTCATGCGCGCCAGCGCCATCTCCCGAGTCGAAGCGCCGCAGTTGAGGTCGATGCAGAGGTACGTCGACGTCAAGCTCAGGGCGCTCTTGCAGGTTTGCTCCCGCAGCGTCGCATGCGGAATAAAATCTGCAAAAATGACGGGTCTGAGGCAACTTTGGCAGCTCTCCACGCAGGTGCTGTTGAACGACGTGTCGATGCAGTGCCCGAGCTGAGCTGCGCACAGGATAATGAGCCCGCCGACCGCTCCTGGACAGGACACCTTCATATTCGCCAACAATCAGCTCGCGACCATGGCGTGTATGAGCGTATGCGACAATGGAATAAAAACCACGGAGCTTGAAAGCAAAAAGACTTGTGTTGCAACGAAATGTGGCGGAAGCACGTCTGGGAACTTTGCGTTGGCTGACTGGGAGGGATGGAGGTTTATCAGATGCGATTGATAACGAGACTCGGAGACGCCCAAGTTGAGGGATCATGTGTGCAGTTTCGCGTGGCTCCTTTAGCCGCCTCCCGGCCCAATTAAAAACAGACTGAGCCAGTCGCCCACTTGTAGTCCACAATGGGGAGGATACTACGGGTTATGTGGTAGAGAGCTTCTCCGGTCCGAGAGGCGTCGGGGCAAGGTCGACGCGGCATTTGCTGATTGTGGCACGATAGGACAGCCACACTCTGAAGTGAAGCTAGAGTTGTCTGCTTTCAACTTTGGCAAGAAAAACTATCAAAAAGATGCTTCTATATTCAAGAGTTGTAATCCGAACCTGCACGTAATTTTCCCTTTTGATTTCAGACGACCCATACAATCGTGTGCTGCTCCTCGTTGGTCAGTCTTTTGGCCTTGGTTCCTCAGACCACGTAATGACAAGCGACGGACCAACGCCGAACATGGCTGCTCGCGGCAGGCAATTATAAACTTTGCAACTATCAATCAGCCCATGAATCGCCCCCCTGCTTCGGGCATTACCAGAAACCGTTTACTCCACGTCGCGGCCACGGACCGCCGCAGAGTGTGAGGCTGTCAGACGAGACAATACCGGAGCATCAGTTAGTCACGTCCAATAGTCCAGTGCTACAACTCCCTAACGTTAGACTTGTTTGCACGCATGGACAAGGGGAAAATTCTCATCGACAATGCTCCATACAAAGAGCCGAGTTTTTCTTCAGCCCTGGAATTAGTGGAGACGAGGTCACTATTCGCAACAGCACGCTGAACCAGTGACGATGATGGTTTGGAGTGGGCATAAGCAAAAAGAAAAGACCAAAAATGAGGGTGAGGAGAATCATTGTGCCTCTGATGGATGCAAGATACTTGGGTTGCTCACAACTCCCGCTTTTGTATGCAACGACATTGACCGATGTGGTGTCGAAACAGCCTCTTGCCCATCTGCGCTGATTGATTAGATCCATCCCAGCTCGCTAGTCCGCGTTAGCTTGCAGCAAACCCCCAGCTACTGAGAGGGCCGGCAAAAACGGCACATTCTTCGGTGGGCTCACGTGGGTTCATTGAAAATCTAGAAGAAGAATTCAACGCGTGGCTGGTTCTCGTCGTAAATAATAAAAAGAGGACGACAAGCCCTCTTGTTGTCCGTCTTGTCTGCTGGGCTTAGAACCATTGACGTCCTCCCCCACGCGCCCGAGTTGATACCGGAGCAGACCCTCCCACCACGATGAGCGAAATACACAGCAACAGGCCGCAGTCGCGGGACAGCAAGAATCCCGTCGAGGAGCCCGAGGTTACAAAGTTCCAGGAGCTGCTCTCGGACGACAATCAGGATGGCGTGCGCATCGCCGAGGCCGTTGCCCTGTCGTGGAGCAAGACTTCCCTGACTGTGGTTTATGTTTGGTATGTAAATTGTCGGCGCGACGCGACAGGCACTTGGAAACAAAGAAAAACTGACAATTTTGATTTCAAGCATGTGGCTGTTGTATTTTTGCAGAGCCATGATCGGCTCCCTCTCCGAGACTCTCACGCCCTTTGTGACCAGCGACTTTCAGAGTCACTCGCTCATGCCCGTCATCAATGTCATGACGAGCATCCTCTCCGCCGCCACATATATGCCGATTGCCAAGATTCTCAACATCTGGGACCGAACGTTTGGCTTTGCTGCCATGATGGTCCTATCGACTTTGGGTCTAATTCTCATGGCAGCAAGCAAGAGCTTTGCCGTCTACACTGCTGCCAATGTAAAGCAATCCTGTCCCCGCCCCAAAAAAGAATGAAAAGAAACAAAAAAGAAAAAGATGCCTTGATATTTTGTGTCTGAAAGTAGCTCACAAATTCTCTGCTAGGTCTTTTACAATGTTGGCTTCACCGGAATGATTTTCGCCGTCGACATCATGACGGCCGACTTTTCCTCGCTCAAGATGCGTGCCTTTGCCTACGCCCTGACCTCGTCCTCATACATCATCACCGCCTTTGGAGGCCCCAAAGCCGCCGAGACCATTTACGAGAGCAACTGGCGATGGGGCTTTGGTGCCTGGACCATTGTCCTCCCCGTTGTGTCCGCGCCCATGATGTACATGCTGCAGCGCGGAAAGCGCCTGGCCCAGGAGAATGGCCTGCTTACCCGCGAAAGCAGCAACCGGACCTGGGCAGAAGGCTTCAAGTACCGATTCATTGAATTCGATGGTGAGTGTTCCGTCTGAGAAGTATAAACCACATTTGCAAGTGCTGACTGGGTGATAGTCATTGGTGTCTTCTTACTCAGCGCCGGATTCGTCCTCTTCTTGCTGCCCTTTACCATTGCTGCCGATTCCGAGGACCAGTGGCGCTCCGCCTACATCATTGCGATGCTCGTGGTCGGACTCGTTCTCATCGCTGTATTTGCCTTGTGGGAGCGCTTTGTTGCGAGTGTCCCCGTCGTTCCGTGGAAGCTCCTCAAGTCTCCCTGCGTCATGGGAGCCTGTCTCATTGCCGCCACGTACCAAATCTCGTACGCCTGTTGGAACAGCTACTTCACCTCTTACTTGCAGGTAGTCTACGACATCTCCAAGTCGCGAGCTGGATACATCAACAACATCTTCAACGTCGTCAGCGGCATCGAGCTGTTCCTCGTCGGCATCCTGATTCGCTGGTCCGGTCGCTACAAATGGGTGTTCATGTGGGGTATTCCTCTCTACATTCTAGGAGTTGGTCTTTTGATCTACTTCCGTCAGCCAAATCACAGTCTTGGATACATCATCATGTGCCAAATCTTCATGTCGCTCGGTGGTGGTGTCATTATTGGCGGACAGCAGGTCTCGGTTGTGGCGACGGTGTCTCACGACGAAGTTGCCTCCGCCATGGCTGTACTCTCACTAATTGCAACTATTGGCGGCGCCATCGGCAACAGCATCTCTGGCGGTATTTGGACCAATACTCTGCCAGGCAAGCTTCAGCAACTTCTTCCAGGCTCTGTCAAGGACCAGTGGCGGGATATTTATGACGACCTGGATGTCCAGTTGAGCTATCCCGTCGGCACGCCGGAGCGCACAGCCATCATGAATGCCTACGCTGGCAGTCAAAAGTTGATGCTGATTGCAGGCACATGTATCATGGGCTTGTCTCTCATTTGGATGATGATGCTCAAGAATGTCAATCTCAAAAAGATAGACCAGGTCAAGGGTTTGGTACTTTGACTTTCAAGCTGTGGTTTTAATTCACCACAGTGGGCCTCGAACAGCACAGAATGGTTTAACAATTTTATTGATACCTTGACTTTTAGAGCTAAACTGAAAATACGTAAATGTCGTAAAAATATTGGCGCGTGCGGGTATATCTTGATCTAGTTGCGCTGGACGCCACGCTCAGCGCAGTACTTGTCAACTTCCTTCTGCAGAGTCTCGCGCTGGCGGAGAGCAGCATCCATGACATCCTCAGCGGTAGCGCCAAGGCCTTTTCCGTCCTCCTGGCCAGAATTGTGGATGACAGCCATTTCATCGAGGACAGCAAAGAGCTGGTTGGGCAGCCAAGTGACAATGGGGGAGCCACCAGTGGCAGTGGGGTGAGAAGTGCGCTTGAGAATGTACTCGCGAGCGAAGCACCAGTGACGCCAGCGAAAGTCGCGGACCTGGTTGAGGATCTGGAGCCAGAGGCTGCGAGAGTTGCGGAGGAGGTCGCGCTCCTCGTCAGAGGCGGGAGGGGTAGAGCCCTTGAGGCCGAGGACAAAGGTTCGAAGGTGGAGCTCCTCGGAACGCTCCTTGGCAAACTGTAGGAAGGCCTTGTGGTTGCTGGGACGGTACTTGCGGAAGTCCTTGAGAATCTCGGTGAGGGGGGTTTCGGGCATGGGAACCTGGAGAAAGTTGTCCATGAGCGGCACCATGGAGTCGTTGGCTCCGCTCTCACCGCGGAAGGACAAGGGCTTGTTGTCGTTGAGACCCTCGTAGACGACGCCGTTGGGGAACATGGACTGGGACGTGATGCCAAAGATGAAGGTGCGGAAGCTGGTGTACTCGGTAGGACGAGACTTTGCCCACATGGTCTCCATGACAGCGTTAATCTTCTTCATGGCGCCGAGGATGTCTTCGAGACCCTCGTTGAGACCCTTGCGGAGCTCCGCAACGTTACCACCAGCGGCAGTCTTGGTAGCGGCCTCGAAGCTCTTCATGACTCCGGCGACGAGGTGGCCCGAGTTGCGGACCATGTCAATGTGGACGAGGACAAACCCGGCCTCTGAGGATTCATGGTGCAGGCCGTGCTCAAAGGCACGGATCAAACGCAGGTTGTCGTACTCGAGACCCTTGGAAGGGTCCTCGAGGCGGTAGTTGAAGAGAGCGTACGAGCCAGCATACTCCATAAAGGGCTCGAATCCACAACTAAGCAATGATTAGCTTGCTGCAATATGGTCACGGCTTGCTTGCGGCAGAGTCTACTTACATTTCGGCGCAGCGAGCGATGGGGTGGGAGATTTGCTTGGGCAGAGTCTGGCGACCGAGTCCATACTCCTCACCACGGACGAAGCGCTCGTGGCAGGGCTCAAGGAGATAGGCAGAAGCAAGGAAGGAATAGTCTCGGTAGAGGGCGTTCATGACGGGGAGGTTGTCCTGGTATTGGTCCATGGCGTCGGTCAGGTCGGGAAAGTTGCTGTCAACCTCGGGGCCCAGCTTGGACTCGGCCAACAGACCGGGCTCGCCGGAGAGAGTCTTGACAGGCATGCGCTGCAGGATAGACTCGAGAGCCTCAAACTCCTTGGGCAGGGTGACGACGGGGTCGGCACGGGGGAGGAAACCACGAGTGGTGGAAACCATGAATGCGGGCATGGTGGTGTCCTCGGGACGAGTGTCGTCGAGGACATTGAATGTGGAAGCGCCAATGGAACCCATTGTGATGTGTGTTGGTTGGTGCGGTGGTGTGATGGTGGTGGGCAAAGGTCTAGTGTGGGTTGGGTGTGATGGTGACAGTTGGGTGTGAGTGTGGGTGAGTGTGTGTGAGTGTGTGTGAATGTGTGTGAGTGTGTAAGTGAGTTTGTGTAAGTGAAGATAAAGTATAAGAGTAAAGTGATGAAAGTGTTAGAATGAAGACGAGACAAGTCTCAAAGCAGTGGCCAGATTTACTGGAATTTTTGAGAATATTCTAAAGTGAAGAGTAAAAGTTGAAAAAACCTAAACACCATGACAGGTTCGTCGCGCCGCATAAGTACTCTGTGGCCGGAACAGATTCCGGCCTCAAGGAGCGGGGAGACCAGTGGCAAGGCCTGCATACCCTTCCCCAGGGCACCAAGCCCTTGCTAAGCTGGGCATTCTAGACCCAACGAGGAGTAATGAAGCTGGAGACGATTGTACTGCCCGGCCTCCATCGCGACGGTCGGCAGATGAGCGTGTCATGATGAAGCCGTCACGACCAGCACCCACGCAATAGGGCCGCAGAACCAGCTGCCAGTCACGTCTGGAGTACGCTGCGTTATTCCCGACAGACAATAAAGTGCTGGCCAGAGTTGAAGCGCCAGGTGTCAAAGGTAATGCGGTTGCGGCACCGCGGGCCAGCACCAAGGCCATCGTTGTTGTCACAATTCTCTGCCAACACGGTAACCCAACCCTTTCCCCCTCAATACGAATCGCCACGGGTCATGCTCTGCAATTCTCGCCTTCGCACTGGCCCCCTTGAGGGCTTGCTCCCTCCACACAGGTAGGTTCTGGGGTAACTCCATAATCTCGAGTCCACTCGGAGGCGGCGCTAAATCCACCGGGCTGAGGAGGCCAAGGAGCCGGGGGCAACCAAAAAAAAAAAAAAATAGGTCTGAACAAAACAAGGGGCTCAAGGAGATTGGGAGCCAAGGTTTCGTTAGGTAATGCCGGCCCACACCAGGTACCGAGTCTGCCCGGCCTGAAAAGCGGGGATTCATTGGCCGGAATCGTTCCGGCCAACACACCATCACGGCCATCACGGCGCCGGACGCAGGCGCATTCCCAGGTCCGATAACTCGGAGGGGGGCTTGGGATGCGCCCGCTTTGCTTATCAAACCTTTACACGTAATACGCTGCCACAATCTGCCGCGCTCCGCACTTCGGAAGGATGCTGCATGGGCCACTGCATTGCCTCTCCACATGGATAGATATATTGCGGCTCGCACTTTTTTTTTCCGCTGCAAATAACCTACGCACTGCAGCAGATATCATAGGGCCGCTAGTAAATTACAAGTCGCACATATAGATACTCATGTATAATCGGCCATTTTAGTGCAAATGCAAAGAACTTCACATGCTGATATCAAAGTAGAGGCAAAAGGTGGTTATTAGGGAACGGCCACACTTGTGGGATTGTCTTTATTCAAAAGCGAGCAAAACTTGTCAAAATTACCAACTTAGTCCCGGTTTACAGTTTGAGGCATTGGTCTGGCCAGACCGGTTATCGGGACGCCGTCGTCATTAGTGCGACCGTGGCGCCCCCTTCGAATGCCCAACTGATGTCCTCCCACCAAATCAATTTCCAACATGAAGAGCGTAGTGACAGAGTGAAAAGGAGAGTATATGTTGCACAACCAGCCTGAGCTGGAATTCGGCGAAAATGTTCGACGCGGGGTCCGAGGAAGAGCAGATGGTGCCAGCCCATCTGCATGACAAACAGAAACAATCTAAAGAGAACCTTGATGGTTCCACCCAAACGACAGGAATCAACCCAGTTAAGATGGAGGCCTGAGTGCATAGGAAAAAACGTAGACGTCAGAGAGCCTATACGAGCAAGGACACAGAAGCAAATGTGCACTGTTGGACGACACAGATGATTTGAGCGAGTGGTGGCGGGTAATGAATGGAAGGGTCAATGTGAGCCACCAACAGTCGCTAGCGAAATCACACATGACCCAAAGCAAAGCATACCGAGAAGAATCCACTTAGAGCCAAATAAAATTAAGCTGTCTCTAAAAATGCTCATCCGCATCTGCAGTCCTGCGTCGCAGAGTGCGCACCGTCTGGAACCCGCTTCGGCGCTTGACAAGCGCGCCGTTGGAGTCGATTGCGAGGGCAGACGTGGTGGCCTCTGGCTTCTTCACTGCGCTGCCGGCGGGGACGATGGTGATGGTTGTCGTGGACGTGGTGGTGGACGTGACCGTGGCAGGCGAGATGGCCACCTTTTCCCCGGCCGCCGCCGCCGTGGTGCTGTCGGCGCCAGCAAGGCTGGAAACGGTCTGCAGAGAAGAAGTCGAGACCACAGCTTCGGGCTGGGGCGCCGTGGCGTTGTTCTCGAAAAAGATTTGGCCGCTGCCGGCGGTTGTCGACTCTGCGCGCACGTCATCGGCAGCGGCAGAAGAGTTGTTGCCAGAGCCAGCGCCTGATATCTCGGTAGCGCTTGGCGAGCTGGCGGAGCTGGTTGCTCCAGTAAAGAGCAGAGCAGCCGGGGAAGGAGGAGTGTTTGACGCGGTAGAACTGCCGGTATCATTCTTGAAGAGATGGCCAGCAGAGGCCGAAGCGCCAATTGAGGCAGTGGTGTTGGCATATTTTCCATCGAGGCCAGCCTTTGTGGAGCTCGGACGGCGGTAAACGGTGACGGTCGTGTAGCTTGTCGAGGTCATTGTCGTAGTAATGGTCGTTTCTTCTTCACTCTCTGCGGCGCTGCCCTTGGCTTCCGATCCCATATTGGCAGCTGTGTTCGCAGATGGCGAAGAAGTCAAAGTGAGAGAAGCGCCGTCCTGTTTTGCAGCGCTGCCATCGGCACTTGCCGAGCTTGAAGCAGCAGACTGCGAATCTTTGGCGGCAGACTTGTTGTCAGATTTATCGGCAGACTTGTCGCCGAGCTTGTCGGCAGACTTATTGTCAGATTCATCGGCAGACTTTTCGGCAGACTTGTCAGTAGCGGGATTGGCCGTGTCCAACTTGGTATCCGACTTGGTGTCTGACTTGGTGTCCGACTTGGTGTTGTCCGACTTGGTGGTGTCCGATTTGGTGTCCGACTTGAAGTCCGAGTTGGTAGTGCCCGATTTGTCGGCGGTGCCATCGTTGCTATGAGCGCTGCCGTCACCACTAGCAGGCGACGCGCCGTCAACCGTGGCGGAGGAAGAGTCCTCTTTGAAGACGGCAGCCCCGCTGGGTAAGTTCTTGCCCTCGGAGCCACCAGATACCGAGTCTAGTGTGCAGTTAGTGGTTCGGCGGAAGAGGGGGTGCTCACTTACAGTAACGGAGCGGCGCTGGACAGAGCCGCCGCCGAGGCGATAAAGAAGATGTTCTGGAGCGCAGTCATTTTCCTCGGTGGTGAGCCCGCCGGTTGATCCATGCTTGGGCTCGGAGCTGGAAGTAGAGCCACCCGATGAGTTCGGGCCAGACGCAGAGTTCTTGCTGGAAGGGCTAGAGCTGCTATCTGGGCCACCATCTGAGCTGCTATCGGAACTGCTGCTAGATGTGCCACCGGAGCTACTACCGGAGCTTCCACCGGAGCTTTTGCCCGAGCTGCCGCCGTCAGGCAAAGAAGCAGCAGCGGAAGATGCAGGAGACGAAGAGACAGAGTCGCCGGAAGCAGGCCCTGACTCCAGAGGCTCAATGCCCTTGCTGTCCTTGTTCACCTTTTTTCCATTGAGCAGGTCCTCGACCTCTTTTTCAAGGGCCTTGATGCGGTCGAGAATAGACACTAAGCTGCTGGTGGGAACCTCGATAACCTCGGCGCGCTTATGCTCTTCCACGATGGCGCGGGCCACCTTGAGAGTACTGCTGAAGCGTACAAGGTCAGTCGCCGAAGAGCCAACAAGACCGCCGAGGTCACGCAGCTTCAAGACCTCGTGTGAGGCTGCGCCGACGTTGGGGGCCGTCGATGGCAGGAAGCTACCAAGGCCAAGACCGACCCTGACGAGTTTCTCAGGCAGGACCATGATAGTATAGGTTCAGGTAATAAGCAAGAGCTGTGCTGGCCAATGAACTCCTGGATTCAGCTATGAGGCGGGTAGCTAGAGCGGTGTAAGTGAAGTCTAGAGATGAAAGCGGCACCAAGATAAGAGAAAGAAAAAATAGAATGTCGAAAAGAGAGGATCAACAAATCGAACCTAGATCGATTCAGATTATGAGACGGTGACGGAGAATTTTTGAGAATCGGACAACACTTGACGATGCTCACTTATTTATCAAGAGGTGCCGTTGTGAGTCCCTTCATGGGTGGTTGCTAGGCCGAGCTGGCGACCGCATTCCAGTTGAGCTTGATGTTGCATTGGAGCACAGGAACGAACAAGTGCCAGCTGTGGGTACATTAGCGGAGAAAATTTGAACAAAGATAGAAAATGGACGACGATTTCCAAAAGAGGAAATGGCAGATATTTAATTGAACCAGCGCACCAGCGACGCCGGCTTGGCCGCGCATCTTACTGGATGCCGCTGATCAGCCATGAGTCTAGGCCGCCCACGAACCAGGGGACCACAATATCATAGCTCGTGCTAAGAAAAGAATAATGAGAATGTCATTTAATTTATTGGTTTCTATTTCATCAGGCGTATCAATATTATTTGAGCATGTGAACTGCTTTCGTTTTGAGTCGAAGGGCCACGCGACGGCCGGCCTGCCTACTGGAAACCCGCACTAAATATTTAGTCACAGGAGCATAATTTTGGAGAAAGTATTGATGATAAAAACCGGAGGGCGACAAATTTCATACCCTCATGATTGGGTTTGGGGCTCAATATACCAGTTGTTGCCAGCCTTTCAACTGAGCCTGGTACGACGCACACTGCGTCAGTTGGCGGCAGAGGCAAAACGCCCTTGACCAACGCTACGCTGTAACACTATTACCTGTTCAACTTTAAGCCCGACATCTCTATATTACAAGGGCGAGCGTTTCAAGACCATCAAGATCAAAGGCCATCCCTTCTTCGTCGGTCTGCAAGCTCATCCCGAGCTCACCAGCAAGGTTCTCAGCCCTTCGCCTGCTCATCTGGGCTTAGATGAAGCAATTTGAGTCAAAATATAGAATTAACGTTGAATAACAAGGAAAATCCATCTCAAATCACATCTCACCTAGCTACACTCGTTGGAGACGCCGCGTACATGTGCCGATCCCTGCGGTACGTCAAAGAACAGACCAACATCCTAGTGTCGAGCATGCTGAGCAAGAAAAACCCCGTCTTGCCTCATGTCAGCTGCGGAAGAAAATAAACGATAAATACAAGGAGAAAAACTAAACAAACCTATTAAAAGTAAAACTCGAGGCTGTCGCACAAACCTGAGGAGGTGGGTCTCGAACGAGTTGCTGCCTAGAAGTTGTCCATCCCAGAGACCAAACAACTGCCAACTGTTGCCTGTCGCGACTTGCAAAGCATCAAAATATCCTCTTGCAGCTTGGTCAGAGTTCCACCTTCTACCATGAGTCTTTTCCCTGTCTTCCTCGTCCAGGACTACGGCGAACCTCGCAACCACCACTCCCTCTGGGTGCAAACGGGCGAAGCGCGCGGCATCATCTACAACGTCATTGGGCCCGTCAACAACGGCGCGATGTAGTACGAGACCAAGCCCACCTACGTCCATCCGTCAAAGTCCATGACCTTTGTCGACATGCGCGCGCTCGGGCAAGTCTCGAGCGACGATTTGCCGCGGATGGACGAGATTTGCAGGGGCAACCAGCCGCCGATTAGGCAAATGTGCGACGGTGAGCTCCTCTACCCCGACGTACCGCTGCGACGCTGCCAGGAGTGGACAAAGGAGACGATTGAGCTTTTGAAAGAGGCAGGCGTTCTTGTGCCGAGATAACTGCATCGTTGAAGGGAACGCGGTCTCGATCGTCATCCTATTACTCCTGATACTGGGAGATCCGTCTTACCTGGCATCTGTTACTCGGGACCTGTTCGCCTTTGTGCGGGATCAAGGGTTTCCATTTCTCAGCGGTCAATTTATTCTGTAGTCTTGCACTTGAAAGAGTTCTATTTGACAACCACACCGTGCTCAAAAGTGTCAGAAATTTGGAGGAAAGGTAGTTATTCATCCAAGAGAGTGGCAATGGGCTCAAGTAGTTATTGGTAGTAGAGTTGTCCTCACGGCCAAGATCTATCAGGCACATAGGAAACGCTGAAGGCGAGGGACAGGAGGGGTGAACGATTCGACAAAGTACAATCAACGATGCTCAATCATATGAACTCGAAGAATCCCCACTAGAAGCTCATCATTTCTCATGCTTAGACTCTGAGCTCAACTCCAGTAATCCTTCCTCGTTCCTGACGACTTCTTTCCCGCCACACCACAACCCTCGGGCCAGAGGTGGCCGACCTCGCTCTCCGTCTCGGGGAAGATCATTCAGAAAGCCCCATCGCGTCTTTTCCTTGTAGCCGCGATCCTTCCAATCATTGATGTCTGCACTGGCATCGTTATTGTACAGCGGCAAGATGTCTACAAGGGCGACATCGTGAGCCAGACAAATCAAGACATTGTCCTGGGCGTCCAGAGCCTTGACCTTATCCACGCTCTCTTGGGCAACATCTGCGAGCTCGTAAACTCCCTGGGGGTTGCGCGTCACGTCGTAGAATGGCTGGGACCGCGCTTCGGACAATGGCTTGGAGTGGTCAGATGTGCCAGCTTTCGGGTGAAGCGCTGTGAAGGCGGAGCACGGACAGACTGGCGGGAAGTAGGGGTCCAGCGTGCCAGGCGGAATCGTGTCTGGCATCGGAACGTATTCGGTCGGTCGGAGCATGCCGGCGTAATGTGAGCAGTCGGCGCCCATGAATACGAACGTGTTGGGGGTGGTGCGGGCGAAGCCGCAAATGTGCCCAACCGCGTGCTTTCCAAGATTAGAGGACGTGACAATGTTAGAAAGAGGAGTTCTGGCTTACACCAGGCACATCTAGTAGAAAGAAAGAACCGTCGCCAAAGTAGTCATGAGCAGGGAACCCTCCCACCTCGACTGGAAAGTCGACCTCATGAATGCGGTGACCTCTATCGTCCCTGTTAGCACATGACAGTCGCTGTCTAAAATCCTGCATACTCGAGTGAGCTAGATGGAACCCGTCCATCTGGGTCTTCCGGCCACCCAGGTACAAAGTTCTCTGTGAATCCGGGCCCGACCACGATATCTGTCGAGGACGGGTATTTGGCTCCGTCGCCAATGTGGTCCCAGTGCCAGTGACTCCAAACCATGGCCTCTGTCAGACATAAGTATTCATTCTCAACTTTGAGAAAGACAACAGCACACAACGCTCGGTCGTTTCCAGAATGAAAACTTACTTAGATTGGACAGGTTGAAGCCCCGCTCCGTCAGAATCTCGTCCACGCCATGCCCTACGTCCATGTCGGCAATGAGTGTCCCAATGTGTTTCAATGCCAAAGGCACGACATTCCAAAAGTCCTTTCGAATGCCACAATCAAACAGGATGGATTCTATGCCAGCATCTGTCTTGTGTTCGATCAGGAAACACATGGTCGTAAAGTTGATTTCCTCATGGCCAGAAATTTCTGGCTGAACAAACAGTTTGGCGTTGGCAACCATCTTGGCCTCGGCGTCGATTGCCCGCACGGTCACAGTGCTGGTCGACGCTGGTAGAGTCACTTGCGGCGCGGCCCGTGGTGAAGCAGTCTGCTCGAAAGTCGCCATGTTGAGAGGTTTCTCTTTTGTTGTCGATTCGAGTGGTTGTTAGAAACAAGTCGAAGATGGGTATCAGGGTCGGTAGGCGTGGCTCCCATATACTGATCGAGCAATATGGTGAGGGGTTGACCCTTGGGGGCGCCACTGAGATCATGGCCTCGCCTTTGCCCACAGCTGGATATGTAGCAAGTGCGGCTGCAGGCACTCGGTGCTACAAGAAGGCCAACTCGGGACCGAGCCACAGTAGCCCTGCAGATATGGCAACTTTGACGTGTCATACATGTGCTGAGAATGTAGAGCCTACAGCGAAACTAGAAGCACTGTCATGCGGATAAATCTTGCTGTCATTCGCATGTAAGTGACCCCTTCCGAGCCTGTTGCTGGAAGTTTCGGTTGCTCGTCAGGTTACGGGACAGCACTTCCCCGCGCCCAATAGATTCATGTACCTTGCTCAATTCTCCCTTTATAGCTTCGGCCAGTTCCACCTCCCATCCTCCGCTAAAGCTGACATGCTTGCCATTTCGCCCGCCACCTTGCCTATTGTAGAGTTGCAAGTCTCAACCAATGGAACACAAGAAAGGATAGTTGGGATCCTGTGAGATGGCTCGACAAGTCAAGCTGCATTGAAAGTCGCATGTATTCTCTGACCGAAAAAGTCATTCGCCCGGCCAGAAGTAGCCACCAGCTTTGGCGACTGATGACCACATTTTGTCGTGCTCCTACTGCGAAGTGCCATTTACCTCGCTCATCTGCAGGGTGAATAATTTTTTGCAAAGTGCGGCCCGAGTTAATACTCTGGGCTGAGAAATCTCACACTATGATGCGGATCTATAGTTGAACCTTTAAGACGGGGGGGGGGGGCAAATATTGCCTGAATATGCAGTCAACACTCGGACGTTTTCAGGCGGAGGCCGCAACCGACCGCTGGCAACTTGCATGTTGCGATTATAGCAGAGTCAGGCCAGGGATGAACCTGCTCTTTTCCGTGAAGACGAAAAAAAAACGTAGAGGAAAAAAAGAAAGAGAGAAAAAATTCAGGACGCGGTACTACTACAGTAAGACCGCAAAAGTTAAACGAACCACCCAGTACGAGGGTCGAACTCGTAGCCTTTGGATATCAGGGGATACCGTAAAAGTCCAACGCTCTAACCAATTGAGCTAACCGGGTTCGTTAGTCACTTGCTTGACACGAGCGGAGTAATTTAGGCTTATACTGGCTATGAGATCCACATGAAACTTGAATCTGCTAGCAGGGATCGAGTTTTGCATTCTACCCTTCACTGGATTGAGAATTAGAATACCCCTAAACAGCCATATTGTAGGCCTCATCTTTTAACTATCTTACTTCACTAAACTATTAATCTGATGATGCCGATTCGCGTTTGCCACTTACAGACGTTTTGCCACTAGCGCATCACTAGATTAACTAGAAAACTGCTGGCATCATCTGCGCTAGCTACTCAGCATTACCTCTGTCTAGGTGGTTACCTCCAAGTTCACTAGTATTTTCAAACTGCTGCTGCATTTCTCTAGTCGAGTTTATTTTGACATTATCCCTATCCTTGTGAGAAAAGTGCCGCTGCCATCGCGAAAACCTCTTCATCCTGGTAAAAGACAAAACGCGGCCGACCTCGTCGCACTAGTGTCGACTGCAAATAGAGCAGCAACTGTTTAACTAGTTCGAAGGATTCGCGAAGCCGCAGCTGGCAGAATGAGTTTACCCTCCAAGCTGCTGATATAGCGAGCCGCCTTTTAATCGCAAAAGAAGTTTTCTCTATACCTACTTCGGAGCTACTCCGTTGTAAAATTGGTCAGATCGTCGAACATAGGTTAGGCGGGTGAGTTACCACCGCGCCTGCTGGCTGCCATTCGCGTTTGCACCGCGTCTCACCGCCAGGGGAGCCTTGGCGAGATATATACAAACCTCTAAGCAGGAATGCGGGGGTGTCTACAGGCTCTGCCGATGGCTTTCAAGCGTTTCTGGTATGACGCCTTATAGATTGCAGTGCTGGACAATTAACCCTGCTTCTAGCTGTCGCGCAATTCTCTATGCGACTCTCCGCCAACGACGCAGGGATCCAGTATGCGGAACATATCGAGGTCCACTGGTCACGAATTTGAACCTTTGAGTTGAAGCAGATGTCCTTAATCGCCGGTCTCGTCCGAAAATTCAAATCCCGCGTCCATGACGCTCTTTACCTTGAATCTGTCTTCTCCGCGAGCTTCAGTTGCTCTTCTGATGTCGTGGAGAGTCCGGCGCAGCCACTTCTCGCGAGGCCCCCAGAAAGGAGGCTGAAGGTGGCTCTCGGTCTCCCCTTCAGCACTCATGCACCAGCTATACATTTCATTCATGTACTCAGCATCAGCGGGGTAGCTGAGCTTGTGAAAGCCCTTATCTTCCCCACGGCTTTTCTTGTTTTTTTCCACCCAACTGGCCATCTCCTCGTAGGGTGGGAGACGCAGGCGACCGGACCAGACTCTTGCAATGACAGCAGCCTGGGATTCGGCGAATGGAAACGCGACGACGCGGAGGGGTAGCATGACAAAGGCCAAAGTTGGGTGGTCGACATGAAATATGTGCAGGTAGGTCAGCGTGTTACCGTCGCTGCGGCCTGGCCCGAACCCTCGAACGCCGGATAAGAACGGATATTCATAGTCGTAGCCGGTGCAGAATATAATGCAGTCCACGGCGCTTTCTTCATGTCCGTTGGCGAATAGAATAGACCGCCTCTTCGCGTGAACCTCGATGATAGGTGGGAGAATGACTCTGCCCTGTCCAAAGCATTTGGCTCCCGGGGACATTCCCACAGACGAATTCTGGGAAATCTAAAGGGGTTGCGCGCACAGAGGCGCTACTGCGTTAGCAACATCAACGCCAGAAGACGAAGAGCCGACAATCACTACCTTCTTCAATTGCGGTCATTAGAAAGCGTCCTAGCAGCTGAAGAACGAGGACTACTTGCCTTACCCTGGAAGTCTTTCGGGTCTCGGAAGAATTTAGAATGCAATACTGATCGGGGGTTCAAGCGCTTCCAGTAATCAATTCCAGGGATAGAAGGTTCGTATATCTTGTTGTATCGGCCATTTGATACAACAACGGCATCGTAGCGGAGATCAAGGACTGTCTGACTGTCGAGATTGTGGACTTTCAGCCTCCAGTATGGCCCGTCCTCCTGAAGTTTTGCAAAGACATCTGTCACTTGGTGTCGATATCTGACGAGGTGCAAGACCCCCTTTCCATAATCTCGTATATACTTGAGCACTTGTTCCGCATCTGCCAGCAACGGCGTTCCTTTGGGAAATGGGCGTTTGTCAAACTGCATAATCTCGCTCGGTGTGTTTGACTCCATGCCGGGGTAAACCGGACTGGGAAAAGCAGCATCATTGGGCGGGAAAGTAGCATCGGTGTTCCAGATGCCGCCGACAATACTTCGTTGCTCGAAGATTACGATCTCGGAAGTGGCACCTTCAGACAGGAGATGTCTGGGCGTAATGAAGAGTCAGTTGAGAATCACCGGCCGTCAAATCAGGCCGCTCACTTGGCTGCGGCAATGCCACTTGGTCCAGCCCCAATGACAGCAACCGTTTTCATGGTGCGAGGCAGTGTCATGGATGAATGCCTATTCGTCGTTGAAGTCAGTAGAAAGCGGGCTGAAGTCTGGAGAGGATCTCTCCCTTGTTTCAAGCCTGGCTTTCGCCAGCGCTAACGTAGTGTCGACTGTCGAGTACCGCTACTTTGGCCAAGCTGGCGCAGATGTCAAGACTAAAGAAGCACAATGTTGAATGAGAAAGTTGTCTACTAGGTGTTTAGTCTGTAACTTTGAGTTTGGATGAATTCTGAAAGCACAAATCTCTTCTTTCTGGCAAGTGTATGTGAGCTGTCACCGCATCTCACACTCACTAAAAGTTATAGGCGACTTCGGCAAGTGCCGCAGCATGCAGTGAAGAGCCACCACAAGAGCATAAGATACAGAGACAGACTTTGTTCAAGGACGCAAATAGAATCTAGCTTTTCGAATGAAAAAAGTAGCAACACTCGAAAACACCAAAGTCTAATTGATGTGGTATCTATAGCTGACTAAGGTGTCGCTGTTCAGCCTGTATCGGGCGCAGATGTAAAAAAGCGGGCGGCGATGCGGACCTCGGTCGAAGCTCCAGCATTCACGTCACTCACTTACAACTGACCATCACTCGACATCTCAGCCTCTTTCTCCCGGTCAAAATCTCGATTCCTACACAGGATTTTGTTTTCTCATTTGCGCACACGACCTCTTTCCCGCGTCGCATACATAATTGCTTCAACCATGGCGCCAGTCGAGTCCGCGCCGCCAAGCAATCCCATCGTTGCAGCGCAGATGCAGCAGGCATGGAACCGGCACTTTCCCTACAGCGCCTCCACCACACATCCCGCATTCTTCACGGACAGGTTGCGCCGGTCATCTGTTTCTGCAACGCCGCAGCAACTGAACAATCCAGTGACCCACGGATACATCTATCAAGACGGGACAAGACCGGCTGGTAGTGCTGGGAACTTGCCCAAGTTATGAGTAAGGGGGCGGCGATTTAGGAGACACGTGGGCCTAGTATTGACAGTACATCGTCTTTCTGGGAATCGTATGAGGTTATGAAGTTTGGCCTGGCCGGCGTCGTGGCGGCAAACATGTGCTGCACTACAGTATCGCATTGATAGGCACGACAGACACTTGCGCATTTGGAGTGAAATTGATGAACCAAATTGGATAGAAAATATTTTCAAACCAAGGAAAAGAAAAGAAAGTGAGAGCTAGTCATGACAGAAGAAACGCCAATCCCAAGAGCTTTGACCGACATGAAACTGTGCTGCTGGCGTGGTGTTTGATGCTATGTATAAATGATGGGCCGCTTATTGCTAGTAGTTTTCATGGTGTGTATCAGCAAGACGTCTCGTCAATTCTTGACAGAAATGACAATGACCAGTATAATGATTAGGATGACCAGAGCGAGCAAGGCCATAAGCTTGACATTCTTCCACCACATCTGGCGCTTGAGACCCCGGCTGCGCACGCGGAAGTCGTGCGCGCTACCCCCGAGCCGGTCCGTCTTGTCCACGAGCAGATCCAGGCGCTCGCCGCGCTCCAACAGGCTCTCGATATTCTTGGTCATGATGCCGCGCACGTCCTCAATCTCACGGCGCGCGTTGCCAATGGCATCGCTCTGGCCGCCGCTCGTGGCGCCGTAGTCAACCATGAGTGTCTTGAGTGTGCCGTTGAAGGAGCCGGCGCCGTAGTTGGGCATGTCGGAGAAGTCGCTCGTCTCGGGAAATGCGGCGAAGAAGCGCCGGCGTACCTCGACAAGGTAGCCAAAGGGCACGCGGCGGCCAAGCGAGGCGTCGGCAATGACGAGGAACGTCAAGCCACCGGCGGCTGGGTGATCGGGGTGCTCGGAGGGAGCCTCTGCAATGTAGTGAATTTGATGGCTGCCGTGGGTGTAGGTGAGCTTTTGCGGCTTGGTGTGCTCAATCTTGGGGAGGATCAGAGAGGCGAGAGACGAGGTTTGCGACGAGGCCGAGGTTGTGCATTCTGACAGGATGGTCGTCTTGTGTGCGATGCAGGAACTGCGCAGACAGAGATGATAGTGTTAGTATTGCGAGCCGTCACCTGCGTGAGGCTTGGACTGAAGCCTCGTAGAAGGTTGGGGGCCATCCATACTAGAGCAGCGGCGTCGCTGGCGTCGACGAGGAAGCCATAGCTGGCAGACCTTTTGATACTTTGTATATGCGGAGTTTGCTGCGACGAAAAGGTTTTCTTGACTGTATGCGATAATCTCAGAAAGCCAGCAGCAGTGAGAAAGAATGCTGAATAAGGTGGTATGAGGAGTCAAAGACGTTGAGGAAGCGCTGCGACGCCAATGACGCAGACACTGTAGGTAGGGATAAGGAAACACGTGCGTAATAAAGCGGCGGAGAGCTCTGTAGCGCCCGTGTATTTAGCAGGTGCCACAGCGATTGAACGTCTGGATGAGCAAGCTGACAGTGGCATATGCGCTATAATTTGTTTTGTAGCAACCTTCAGCCAGTGGCGTTAATTGCTTGCCTGGAATCAGCCACAGAAAGAGCGGGTCACTGTGGCGTCTTGGCCACAAAGGGGTGCGACTCGCTCATCTAGCCAAGTTTGCATGTAAATTTCCAAGCCCAAAATTTTTGATATCATATTCGCAAAGGGGCAAACGACAGGAACCAGCCTGTCTGTCAACTCACAAAACGAAACCGACTGCTCAGATTTCAAGGAGATGACGCAAATATACTAGGACGCCTTGGCTATGATACCTGTTGTCTGCAGACGGGCTCGCGGCGTCCAGACCCCGGTCGTAGTCTGCAAGAGACTATTGTCAACCAGCGCGCCACTGCATAGAGAACGACAAAAGTCAAGGCCGCTTCGCGCCGTCGGCGAAAGGACGCCCGGCAAGAAGCTGCGACAGAGGTTGCATGAACATGGGAAGCCCCAGTCAAGAGCTGATTCGGTATGCGCTCTCTACCTAGCCTCTTTAACCTCAAGCGGAAGCCACTCGACTCACATTATACATGAACCTGCTGAATAGATTGGCCAAGGCCATGATCCACGCTCAAGGCTCATTTTAGATAATGACAAAAAGTATAAAGGTAAACATGCCGTATTTCGATCTACCGTACTCCATCGCTTGCAGTATGTGCTGCAGCAGCAGCTCGACTCGGCCCAATTCGGGCAAGGTGGCATCAGCGAGGATGAGCTGCGCCGGCAGGGCTCCGAGTTCATGAACGCCATTGACGAGGCCTTTGCGCTCGCTGAGACCAACATTACTCGTCGTGATAAGAACCCGCTCTTCTGGAACCTGCGCGACGCCTTTATCCAAAGGGACGTCAAGGGCCTGCAAAAGGAGATTCGGTATGCCTTTCAGTCCTTTGTCACCCACAAGCGCTTCTCCAAAGGCGTCGAGGAGAGCCAGGCCAACATTCTCAATCTGCGCTTCCCACATGAGTGGTTCCCGGCTACGCGCTCGATGCAGCGCAAGATTCACGTCCACGTCGGCCCGACCAACTCAGGCAAGACGTACAATGCGCTCAAGGCGCTGGAAGCCTCCAAGCGCGGCGTCTACGCGGGTCCGCTGAGGCTGCTGGCCGCAGAAGTCTACCACCGACTGCGCGCCAAGAACCTGCCCTGCGCTCTCATCACCGGCGAAGAGGTCCGCATCCCCGAGGACACGGACGAGTACTTTTCCAGCTGCACTGTCGAGATGGTGCCGCTCAACCGAAAATTCGACGTGGCCGTCATTGACGAGATTCAAATGATTGGCAACGAGGAGCGAGGCAATGCATGGACCACTGCCTTTCTCGGAGTGCAGGCCAAGGAGGTACACGTCTGCGGCGAAGAGCGGACCGTGTCGCTGATTGAGAACCTCTGCGCAACAATCGGCGACGAATGCATCGTGCATCGCTACGAGCGGCTCAGCCCCCTGAAAGCAATGTCTACAGCGTTGGAAGGCAAATACAGTCGACTGGAAAAGGGCGACGCCATTGTGGCTTTTAGCCGCCTTTCCCTCCACGCCCTCAAGCGCCAGGTCGAGCAGGAAACCGGTCGCAGATGCGCCATCATTTACGGCACACTGCCTCCAGAAGTGCGCGTGCAGCAGGCGGCGCTTTTCAATGACCCAGACAACGACTACGACTACGTCGTGGCCAGCGACGCCATTGGCATGGGTCTCAACCTCGAAATCAAGCGCGTCATATTCGAGTCAGTGCACAAATTCGACGGCGTTCAGCATCGCATGCTGAGCGTGCCCGAGTTCAAGCAAATTGGCGGCCGCGCCGGCCGCTACCGCTCCGCTCAGGCGGCGCAGGTCGGCGAGGGCAGCGTCGCCGATCCGGCTCAGAACGTGGAGCAAAAGGTCGGCTATGTGACGGCCATGGACCGGCAAGATGTGCGCTCCATCACAAGGGCCTTTCAGCACGACGTTGAGGACATTCAGCACGCCTACATCCAGCCCCCGCCGAGCGTGGTTGAGCGTTTCGCGTCCTACTTCCCTCCCGACACACCCCTGTCCTTTATCCTCACGCGCATCAAGGCGGCGGCCAGCGTCAGCCCACTCTTTCGCCTCAACATTAGCAGCTCGGCGCTCGAGATTGCCGACATCATCCAGGACCTCCCTCTGTCAATCTACGACCGGCAGAGCATCTGCCACATGCCCATTTCGCTCTCAAGCGAGGGCTCCATCGCCGCGCTCCGCGCCATGGCCCGCGTCATTGCCCACAACGAGGCCGGCGAGCTGCTATCCATCAAGGAGATACCCCTCGAGGTCCTCGATCTCCCGTTCACGCAGCTCTCGGGCAAAGAGGCCACCGAGTACCTCTACAAGCTCGAGTCGCTGCACATGGCCCTCAACGGCTACATCTGGCTCTCGTACCGCTTCACCGGCATGTTTCGCAGCATCGACCTCGCCTTTCACGTGCGCGGCCTCGTCGAAGCCAAGCTGATTGACGCGCTGGAGAAGCTCAACTTCACCGACGAGCAGCTGCTGTCGCAGCGACAGAGGAAGAGACGCCAGGCAAAGGTAGCCCAGCTGCGCGGGAGGGTGGTGGCCAAGGCGGACATTGACGCCACCAACGACAGCGCCAATCTGGGCCTCTCGGCGTCCAAGAAGGCGGCGGCGAAGCAGCGGGAGGAGGTGGCCGTGTAACATGTACAACAAACATTGTTGTATTATAGGGAACAAAAAACAAAGGCGCGCTTCTTGTATGATGGATTTAGCGGCCACGCTGTTGCTGAGCAGCATGTACAACACACCAGGTAGAAGCATTAAGACAGGAGCCATTCAATTATTATGTACGAATTGGAAAATTGTGGGCGAACCCCAACTAATAAATGAATTGATCGACTAAATAACAAATCAAGCTCATCGTATAAATGCCATTATAGTATATTCGCTTTTCAGATTCATGCTGTCGGGTCTGACCACCCTCGAGTGTGCGCTCATAGTCGTCAAGGTAGGAGCTGCTGCCAATGCCATCCGGGGTCGTCGTTGGCGTTGTTGTCGTCGTCGTCGTTGCCGTCGTCGTCATCGTCGTTGTCGTCGTCGTTGTCGTCGCTGGCACAAGACTCGCGCGCAAAGAGCTGCCCCTCGTCGCTGAGAAGACTTCGCTGAGACTACCGGGCCTTGTACACTGCCGCCGAGCATGGACCGTTGCAAGTTCGCAGTTGCATTTGGACGAGGCGAGGCGGCCGGGGTTTCAAGTCCCGTAATACATTTGTAGTTTCCTCGCTTCCCTTTTCTGACATGTCCAACATAGAAAAGTCCGTGCTGTAGCATCTTGTGCACCACGGGCCAGCAAAAGACCTCAACCTCCCTAGGGAATGCCCTTTATCTATGCGTCTATGTCGCCGCCTATGTCGCGGCAAGGAAAGCACCAACATGATGCATGTGTTTCTCGCGTTGATCAACGTGAGAAAAGTGTGCCGCGTTGTCTAGCGTCACCCACTTGACATGGCGAATCATGTCGAAAAATGGCTGCATTGCAACGTCCTGAGCCTCATCGTCGGAACCATTGATGAGCAACGTTGGGACCGTAATCTTATGCAATTGCGGCACAATGGTCCAGTCCCTCAACGACCCAGTAATGGCCAGCTCGCTCGGTCCGTACCCAGTATAAGATGAGTACAAAAGTTGGGCAACGGATGATTAGTGACTAAATGCGCTCACATGGTGCTGTATGTCGTGGGATCCGCCGCAAGCCAGTACAGCGCAGCCTGAACCTCGGGAGCAGGCCAAGGTCTCGCAAGACACAGATGACGCTGGTAAAAGACGTCGATGGCTGCTTGGTATTCACTGCTTCCATAGTCGCCCGTCTTGTCGGCCTTGTCGAATTCTGCTCGTTCCGCGTCGGGCATTTTGTTGCGCAAGGCAGTGATGCCAACCCTCCATGTCGCCATGCTCGCAAGACTGCTTGAAATAATGAGGCGTCTCAGATGGGAGCTCGACGCACCAACTGCCCACTCCGCAGCGAGCATGCCACCCCATGAGTGGCCATAGATGTCGACTGGCCGGTCGGCCAATCCCAGGTGCCGCAAGAGATTGTCCAGCTCGGTCTTGAACAATTCGACCGTCCAAAACGCCTGTCGCCATTCTTGTCAGGCAGATGCGTTGATTTGCCGTTGCCAAGCTGATCGTAAAAACGAGGGGTACAGAAAGATCCGCCAGCGGCAGCAGGTAGTCGTGACAAGCGCCCGGACCACCGTGTAAGACGACCAATGGCGTATGGCCCGACTCGAGATCGCCGACGACCCAGTACCATGTTTCGCAAGGCGCCACGCCTGGGATGATGAAGTTGGCTTTACCCTGCGCCATTCGTGGTGAACAATCGATGAGGGAGATTGACAAAGGATGGAACGAAGCACCAGGTGCGAATATTTATCTTTAGAGTGAAGTGGAAAGTGGTTCTCGCACATGTTATGATCAAAGTGGGGGCCTGGTGTATTTAATCAGCCGGCAGAATGATTATACAAGGTGGGATTGGAACGCTGACGAGCTCATCAGTAGCCTCATTAGTCCTGTCGCTGCGTGTGATCATAGAAGTGATTGGCGGTTCCACCCTTTGCTGCACTGCGACACTACGTCCGTTAGAACTAACGCATCTTGTAGTAGGCGCCTCTATTCTCTGTCCGTCTCCTCGCGTACAAGAGAAGGAACACGATCGCGCGTCTGACCTCGCCGCCATGTGCGCCGTATCTTTAGCCCCTGCTAGGTCGCAATATTATTATCACCGAGTAGAAGGGTATGCATTATATTGACATGTATTAGAAGTCTACGACCACCAACATCGATATTGGTAGATGTGTTGAGTTGAAAACGTGAAAATAGGTAGATATATTGCCGTAGAGCTGCCCCAAACGCGACTGTCTTGCGAGGACTGATATACCCTGCGCCACATAGTGGTATCTTGATACTGATTCCATCTCAAAGCTCAAAGCCAAATCGCGCTGCACGAACAGCGGGTGCAAGACTCAGGAACTCCGATCTGGTCATATCCCCCAATTTGTTAGAGTTATAAGTGGTCTTTCGAATCACCTCCCGCTCAGCGTTGGCCCTCGTTTGATTTAGCCCATCCTCAGCTAGGTAAACTGCATCCGAGAACAGGGCGTAGCTATCAGCATTTTCCAGGCTCGCATCCTTGTCGAGGGTTGTCGAGGCATATAGACCGTATTTGATATCCCTAGTAGCCTTGACAAAAGATAAATGAGTCATTTCGTGAACGATAGTGTGAGTAACTGAGGATATCTCGTTGATATCCGGAAGAATAGGTTGGAAATAGCCTCTCTTGCAAAATAACAAGTGACCTGGGTCTGATTCGAGCATTACAGCAGCAAATGCATTTCCGCACTGCGAATGGTTGCAAGTAACATAAAATCGTGAATTGTTGAAGTCGCACATGGCAGCAACTTTAGCGAAGGTATCGGCGACAGAGTTCCTGGTCTCCTGGCTCGAGTCCTTGAAATAGGCCTCCATTCGGTCAGCTGAACCGCTCAAGGCAGCTTGCCGCGCCGCTGTGGCTTGGGAGGCACAGCCAGTAATGCCTTCCTTGAGCACGCTCAGATAATCTGGAGAGCATTTATGGACCCTTTCTTCAAAGGCTTCCGGCAGTGGGGGAAAAAACTCATGATAGATCAAGGCGAAGTCCAACTTGTATGGGATCTTGTGGACTAGCGTTGTACTCCCAACCTCAGCAGCATGAATAGTAGCTTCGATAAAGAGAACAGAGGTTTCATTACCGCAGAACCTATATGCATCACGAACATCAAGCAAGTCGATAGTTGTAGTGATGTTTCCGTATGCTGGCATAAGCTGAAACTCAGAGTCATCTCTTGCGTTGGTATGTGGCGGGGTCCAGCTGTCAAAGAATCCCACCGAGCAGGCTGCACAACGAGTAAGTATTAATCACCTGTCGTTACTGCACGGAAGAAATGAATACCTGGTCCGCCAAGGCGCATTGATTCTAGGCGGTTATCATCAAGAATGCTGCCGGATTTGAGGATATTAAAAGCCTTTGGGCTTTTGTTCTCAATGGTTATGTCAAGCCTTGTCCATGTATCCGGCTTGGCTCGAACATCAAGGCTGGCGGGCCAGTCATTCGGCACAGCAGGAATGGTAGCGGCTAGTGCCAGCGGTGCAAAAACCGCTAGCAGCTTCATGCTGAATGAAAAATCAGCACAGGTGAGGCTATGAATCAAAAAATTTTGAGAAGAAGAAGAAGAAGAAGAAGAAGAAGAAGAAGAAGAAGAAGAAGAAGAAGCTTGAGGTGATTTTGAGCTAATGGTCAGAGTTCAAACTGACTTGGTCGTTGATGTCCGAATAGGGCAAATATGGACGTCTTTATATGTAGATAATCGCGGATAGATAGTTCATAACATGATTCAGACCATCGCGATATCAGCTGAGGCATTATTTAGTCTCATTTTAGAGTGAACTATCTAACACATGTAAATGTCTAGGAGGTAGATAGAGATGGGCAAGCTTTTACGCGTGATGCAGACAATCTAGCCTGCATGCTAATATAAAAGTAACTTTAAAGTTATGGCGCAATAAAGTGTTGAGTCGTGACAGGCTCCCCACTTTGAGTGTCTGTAACTCAAACATATATACAGGCAATAAGAAAAAGGCGAGCCAGCGTACTTTGACAGGCAACGCTGTGTTACGAAAGTAATCTCCTTTGGCTTGACGTGGGATTACCGAGTTTCTCAAAGTATATTGTTAATACCTACTAATAAATGCGGGATAACCGCGCTGATATATACTGCTTGCGCGGGGAAATACAGGCCAGGTGATATATAGCACGGCATACATGCATCTCCTTATGAACTGAAAGTTTTTCCTGTTAATATAATAGCAAGAGTGTTATTAGTATTCGCACGGATATAAACCTCTAATGGCACGGGGTTGTTTCACTATTTTGGGGTTTCCGACTAGTTTAGGACTGAACTAGTTGTAGCCTATTCCCGTGCGACTAGCCTGCAATAGTTAAGTCTAGTCTAACGAGGAACGCTTCAAGGCGAGTAATGTCTACCTGAAGAGGCAAGCAGAGATTTTGCAAAAGAACTTATATACTGCCTAGAAGCGCTTGACGCTTACTCGATCAAGGATAGACATGGGGAGACCAATAGCTATCTCCACCGTATTAAGGTAGTAAGTACCCCCTAAGTCATATGTCTGCAGCCAGGCGCAGTAAACGGTGGAGTATTTTCTTTTGCAATCCCCGTAATCATATAAATAACGAAGAAAGCTATCGCATATATAAACACGAGGTGGAAAGACTTTTCTTGATGGAAAGTCAGTCGATATTAGAGACCTAATTAAACCACATACAGGCGTAGACCGAGGGATGATACTGCTTATACTCGAGAAACATAATTTAAAAGTCAACAGGCTTTTCGTCATTCTATAAAACGATATCCGCGATGACTAATAATGCTCCGGTCGCTGTAAATAGTAATCTAAACATTTCACATATCTTAAGCTAGCTAGTTATTAAGGCTAATTTACACGAGATGTTGTGAGATGGTAGAGGAAAGCGAGACAGAGGCACTTAGAGAACGATAAAAAAACTAGTATAAAATAGTCAAATATGCACCTTTGCATGACTAGTGAGACCTATTGGCTGGAAGCCACCAGAGAAATAGAATAGTGTGGAATTTATTATAGTTATTGAGACACCCTCTTTGTGGCGAATGCATTCAATGGTAGAGATGTAATCCAGCTAATATCTGCGATACTCGTGTTGCGCCAGAAGGTGCCTTGCGTTGTGACAATTGTAGATGGAGTCGGGTACAGGCATACAGGCAGCGAATCACGGCATTACTGGCATCATATTGATATCAAAGCCGGCAGTGGGCCAATTGGTTCGGCCCTTTGGGAGATAGTTCAAAAGGTTTCGTAACGTCCAATTAGCATACCCAATGTGCCTCTTCATCCACGATCGTTCCCTGTTGACCATTCTACCAAGCCGCTACGGATGCAGTGCCAACGATCTTCCTTGGCGGGTCTACTTAGTATGGCTAATCTTGCTTGGTCAATTTCATCCTCAAAGCACTGTCAATCTGGCGTACGAAGCGAAGCGAGGGAACTCAAGAGATGGGCGTCACGAGCAATAAAGCAATCGTCGGTTGGGTTGGTGCGTCTAGGCTGCGATGCGGAAGCGAAGTGTTCATATTAGCTGGCAACTGGTCAGCTGGGTAGTCGCAGAGACTGAGCCAGCATGCGCGGCACAGCACGTAAGCCAGCAGTTAGCTAACTAGCCAGTGTCCCCGTCGTTTGTGGAATACTAGCAATATACCAGGGTGCATGTGCAACGTACTTGCTGCAGGGGCTTTGACTCGAGGCCGCCAAAAGGGACGTGGGGGCGCGTGGGGGCGCATGTCCATACGAACAAGTCGAGACAACAACGCTAGCGGCTCATGACTTTTCCTCCACGTCTGCCCGCGCCTGCCACGTCGTCTCATCCCGTTGACTCCTACGATGTTAACCCTGCCTTCCTGGGCTTTAGGCTGCTGCTTATGAGCTGCCTAACATGCAAGCACTGGAACATGGCGACACGACACGGAAGCAACACGCATCACGACTCGTACGTTTTTGAATCGTCTGTCTTTCCTCAAGAACTTTTGTCTTGAGGAAGCCGTAAAGGCTTTGTCGACGCTTCAACAGTCCTCGGCCCGTCACCACTATACTCAGTTGAGACCAACACACTACAAGATGGCGTCATTCGATTCTACTACATGGGAATCTATTCAATAGTTGAGATGCTAGCCACCCCTCCCTAAAGGGCCATCAGTCACGATTTTGGTTACATTCACGCCACCCGCATAGTTCTTGCTTTTGTCCACTGCTGAATCACGTTAAAGTCGTGGCAATGATGGACGACTTCGGCTACCTCTTTAGCCTCACCATCGCCGACCGTGTAAAGGTGAGAGGAGTTATATCAATGTTACACTAGAGAGGGAAGGTAGCAAAGTTAGTAGTGTATGGCTAGAAAAAAGTAGTATGGCTTTTTATACCATTAGACTTTGCCTGATCATAAGTTATCAATACAGTAATCAATATGTGTAATACCATTATGATTACTAACATCTGTTTAGTCTACGTCATACAAAGCCCCTTTCTTACTTGGCTCTAGATGGCTGTCTTAGAGTCGTATAGTTGCGATCTGCAGTGGAGTGAGGAACGTACTAGACAGTGTAGTTGATGGAAGACTGATAGGGAGATTATATAATGGTTGGTGTCGTTAGGAATGGGAAGTGTTTTATTGACCATTGGCCGAGCTTCATCAATCGAACTGCGAGACGTCCCAACTGATTGATTAGAATGCAATCACGTATTGTCAGTATGACACATCTTACAATTAATAGGTCTGACCATAGCTGGTGATTTGCCTTCGTTAGACGTCCCTGTTTTCAGGTCATCGGTGACTCCTTTTGAACATCCCCTCCGTGCGAAGACGGTGGGAAGTGAAACAAAGGTAACTCAACTCTGCTGAATGGTAAAATGTCCCAGCAACTACCAAGCAGAAACTCAACCACCGACAGACTATTCCGCCCGACGCAGCTACCTCTGTCCCGAACGCGATGGGAAAAGGCCTTGCTACGCCGGCAAGGTCCGTTACGCGCTGGTGGCGTCAGCTGAAAAGGTCCTGCTTTGCCAGCCGCAACAGCCAGCCGCAGACTTGACACGGGATAAAAGCCACTTGAAGAGCGCCACATCACATCACTGTTTTCCTATCCTCACCAGCTATCTTTCCTCAAGTATACAATGTACCGATTTCTTAAGACGGGGGATGCAGCCCAGCCAACAAAGTTTGGTAACGATTATAGATACATGCTCCCACCCAATAAGGGTGAACTAGGAGAAAAGCTAAAAGTCTACTAATAGGTATAGATCACAATTTAGTCGCAGCTATATATTATAACGGACAAGCCAGTCTGTTTTTCACAGTTATAACGCAATCGTCACCCGTGACGAAGCAAGGCTGCCTAGTATCCGTGGTAGCATCGCAAAGCGACAGAATTTAGGTTACATCGCCAAGACAGCTGAGCTGCAATGCCCATGCATGGTGCAGACCTCGCTCACACCAGCGAATTGTAGTAGCGTACCTTGGCCGCCCATGCCTAAAGCCAAAGTTCGCGAGGCTGACTCAGAGACATACTGGACGCAATCGCGAGACTGAGGGTTTTGCACATTGTTTACCATGGTTGCCTTACATATACCGAGCGTTGTCCCGCAAGCAGTGTATTCACGTCTACTACGTAACTGCAAGCGTAGTGCACCGTGAAAACTCCCAGCCTGAAATACTTTCAATCTTAGTACGAAGTCGTGGAGGCCAACATTCACCACATTTACAGAATACGCCAACTCCCTGTTTGCAGTCAAAATGGTTGCCATAGCTAGCGGGCTCTGGTGGGATTATTCCAAGTCGTCTGTCTCGGCTGCAACTCTCACTCTCTCCCTGAACTCAGGCAATCTTCTTCTCTCAGCCCTTGTCTTTCTCGTTACTGTGGCCGGGAAGTGCACCTGGAACATCACGGCCTTCATCCTGCATTCTCTCAAGACGAGGCACGGAAAAGAATCCGCGTCTGCTCTTGATCTTGCGCATCAGGTCACGCTGCGGAATTCTGGCGGTTCACTCAATACTCTGTTCGAGATACTCAAGATTCATAAAGCATGGTCAACGCATCGGCCGCCTCAGCTGCTGAAGAAAACGTGTACGATAGCCATCCCGGCACTGATTATGGTGATCGCGTTTGCGGTTGCTTCAGTTCTCACCTCGAGTGTTGCAAATAAAGCATACGGCACCAGTGTAGCAAGACTCAAGGAGAACAATTGTGGATTCTGGCGGTTCAACACCACCACCGACCTTGGATTTGCCGCGGCATTGTCTAAAAATGTAAATGACACCAGCCTCGCCCGCAACTACGTCAGAAACTTTTACGCCAATACCTCCGAGTCGTTAACTGCCAGATCGCTATTCGTGCGAGACAAGCTACCTTACAACGTCAGTACTACAGCCGCTTGCCCTATCCCGGCTGCCGACCGATGCCGTCCTGGCCCCAAAACGGCGTATAGAGTGGCTACCGCGTTGTTAGACTCACACAAGATGCTAGGCATCAATGCCAAGGCCAGTGATCGCGTGAGAGTGCAGATCAATGTGACTTGCTCCCCGGTGACGCCGAGAGATTATATTCAGGTGTCCGAGGTAAACAATGCTTCGTTTCTCGATTTTTTTCTTGGAGAAATTTTAGACGGCAGTTCGAATATTACTTATCGGTACAACATCGACACGGAGCGGTCTGGCGTTGGCTACATGATAGCGTGAGATGTTTCCATTTCTATACCTTATATGCAAAGTAGTGCTATACTAATCAACCCAAAGTTCCCGCCACGCATATGCCAACAGCGACATTGAGAGCAAAGAGTGGGATCCAATTCCAGAGTTTCATAGACCTGATGCCGACGTGAGCATCTACTTTCTCAGTCAGAATGCCGTCGCCTACTTGGCACCAGTTTATGACACTTGGTTCTCGGCTAACGGGTCAAACTCGTTGCCTTTACCCAGCGGCAAGAATCTATCGCGTCGCGACTATCTTGTGAACACGATGGTCTGTGCAGAACAATACGTCATGTGCAACCCATCCACCTCGCTATGCACTTCACCTACGGGCTTCTATCCGCTACGGAGAGCAGTTCTTGAGGACAACATCCTGGATTTGAACCTCGCGCAGGGTGTCACAGCCAGCAGGATACTCTTGGCCTTCTCCAGCGTAAGCACATTCCTAGTTGTGCAGCGTATTGGTGTGGCGGCATTGTGGGCCAACGATCGCGTCTCATCGGGCAACACATCTCCAGGTCTTCCGCCTAACTAACCAGTGGCAGGTTGAGGTGCTTGGCTGGTTTCAGACCGTCCTCGCCGGCCTGCAAGCACAAATAGTGGACTTTGCGTCCAACGATAATGGCCTCCGTCCCTATACAACGCCGCAGACACACTTTAGCTCGCGAGATCGAGGAAGCGTTACGGCAGTGCGGGATCAATGCGGAAATCAACTTGTGCAGACGGCAGGGGAAGTGCAGAACTTTAACTTTGCTGGCGTCATGATCATTGTGTGCATCAGCACTATATTGATTCTGATAGACCTGTCACTCGAGTCGATTATTAACTACGCCACCCGGCGACGAGAATGGGAATCTGCATCCAAGAGAGCACGACAGGCAGATAACAAGCTCCACCTCCTGCGCATGGCTCTTGGTCCAGTCAAAAATGGGCATGCTTGGGAGCGTGGAACTTTTGATATTCCAATCATTGCCACATCCGCGGAGTTTCACAGGCCAATCGAGTCTGGCGATTTAAACTCCTATGTTAGGACTTCAAATCTTGCAAAGGATAACTTGGAGATTCCTGGGAAGACCTCTTCCTAGCCGTTATTAAGTAGTGAAGCCCGACTTGTATTGCCTCTGTTAGCTACTTTGCCTAATCTTTTATGTATTTATTACCACTTGGCAGCAAACAAGTCCCCTGCCTCACAACATCAAATGCTCAACCAGATCGGGCGCCTCGCAAGCCTCGCCTCGCCTCCAAGGTACGCAGAAAACTCACGACGCCGCATCTCAGGGCCTTGGGAGTCGATTTCGCCATCGCCCACCGAAACACATACTGTGATACCACTGCTATCAGATTTTCTGCATTCGCCGTTACGCTTGACCCTGTCTCTTTTCATTCCTTCGCCTTCGGCCTTAGGGTGTAAGCCTGGCACGAGCCGAACGCTGAATGTTCGGCGTTGGGTGGGGACGTAGACAGCGGCTTTAAGGGCAGTCAGCAGCTCGTCTTAACACCGGCATCGTTGAGCCGTCAAAAATGACAACTGGATGGCGACAGAATGCACTTCAAGGAAGTGCATGCGGCCTGCTGTCTGATGTCATTAATTCCTTTTCAGTCCGCCCACGTCGCGCTCAACCTCGGCACAGTGTGTGCCGGTGCGACTTGCATCAAGATATGTAAACATGCACTTGGGTGATCAATTTGCAATCTTCTCGTTTCCTCTCACTTAATGAAGACGGTGGTCAGAACAATATCTCAATACAGAGAATAATACCGGATTTTCTCTCCCATATGAAGAACAGCCACAATGTCGGCTGCCGCCAAGACACAACGCCTCCTCCGCCTCACCATCAAGCTCTACAGAGGCCCTCAGCGCCCTGGTGGTGAGGGCCACGACTTTGCCAGAGACTACGTTGTCAAGGTCTCCAAGCTTCATGCCAAGCACGGCATCACCATGTACCAGCAGGTAGGTGGCCACTGCCTGCCAGCAGCAACTCTCCACGGTCGCGATCGCTGACAAGTCGTCTCTTCTCCCAGTGCTACTCTCCTCCCGGATACCGCGCGATTGCTGATGCCATGAACCGTCGCAACAACCGTGGCTGGGTCATTGACGTGAGTCACTGCCTCAGTTAGCTCCCCATGGTCACGGCGCAGTCAGACAGCTAACCTCGTCCAGGACCACGATGTCACGGTCGAGTTCTACTTCCGAAGCTTCGCCGAGCTCAATAGAGTCAACAGCGACCCCGAGTTCCAGGAGCCCCAGGCCTTGGAGGAGCCCTACGTGAACCGCGTCCACACGGTCGTCTCCCTCGCCTGGGTTGAGCAGTACGTCGCTGACGGCAAGGTCGTCAACATTGACAACGACAAGTCTACCTACCCGTCTTGGGAGGAGCTTGCGGACCTGTCGGACACTTTAGGCACTGACGCCTCTACGCTTACTAAACTATAAAACGGTATATATTACTCCGCGGGACCAACTTTTTTATGTCCTCGTTCTCGAGGTGGACGACGCTGCTGGGATGTGCTGTGCTGGCTGTGGCGCTGGTCGTTGTCATCAGTACACGACGCAACCCCTACAGCAAGAACTTCGTGAGCCTTCGCCTCGGTATGACTAGCAAGTACTAATGATAGTGCTCTGACTACTGTAAGGCGAGAACTTACCCTAAGCTACATGCTAGTCTACACCATGACTAATTAAAAAAGAACGTTGTATTATAGAGATGCTTCCTTTGGGAGTCTTGCAGTCCGTGTGTAATCCCGCTATGATATCCTACCACCGTTGACGATTCCTTTATATTGAAAATCGCCCAAGTTGTTACCGTCCTTCATAAGGCCGTCAAAGTCTTCTAATTCGTCTGAATGGACTCTACTTTCCCAGACGCAAAGGCCGTGTAAGTCGAGCCATTTGACTAGGATCTGCTGCGTCTCCATGGCATCCCCATCCGCCACCAGTAAGATAGACTGCCCGTCCCGGACGGCCTTCTCAAACGAGTCCTCCGCAAGTTCTTCATACGGTGGACTGCCCTCCCTGTCGGCAATCTCCCGGCGCTCGGCGTCCTCGATGATGTTTGCGGTCTGCTGGTCCACCAGCTGCGGCAGCCGGAGGAGCAGTTGCGCCGTGTCAAGGCCGTCGTATAACGCGCGGTCGTTGAGCTCGCGGTCCTTGATGATATGAGGCTGCACCAGCGCGTCGTAGGCCTTTTCGAGGTCCGCGCCATAGTGAGTGCGCACCATGATTGGGTACCACGTATTGTGTTGGCTGGCCAGTGAGTTTCGCTCCCAAACAGTCTGGAAGGGGGCCAGGCACCGGGCAACTGCCTTTTCGGGGGGGCCCCCGCCACCGGTAGATTGCACCCTGTCCTCGGTATTTATGGCCTCGGCGTGATACGGCTACCGAGTTGGTTCCTTTTGGTTAGCCGTGGATTTCCCTGTAGGATCCGCCGCAGCGTGGCGGTGATGTTTGCAGTCTTACCACGCGCTCCCGCCGGCCGAGCTGCAGGTACGCAAGGACAAGTCTCTGCCACTGCTCTCCATCATCTGCGGCGGGCCGGGTAAAGTCCCAGTGTTTCTGCACGTGCGGAAATAAGAAAATCAGCGCGCGAGAACGGTGGGCGTCGGGGCGGCGCGTGAGACCTACTATGACGTAGCAATCGAGGGGGTATTCGCCATAACGAGGCTTCGGCTCGGAGTCATTGTCCATCTTGAACAGTATGATGGGCTGCTCACATATGTTGAGAAGCCTGCTTTCAATTGAGACGGCCGTGTTTAGACAGTAAACACAAGACCCCTGTGCACGGAAACTGGACGCAGGAAGCTCGCACTGTGCGTGCTATCTCGTGAAGCTCGGAGAGGGAGACTAGGTAGGTGCCGCAGGTCAGATATTTATACGTCGGCTCGTCCGATAGCCTTGGCAGATCCTTGTAGGACTCTAGAACAAGTAGATGAGTAGATTAAGAGCGAAAGGAGAGGAGAATCGCCACTCTATTAACGACTCTCATACTCGCCGGCTCTATAATATATCGAAAAGAGCTATTTATTATAATACAAGTAGTCTAAAAAGTATATATAATCAGCTCAAAGAGCTATAATTAGCTAAAGGAATAGGTTAAATATAAACAATTAATTATATAGAATAGCTACTAGCTAGTATATATAATTTTATATAATAGTAATTTAATTTTAGATATATAATGAAGAAAAAGAAATTAGATAATATTAAACTTAAGAACTTACTAGATATAAAAACTCTTTTATATAAAATTACTTATTAATATAGTTATTTGTTAATACATAATTATTAATTATAAGAGTTATTAACTTATAGAGTAAAGTAATAAGTTTATATTAAAGTTGATACTTCTAAATTTACTTATAAAACTTATTTTTATTTTATATCTTTATAAATCAAGATTCAAGGCTAGTATATAATATAGCTTTCCACTTGAGAACGGTCTGGTGACGTTCAGTCGAAACTAGCATCCAAATCGCAAAGCCTGCTTGCATCTACTGAAGGCAGTCTTCAAAGTGATATTGTTCGCCTGCAGGAACTACAGTGACCAATCGGGGCTGTTGCCTATGTGACGTTGACAATCCCGTCTTTGGCGACATGACCGTTGTCAGATTACAGGCTATGCGGACACTCTTCCGCAACGCCAGTGCCGTCCTGTGGGTAGCTTCGGGCGCGGTGGCAAGAATCAAATGGTCAACGTGACTGTTAGCTTGGGACGCACGCTGCTGGCTAAGCTAAGCGTAGTGATTTGCGGCTCCAGTTCCTTGATGTTGATGAGCCCTCATCGCTCGAGCCATCTCTGCTGGCGACCCTCCTACTGAGACGCACCAGAATAGACCAGCCCAACCCGAACGAGATACTCTGGACTCACGAGCCTCATCTGGCACTCAGAGATGGTACTCTCTATATTCCCAGAGTGCTACTTCTTGATGGCATCAACAACCAGTCGACAACGAAGAACGGCGACTCCGCGCTTCCGGATACGGGGATCGAAGGAGCCGAAGAAGCTAATGTCGAGTAGCCCATCAACGGAGCTTGCACAAACGGAGCTCATATTGATAGTACTCAGACCAACGGCACTCAACCCAACGGCACTCACACGAATGGAACTCACGCCAATGGTACTCATCATACCAATGGGGCTTATGCCAATGGTGAACAAACTAACGGCACCAGTCTTGTCGAGCGAAAGGGTCTGTTGCCGATGCTCTGGAAGTATATGGGCAGATAGTAGAGGGTGACAAAGTACGCGCCGGCAAAGAAGAAGCCCCATAGGCCGCTGGCCCAGACGGTGCGCTTAGCCATGATGCACGGCGTCAGCATGGCGCGTTCGCCCTGCAAGATTTGGCAGCGAGCGCGGCGCAGATGGCGACGAAGCCGACAACGAGTCCGATTACGATGCCGGAGCTCCACGCGTGGCTTACACCGGCGTACTGGAGAGGCAGGATGATGCAGGCCAGCGCGGCCATGATGAGGACCGTCGCGATCGGGTCCATGTGCAGAAGTTTATCCTTGAGGGTAGCCTCGGACTTTGGCGGTTTTCGGGGTCTTGAAGGAGAGCATAATGACAGCGGCGGCGACTGCACCGATAGGGCAGCGTGTACAGCTCGTGATTGCCAGATTACCACCACACACTTTCGAAGCATTCCGTCGCTTTCGAGAATGCTAGTCGCGATTTCTTAGCATACTCTCCGACGTCTCCGCATAGAATAAGTCCGTCGCCTGAATGCGGCGTCAACTTTGACCAGGCTGTTTTGTTGTCGGCGTAGTTGAGATGGATGTCGGCTATGGCGTATAGCTTGCCTGTGGGCTTGTCCGAGGTGAGCATTGAGTTTTCCATCAAGCGCGTCACTCTGTGCAGGGAGTTGGGAACCTTCAGGTTCGGCGACCATCATGGCGAAGTTGTGCGCTGACGTTTGATGACGAGACAGTCAGTATCGGGATGCCCCCGGCGGCCCCCCTACATTCGCGCCCGGGCGCGGCCTTAGAATTCCGCGCCTACATTAACAGAAAGGAGACATTTATTTCACCTTCTAGTATACCACTAGGATTTAGTAATATAGTAACTTAGTAGTATCTGCTTCTACTAAACTATCGTGAGTAGACTAGCTTATATCCTCATGCTAATTTATGATGATACTATCACCGTTAGTGATACCCTCGTAATAGAAATCACTTAAGGAGAATCCGTCCGCCATGAGACCGGTGAAGCCCAGCAAGTTATCCGGCTTAAGCCGCGTCTCCCATACACAGTGGCCCCGCAAATCAAGCCACTTAATCTTAAGCTGCTGTTCTTTCATTGCCTCTTTGTCTGCCACGATTAAAATAACGTGCCCGTCGCGTGCGGCCTTTTCAAAGGAACCCTTAGCTAATTCTTCATACGGTGGACTGCCCTCCCTATTAAACTGCTCTATATCTTCAGCGTCCTCGATAATAGGTATATACGGCTGATCTGGGAGCTGCGGCAAGCGTAAGAGGATCTGCTCCGTGTTGAGACCCTCGTAAAGGGCGCGGTCGTTAAGCTCACACACCTGTATGGCGTGCTCCTGTAGCAGTGACGCGTAGGCTATCTCGAGATCCTCGCCGTAATACGTCCGCACCATCGGTGGAGCTGTGTTGGTATTGCAGGTAAATAAGGACGATCGTTCCTGCGCCGTTTGAAAGCGAGCCAGACATCGGGTAATCAACTCTGCCGGAGGCTGCTCGTCACCACTAAAGCGAACAGTCCTGGCATGGTACGGCTGGGTAGCGGTTGGTCAGCCTATATGTGGAAGCATGAGGAGTCAAAGGAGAATGAAGCAAGGCTCTCCCTGGTCATCGATGAAAGAAGACTTGCTCGGCTCTTACAACTCGTTCTCGTCGGCTCAGGTCCAGGTACGCCCGAATAAGGTTCTTCCACTGCTCGGCATCTGCCTCGACAGGCTGGTCAAAGTCCCATTGCTCCTACAGTCGCAGGCAATAAATTAGAAAATCTAGTACAGTGCAAAAAGAGGTCCCAGGGTGTGTGGCGCACCATAAGATAACAGTCGAGTGAAAGCTCGCCGTAATGGGGGTTCGGTTCTGATTCCTGGTTCATGTTGGATGAGCGTAGGACTGAATTTGGGTAGCCATGCTCGACCCCTCTCTCGTAACCTCAAGAGGGTGCTGCTCTCCAACAAAACCAGCTACACGTGCTACAAATCTACTATATAGTAGTGTAGAGAATATTTACTCTACAGTAATTGGTCACAAGTACTCCGAATACTGGAAGGCAAAAGTGAATATCGACTATATGCATGTTTTCAAACAAAGGAAGCCGAAAGCCTGATTTGACATTGCCTCTCTTTGGCATGAAGTGGCGTAAAAGTGGACGCCGCATTGCAGTCATCGACAAGGCTTGGAACCCAACTCTCTCTGCATCAACGGCGAAATACACGTATCACGCACCCACCTCTCCACATCCTTATGAAGGTGGGTGTGTAGCACGTGTCCCCGTTTCCTTGTTGTCATTTTATCCGAAGGATTCAGAAGGATCGAGGTTCTCATATTATTTGGTAATAGAGCCCGAGTGGGTGTGTGGCACTCGTACTTGTTCAGCACTTTTCCTCGCAGGGTTATTGAAGATCGCCCCGGAAGTTTCATGAACCTGTAAAGCTACATAACCTAAGACTCGTTGCTGTTCTCTAATCAATCAAGCTACATTGTCACGAAAATTATCATCAACATTAACTTGCCAAACATGAAAGCTCAATTGATCGTTGTCTCCCTCCTCGCTTTGGCCATGGCTGTAGCTTTTCCCGCTGGTCGTGAGTCGGATATTGAAGCCTACTTCAAGTAATAAGACTGATGCTTTGAAGGTGCCTCTATCGTCGGAGTCGCTGCTCGTTGGGAGGAGGCGGGCTATGATGGCGACATTGAGAAGTAAGTTCTTGGGAGCACTATTCGTCCCTAACTCGTATGGGATTAAGTAAAAATCGTAGTGGGCTTGGAATTTAGCTGCGTTGCGTTGCCTTCTCAAGGCAAAGACACAAGCGAGTTGTGCATGCGAGTAACTAAGCAGGAATCTTACTGTAATTTTTCGAGAAAACACGAGTGCGCTTTTTTTATTAAGCTTCTTACCCGGTATTAAACGTTTGGTTTAGTCTACTGATAGTTCAAGCTTCCCATGTCCCTTCCTCCGCCCCCCCCCTCCCCAAAGAATACGGCTACGAATCCCGGGTCCCGCGAAGGCAAAGCCCCCACCTCCCGGTATAAATACTCCAGACCTGCCCCAAACTGTACAGCTCATGATCTTCTCTTCTCAGAAGCCGTTACACTGGCCATAGTAGTTATGGTGGCACCGCCCAATTTTGACTGGAGTGCTCCCGCCATTCTGGCGGAAGTCGACGCGATACTTGCCCAAACCACGAGAGTTTGGGATCAGGTAGGCGAAATACCATTGGAAAATGTCACGTTTGAGAATACCATCCTCCCAATTGCACAAGACGAGAATGAACATCTTCGTCGATATTTTGTGGTTGGATGGTTTGCGTCGGTCACCACAAACGACGAGATTCGAGCCGCATCAAATGAGGCTCGGAAAAAGGTGCTTGCCTTTCGCAAATGCCTATGGAAACGAAAAGATATAGCCGAAGCCGTGTTGAAAATTTGGAGCGACCAGCAAAAAGGGTCTCGCCTAGATGCTGAAACCATGATCTATTTGAATGTGCTTCGGCAGGAGTTTGTCAATAGTGGCCTCGCGCTGAAGGATCCCAAATCTGTCTCCAAATTGGCTGATTTAGAGGAAGAGATCAGAGAAGCAGGGTCCGAGTATATGCAAGCGCTGGATGGAAAACAGGGCTTGTGGATGACGATTGACGAGTTGCAAGGAGTGCCAGAATCGGCCGTGCTGAGGTGGGAAGCGGACCAGGACAAACGATTCGTTCCACTGAAAGTTGCGACGTTTGAAATGCTACTCGAGCGTGCCGATCGGGAGGAGACTAGAAAAAAATTCGAAATTGCGTATGATAACCGGGCGAAGAACACGAACCCGGCGCTGCTACATCGCATATTGGTTCTGAGAGATGAGCAGGCTCGGCTTCTAGGATACAAGCACTATGCCGATTGGCACGCAGGGACCCGAATGATGTGTCCCGACCGTGCAGTCGCTTTTCTCAGGGATGCTTCAAAAGTCCTCTCCGGTCCTGTCAAATCTCGCATAGATGCGTTCCTAGGAATCAAGGGTTCTCAGTCCCGTGAAAACAACTCGCCTACTTCTCAGCTGGACAAGATCTACACATGGGACTCAAAATACTATGAGCGACTCTGCCGCCAACAGGAATATGCTGTTGACGAGGCGGCCATACAGCAGTATTTTCCGTTTGATCAAGTGCTGAACCGGGTTCTTCAAATACAAGGAGCAGCCTTTGGATCCAAGTTTGAGAAGGTGAACGCGCAGTATCCAAGAGATGTGTGGCATGAAGACGTCGAAATGTATAAAGTTTGGAAAGCAGAGGGGCAGGAAGAGTTTGTCGGGTATTTCTACGTCGACGCTTACGCAAGAGATCTTAAATTTGGGCATCGCATCAGTACATACTGCCTAGCAAACGTAAGGCAGCCAAAGAAACTGGGCAATATCCACAAGGCTTTGACAACCGAACAGCAACTAACAGCTTCTAGGCCCATCTGGCCTCTGATGGATCAAGGGTCTACCCCAGCTCCGTTTACCTTGCGAATTATGCGAAGCCATCGAGTCCCGACGAGCCTGTGCTTCTGAAATTTAGAGAAGTCGTCTCCTGTTTCCACGAGATTGGGCACTCCTTTCACAATTTTTCGAAAACCACCAAGTTCTGGGTCCTTGGCACTGTGGCCAGAGATTTTGTGGAAACCCCGAGTATCTTGCTCGAGCATTTCTTTTGGCACATGGCTGTAATCCGCTTCCTTTCAGGCCGTCGCACCGCGGACGGCGGGGAAGAAAAGTTACCAGACAGTATTATCGAGCAGCTCATTTCATCGCGCTTTGCCGGAGACATCATGATGAAGAGCCGACTGGTTCGCGACGGCCTCGCGGATCTGCACATGCACATGCCGGAGAACCACGAAGAAGCTGTCACCATGGACCCTGTGCGGTACTATAACCGTATGAGGAGAGAGATATGCCAGCTGGCTGGTCCGGAGGATGCAGGCATGGATCAAGACAGCAGCAAGGCAATCTCACGGTTTAGGTACCCCATTCTTTACGCTGCATCGTACTATGCGTACTTTTTGTGAGTTGCTGAACCAATGCAAACCTGATTCCTTTCTTCGGAGATTTCATCTAATGCACCCACAGGGCTGGCGCCATTAGCTACGATGTGTTCGAAACGAAGTTCCGGCCGTTGATGCCAGCCACTGACGCGGTTACCCTAGAGCAACTCATGAACGCCGAGCTCAAGAAGGAATGTAGGCGCTGGCAGAGAATGATCTTAGAGCCGGGAGGAAGACTAGCTGGCCGCTATATGGAGGCAATAGCGGAATACCTAGGCAGGGAGGCGTCTGTTGATGCATGGATAGGGCAGCTTCAATTAGCTGCTTGATTGTTTAATCGTTCAGGCAATAGTAGTACGTATAACCCATAAATAATATATAAAACTCTATATCTTTTTTATTATAGTTCTAAGTCTAGACCTATATTTAAAGTATATAAGACTAGTAACTTACTTTTACTTCGTTATTCTTAGCTTATTACTAATTTTTTAGTGCTTCATTTGTTTACTCTCGTAATTATTCCAGCTCCCTTTCCACCGCAAAGCGCAGCATCACTGTGATTCAAATTTACGCTTTTCAGCCATCTTGAGCGGCACGCTCGCCCAGTCATCCCACCATTTCTCAGAAGACGGCGGCCAGGTCGCGTCCCATACTTCCTTGTGTATTTTTGAATGTCCAGAGGACGATGCTTGCCTCTGAATTTGGCTCAGGGCCCGCTGCCGGATCATCACGCCCCGCTCTCTCAGTGTTATGTTGCCTGCATCTCTATGGACCGACCATTCTCTGCCGAGCCAGCGTAGCCACCAGCCGAGAGTGGACGATACGCTAAAGCCACAGGGGCGGAGCTCCAGCAGTCTTAGCTGGCTCCCAGCACTGAGCAGTCCAAACATGGTACGAGCCAGGGCTGAGTCTATCGCTGCCTGTCTATAGATACCCTGGATGGAGGAAGCTCTCGTTGGGTCGGTGAGGTCCCTGATATCTGAGAATCGGAACGCAGGGTTGATGTTGCAGAAAAGGTGAAGAGTCAGACTTCTGAGATGCGGTAAAGCACCGATGGAACGATATATTGCTGTTTCCCGTTCGTCGCCAGGAGTCCTGGCTATATGTAGCTCCAGTTCCACAATCCGAAGACACCTCTGCGCGAGTTTACCAGCAGCTGCCATGGAAATAGTAACAGGGGGCTTTCCATCAAGCCTTCCACCATCAAAACATAACTTTTGTAGCGTATCTGCCTGATGTATCGTGATCGCGTAAAATGATTTATCCCGAACGGCTCCTCGAACATGTAGCTCCTGCAAAGGATGAAGGGCAGCAAGCAGCTCAGCGGCTAGGGGATCCGCGTCCGCTTCTCTTTCGCCGAACCTATAAAAGACCCTAACATTGATCTCCAAGGACAAAAGCGCCGTGAACGAGTTTTGGAGGGCCATCTGTGTCAGATGCTTTACTGCTGCTAAGCCGACGCTGGATTTGAGCGCGAGCGACCGTAGCTGCTTGAAATCCGTGCAAGCAGTCCATTGGGTAAGCTTCTCAACCCCGATCGCGTAATCGTACAGTGTTAAATTATGGAGACGTCCTCGCGGTCGATTTCCTGGCAGACCACCACGTTCAGATCGTGGAACCCCCTGAAACGGCGGACGTGGAACCGTCATCATGGGCCCTGGCGTCGCTTGGACAAAAATTGGTAGCAGATAGACATTTTTGAGCCGCGGCGCCAGGCCATTCACCATTTCTATGATAGCTTCTTCGTTGTAGTCCACAGTTTGATGTCCTCTGTATTGGGCGGTGGCGCTCACGATGCTGTAGAGGCAAGGAGATGTTGCCAGCGCAATGTCGTCGGGATGTATGGGCTGCGTATGGAGTCTCGAGTGAATAAGGCTGCGGAGACCAAACTTGTGTATATACAGGCGGCATTCCGGATGATCACTGTGAAGGTGCGATAAGAGGCAGCGCGGAAATGGGCTGGCGCTCGCGAAGACCATGTCCTCGAGCCCAGGAAGCTCTTTGCAAAATTCGATAAGGGGCTGCCACGGTTCCTCACCCGGCCACTGAACTGACAGCGCCATGGGTACCCCTTCCAATGGCCCTTTGCGGTCCATGCCAGTGAGCAGTCTTGGCTCTTCTTCCTCATCTCCGTCGTTTTCCATGAAGATCGGGTGTCCTATCCACTGTGCATTCTGGCGAAGTTGTTTCGGCATGTCTCCCCCGTGAGACTCTTTATCTTCTTCCTCCTGGGATATCGTGTATCCTGTTAATTTAATCACTCGAACAAGTGCCAGGCGCTCATCTCTCTGCGCCGACTGTCGCCAGCTCTGGATATCGCGCCGCATTTTTTGCGGCCCTCGGATTGTTAGGTTTAATTGACGAAATCTTTGAACATCTGCAGCTTTGCAACATCTCTTGCTAGCCAATGCAAATTTTCCAAGGCTGCGTTTCGTTCTTGGCTCATGCTGGGCAAGCTGGTCGCAGATTTTGAGAAGTAGTTCCACAGGCAAGCTTTCGAGCCGAGACTGAGGCAGGAGGGAATCTTTATTGCCTACAAAAGACATTTCCAATGAATCGACAAGAAATTTGAAATCGGAATAGTGAAGACTGGGGATCGACTGTGTATTCCGAAATTATCCAAGGCTGTCTTCGGAAGCAATACAAAACGCTTTTGTCCTGTTGAATCAAGCGCTTGAGCGAACTTGGGGAGTGGGGGAGCGATGCGAGGCAGCGCCAGGCGCTCTTATATGTCTTTGGTCTCGCAGCCTACACGTGCTTGCAAGCATTCTTGCAGCCGCATCGCACGCCGAGCGCTCTCGTACCAAAGACTACCTTCTCAGAATCGGCAAAGAGACACGGCTGCTGAATAGTCCCCCTCGTTTGAAATCTATCTTTGGCATCAACATGCTGATTTACTTAAGCAGCTGCAGGGAACGGCTGTGGACAAATCTTACAAGAATCACAAAATATTACGGGGGTTGCATTATATAAACATTTTAGATTGAATCCCGGACAGATCGCACTTCGGTTTCTGATACGGATAACGGGCTACTTTAGTTCCCCTATGCACAGCGTTTGCGATTGCCAAAGCTAGAGAGACTGGAACTTTTATAGACTGTTGCTTAGGTCGTTTATTTTCCGCGATCTGCTCGTTGATTGGGCTACGGGCTCGCAACCAAGCAACACCTCGATATCCTGGCGGATCTCATCATACTGTGTTCGAATGATCCTTCATTTTTCAGCCGTAGCGCCGCATTGACGAGTCCTGTATTTGATGGTTATTTTAAACACCATGCAGCAGGGAAGGACATAATTTTGTTTACTTCATGGTCTGGAATTGAATTACACCACGTCAGCCGATTGTGATTCGAGTGGGACGTCTTAGTTACCCGCGAGTGGCAAAATGCCGCACAAGCTTTTGCTTCCTCACGAATCTCTTCCTCCTGCATCGTCGACGCGAGCCTTCGAGTTTCTTGCGCTGCGTTTGGCGCGCAGGACCGTGAGATTGGTTTTGTGAGTGTTGTGTTAAAAGCCCAGTAATGCGATTTGCGTTGTCACTGTCAACACAGCCAGAGATTTCCAGAAGTTTCGGAGTCATCAGAAGTCAACCAAGTTATCCGAATCGTTGAGATCATTATATTCATCGGGGTTCCTATTGCGAAAGAGGCAAGCAGTGGAATTTAACGTGCTGATTAAAGACAATATTTGGAATTGTGAGGTGGCTAGCCTCCAAGGCCGTACAAGGCATACTAGTCATTATGCCTGGTGTAATTCAACATGTCTTAATGTGTCTTGAACTGATTTGATCTCTCAAGAGCAAACATGGCATTAGATGGAGCTTCGTTGCTTGAAGCACTTTGAAAGAGTGAAGAAAGATGCGGCCGAATGAACCCCGCATGAGCTTGGTGGGTGGGTTATCGTGTAGTCATGGGTGAGGGGCTTTTTGACCAAAGGTGACTCATGGCAGGAACAGATCACGTGATCATTTGCGCCGGGCCAGAAATATTGGCGGTCAGAGACGAGCCTGGTTGGGCACCTTGCACCAAAGGGAAGTTGGCCGCAAAGGACCGTCACCTCTCGTCACATTGCGTCGCCATAATGTGCTCTGCAGCAGCCTGGCTTCGGGTGTGGCAGGCTATCGACTCACACGAAACTCAATCGAGGACACACTACAGCGAGGCTCGGGCTGAACTTTTTCCAAGACAATCCCGCGCAGCTTTTCGAGATCAGCCCCGTTTGCCTAGCGGCGGCCTGGAGAGGAGATGATCTACTCTCTCATGGCCAAGCTGGAAGGAAAGAACTACCAACTACCTTGTTTCTGCGTGAATTTTCGAGTATTTACTCCGTACTTGTTGGTGATATTGTACTTTTTGTTGCGCGCCCTTTGCGATACAAAAAGGTCAGACACTTTGCGCCATGGCTTGTGACGCGGCAAACATCCCGGTCGCCACCGCGCCGGACGCCGGTGCCACCAATAAATGTTGTATCGGCACGTCTTACCTGGCTGTCCTATCGCGGGCTCAGTCTGGCGGTGTCAGCCCACTTAAACCGTTCGGCGAGGCCCAGAAAGAATAAAAGCGTTTTCCGTCATTTTTCGCAATGTTGGCATTTAACAATGCCGGTCGGCCCCAGACTTGATTTTCGTGCCTTTCCCTCCCTCCCTCCCTCCCTACCGCATTCTCTTCGCTGCCGTCGAACGGGAGTGCCCCTCGACGCAGGAACAGAGTAGGTTTGCCGTTTAGCCCCCCGGAGTCGGACACTGAGGGTGTACGCCGCCAGCTTTACTCATGAGCGGGCAGGTTAGTGGACGCTCCCAGGAGCAGCAGCGCGGGGAGTCATGCAATCCCTGCGCGGTTTCGAGCTGCGCAGATGGGGCCATCGCATCAGAACCACGAGAAACGAGAGTTTTATATGACGAGCATAATGTCGAAGCCGGAATTCTGGAAACTCCTACTGAATCTTCGGCATTGCTGGGAAACACCGACGGCCGATGTGAGCCCGAGGGTGGCGAGCAAAAAAAGGGCCGCGACTGGGATGACCTCCCCGCTCAAGGAGACTCCAGTTGGGCAAGAGAGATCAAGATGGTGCTGAAGAGTTCCCCGCCTCTCGTGCTAACATTCTTTTTACAATTTTCCATCAATGCGACGAGCGTATTTGCCGTCGGCAGACTGGGCAAGCAGCAGCTCGGCGCTGTCGCATGTGAGTCGAACATCTCTCTGTCTTGCCGCAGCGGATTTGACGCATTTAGGTAGATACTAACCGTGTATCTGTATGTAGTGGCGAATATGACTGCGGCCATGACATGCCTTGCGCCATTCATAGGCCTGGCAACCAGCCTCGATACATTGTGCGCGCAGGCTTACGGCGACGGTCGCAAGCACCTGGTCGGCTTGCAGTGCCAGAGATGCTTTTGGTTTTTATGCTGTGCTGCCGTACCCGTGGCGATATTATGGCTATTTTCTGAGCAGATACTCGTGCATATCGTCGACGCAGAAACTGCACGCCTCGCCAGCAGCTATCTCAAAGTCATGATCTTTAGTATCCCGGCGTACATCACCTTTGAAACCGGAAAAAGAATTCTGCAGGCGCAGGGGCTGTTCCGCGAAATTTCCTACATCATTATCATCGTTGCTCCAGTAAACATTCTCATCAACTGGCTTATGGTGTGGAAGCTTGAGCTTGGGTTTATCGGTGCTCCGATTGGTGTCGTCATTTCTAGAAATTTGCTCGCCGCGCTTCTCGTACTCTACATCAAATTCGTCAACGGTTCGCAGTGCTGGGGAGGATTTGACAAAAAGGCATTTGTCAACTGGGGTATCATGGTTCGCCTTGCATTGCCCGGAATGGTCATGGTGCTGGCTGAATGGCTTGCATTCGAGCTCATTACACTCTTGTCAAGCCGCTTCGGTACCGATTACCTCGCCGCGCAGAGCGCCATCTTCACGATTGTTGCGCTTCTGTACCAGATTCCCTTTGCAGTGTCTGTGGCTTCCTCGACACGAATCGCCAGCTTGATTGGTGGTGGTGTAGTTGACTCGGCAAAGGTAGCATCGCAAGTGGTAGGCCACGCCGTCTGTTTTGATCCTATGCAAGCATTGAGGACTAACACATATATTAGTTGGTCATCGTTTCGTGCCTTATTAGCGCACTGAATATTGCACTTTGCATCTCTCTTCGATGGTACATACCCTTGCTTCTCACCCGCGATGAAGCAGTCATCGCCATTGTCGCAACAACCCTTCCTGTCGTAGCTGTCGCTGTTTTCTGGGACGGTGTAAGCGCAGGAGCGCACGGCATCCTCCGCGGCATTGGCAAGCAGTCTATAGGGGGACCGGCGAATATTTTTGGTCACTATGTGATTGCATTACCTACGTCATTGACCCTCGCCTTCCATTTCGATTGGAAAATCAAGGGCATGTGGACAGGCATTACCGGTGGTCTTCTCGTGTAAGCCAATCTCAAGTAATTCGAAGCGAACAAAAACTGATTTGAAACAGCGTTTCTTTGATTGAGTATTTCTACATTCTCAAAGTCAATTGGCAGAAAGCGGCTCTTGAGGCGCGCAGTCGCAACGCTTCAGGCTAGCGGCCCGTTCCGGACGGTGCATGTGTAATTGTTGGACAACATGATATCATGACTAGGGCACTGGCAGTCACGGCTGGTGCATTCAAATGCGCTTTGAACAGCGTTTCGCAAAAAAAGGGGTTGTGATTCGATTGCATCGGGAGCGTACGGTCAAAGAGGTCAAGATGGAGAAAGATTTGAAACATTCGGCACAAGATCGAACGCGCCGAGAATGTAACTTGTGATTACGAGACTGCACATAAGGGACCACACACAAGGGGTAGAAGGCTCCGGATCTGTTTATGCGATAATTCATCTGCGCTATAGTTGAGACTCTATCTACTCTCGTATACCGACCATGTCACTCCACAATACTGCGAATTCAATATGAATGCGACTTTTCTATTTGTTTCTTCTATGAAGTCGTAGGCCAGCATGAATCATGAGCGGGCAGGTCAGTGGACGCCCCCAGGATCAGCAGCGCGGGGAGCCATGGTGTCCCTAACATTAGCTTCAGCTTGGCGTCGGCCAACGAGCAATGTAACTAACTCATCAATGCTCGTGTTTTACCAGGGTGTCGCCGTGTCGGGCGTGACTGGAGAAAGCAATGGCATAAACTAACGAAAGCCACTGCGAATCCAGTCTCCAGTCTGGCTTTTCGTGTAAGCGTCAGCGACCAAGCAGCTCGAGAGCCTGGTCGCGTGTCCTCCATCGTGGGTACCTTGATCGTATTGCCAGCTAGGCCCAGCGTATTACCGGCTGACTTCCAATTTGCCGCACAGTTCGCTGGCAAAAAAGTACGGGAGGAACAACAAGCTCTATTTTAAGTCTCTTCCACGGGCCCCAATTTAATTCCTTTACGGTCCCGCCCAGAATGTGAAACCAAAGTTGATGCCCTCTGTCATGAGTTGCATGCCAAGGACAACGCGTCGCAAATGAATCGGCGCCAATCTTGTCCCAATTTCCAACGCATCCTACCGAACTGCAACGGACAAGATCAAGTCATTTAATCTCTGTGCAAAGGCCAGCAGCTGCCAGCTTGCCCAACGGCCCGGAAACCTCGGCGACAACTGACACGTCCACACACGTCATGGGCGCTGCAAAGGGGGGGCCACTAACATGTATTTAATAACACTGAACCGGACTTTTGTGCGAGAACGGACGGGAATTACTGGCCGGCCATGGGGCGACGCCAAGCCGCTACTCCAGGCTCTCAAGCCGCCTGCTCCAGATGAGAAATCCGGACTTTGCAAGGGGGGTGGTGGACTATGCGGTGGCCGTTTTGGGCGGCGCCGAAGCGGCCCCCGTCTTGGCAAGACCTGTCCTGTCACTTGGAACTCTATAACTAATAAGGGACCAGCGTGCCTTTGCTTGGCTTTTCTTGGATAGTTTCGGTTTGCTCACGCGACATCTTGCCCATCTCTTTCCCAAAAAAAAAAAACCTAAAAAACTTGTCGAGCCCGCCGTTTCGCCATTGACATAACTCGACCACCCCGTTGCACCAATATGAATGGCAGCAGCCACACCCGGTCGACTGGCAATGGCCAATGTTTATCAACGGCGCGGCAATATGCAGTTGCTGCAGGCTTGTTCGCCTCGCGCGCGCCATTGGCTCTGCTCGCGCCCTTTCCCAAAGCAGCAAACCGAAAATTCGCCTTTGCTTTTGTTGCCGTCGCGATAGTCGCCGCCAAGATTATCCACGTCATTGCTCGCGAAAGAGCGCTTCTACGAAGAGACTTGGTAGTATGGATGCTGTCCTTTTTCTTGCAAGACTTTGTGCTGCTCCTGGCGCTTCGATTCCTGACGGAATGGTCGCACAGCAGCTGCCGAAAGAGCCTCTTGTTGCGAATACTGGGCAGGGCGTTGACCTCCATTGCCAGTCTTTTTTCAGCTTTGATTTCGGTCGTCAACATTACTTTTTTCCTCTACGCGAGAGCAGAGGTTCGCTGGCGTGACGTTGCCTTTGCGAGCGATTCGAGCTCTCGTGGTGTCCTCCTCTCCGGTCTCGTGACACTACTCGCCGTACTGTGTTCAATTACAGTCGTCGCCGGATGCTTCCAGAATAGAATCTTCATTATTGGGGGCGCAGCTGTCGATGCTCTCAAATGGCCATTTCAATACCTCGTGCGACGATTGCGATCCGAACCCAAGTATAGCTTCTCCCGACTGCCTTCCGAATCCCTCGACGTGCCTTTTGGCATGGAAGAGAAACGAAACGATGACGTCGAGCCCGGTGTTCTTGGACCATCAGTCGAAAGCCGATTCTGGCGATCTGTATGGAGTGGTTTCATCGTTCTTCAAATAATCTTCTATCTGCTGCGTCCATACGAGGGCGCTCTGATCTTCATGTCCTGGACAACGCCGCTCATCCCCTTTGTTGACTTTAAGGAGTCAGCTTCGATCTTGCGCGAGATACACCCATACAACAACGTCGGTATAAATCATGAGTGGGACGATAAAACGGCTCTTGCTGAGCCAATCCATTTCGACTGGCTACCTCAAGATACCGTACTGAAAGGATTCGAGGACTGGTACCAAGAAGGTCGACCACATTATGACGCAACGGCCGACCCTCTCAAGATTTCCAACCTCGACCAAGATTTGCTGCCTGAGCTGAAAAACAGCCTGGCTGATGTGTCCATCAAGCATATTGTCCTCATCGTCCTCGAGAGTACTCGAAAGGACGTGTTTCCCCTGAAAAAGGACGATTTAATCTGGAGGCGATTTGAAGAAGCAGCCCCTCACAAGAGGCTTTCGGGCGAGGCCATCGCTCGCCTTGAGACGTTGACACCGACTGCGAATTATCTGACGGGCGATTACGACGACGGCTTCGAGCACGAAAAAACTACTCGCAGAGGAGGAATCAACTTCAAAGACGCAAGCACAGCCTCGACATATACTCGCAAAAGCATGATTGGAACCATGTGTGGCATCTGGCCACTCGTTGCTGATTTCAACAAAGAGTACATTCATCACATCTACCAGCCATGCCTGCCGCAGATACTGGAGGCTTTCTCGCACATGGATCAAAATGACGCTGCAGAGAGCCCGTGGCGCTCTCAGTATCTCCAGTCGGTGACACTGAGCTACGACCATGCCGACGCAAGCACTGAGCAGTTTGGCTTTCCAAAAGAAAACATCATTGGCGCGCGCTATTTGCGGTCCAAATCTGCCAAATTCGGCAAAGTTGACCTCCCGGACATCAACTATTTTGGTATGGCCGAGGCACCGTTACTGGATTACTTTCGCGATGCTTTCGCCTCTGCGAAACAAAGCAATGAACGTGTATTCTTGACGCATCTCACCAGCACGACCCACCACCCATACACCATCCCCGCGGAAGATCCTTATATCCCACTTGCCAACGGCCGATGGGATGATCTGTCGCATTACATCAATGCGGTCGGATACGACGATCGGTGGCTTGGAAAGATACTGGGCGTCCTAGACGACGAAGGCGTCGCCAACGAGACTCTCGTCGTTGTCACAGGAGACCACGGTATCTCTCTGCCGGAGAATAACAAGCCCGCTTCATACCATAACCCCAATGTCGGTTGCAATCATGTGCCCGTGGTCATGTCTCACCCGGGTCTTCCTCCGATCGATATTGATGACTCTGTGAGCACCATGGAGATTTTGCCCACGATCCTCGATCTGCTCCGCGAAACTGGCTCCTTGTCCGAAGCTGCGAGCAAGGCTGCTGGTGACCTCATGGCAAACTACGAGGGCCAGTCCCTCATTCGCAAACTCAGAGACTCTGCATACAGAGTCCAAGACCCTACAGGGGTTGTCGATGAGCAAGAACTACGCAACTGGCAATTCGTGGTCATGAACCCCGGCCGCGCCATGCTTGGAGTTCGCGACAGACGCCGCAAGAATTGGCGCCTAGTCGTTCCGGTCATCCATGACGTGGAGTGGCAGTTTACAGATCTCGAGGCGGATCCCACTGACACCGATTCGGTGCAGGCTTTCGAGTTCCGCGCGTTCCTGGATAAGGTCCAGCGTCGCTACAGTAAAGAAGAAGCCCGGTGGGCCGAGGAAGCCGCTTTTATCGCACGATGGTGGGTGGAGGAAAATAACAAGAGATATGAGTATGGACCTTATGCTGCTACACCTACGACTTAGATCTATAGATGGCATCTACATCCCCTAGCGAGCATACATATTTGTACACTATATATATTGACTGGAGGCAGGTTTGTTGACGACGGGCTCTAGCTTTGTTAGAGTATTCAAGACTGTATATAACTGGCATAATTCGAACAAAGTTCCCATGCATATCGCAAGCCGCGTGCTCTAGTTTCTCACAATAGCTAATGTGACCTTGATGCAGAGACGGCTGGGATTGTCGACCACTACGTCCACAAGTATCAGCAAGTTTGCTTCGCAAGGAGCCATTGCCGAGAAAGTACTCACAGTTGTTTCCTGGTGGCGAGTAACGGAATTCATATCTGTCCCCCGAGGCCAATCTGACGCACAAGTGGCCACCAGTAACACCAGACCGTTCCTTGAATGCAAGTTCCGTCTGCACGGCGTCGGTGTCCTGGTTGCATCCGTACTTGACGTCGTAAATCGCGCGAGGATCACCCCGCTCGGTCATGAACATTTTGGTAGTGTCGTCAAAGGCCGTGTACTTTTTTTTTTGCATTTGGTTAGCATGACGCATCATGATATGCTGAAGACAGTTGATTCGTACCTCGCCATTGATGACAGCCCTAATGGTCTTGCCGCCACTGAGCTGGGTAATGACACCATTGACAAGAGTCAGGTCGCTTGCCGGCGCGCCGGCCGGGCTGAGATACAGGTGCTGATCGCCTCCGCCAGCGGCCCATAGATTCATGCGACGGTTGTGGATGACGGGGTAGGATGCATTCTGGACCTGAATGGCGAAACCCTGGCTGACGTTGTTGCTGGGCGTGTCTGTCGGGAGCGTACACGCCAGGGCCGTGCCGGCGGACAAGACGACAAGCAAGGCGTTGGAGTACCACATTATGAAGATTTATTAGGTCGATTGAGAATGAGTTGAGAATATATGGCGAAAATGGAAAGCTGTTCCTTTTGGACTAGGTTTTTATACTTTTGTTTCTTTCTAGTGCTTTTGTTTCTTTGTAGTACATACGGCAAATGGTCTTCGGCGCGCCCTGTGCGACGCCTGCACTCAGCTCCCAGCGCCAAGACGATGCAATGGAACCTGCAACGGGTCGCCCCATTCGCCCTCTTGCATAATACGAGGCCGAATAATTCGGCATTTACTGCCGATTCATGCAGCATACATGGTATAGAAACGGTGGTGGATAGATAGGTCATAGCATCCGGTCAATAAGACACACATCAACTGCGCCAAGCTGGCTGTCTTTTCTGTTCGTCCGCAGTCTATATCATGTGAGCATGTCCCGGTGATTTCACCAAAGATCACAACCCTCTTCTCTCACTGGCGAAAAAAGACAAGTTCCTCACACTTCAGCCCGTCTTTCTCTAGCAGTCCTTTTCCCACATGCGATGCAACACCGTTCAGCTGAACTGCTGGACCCCTCATCTCAAAGTGGGACGCCGTTCTGGCCAGCCATGGAACGCACAGCATGCATTGAATATTCGATATTGGCGCGGGGCTAATGAGGAAGACAATGGCAAGAACATTTCACATTTAGCCTGACATCTCTGTGCAAAGGCATTCCTACGAATCCCATGAGCCGGCGACTAGCATCATGTGCAGCCGAGGCTTTCCTCTGCCATGTTAGTCATGTTGCCTACTATGAGGAATACCTCGATGCACGGCAATATATTCATGCGATTCGAACAGTTCGCGCTGGAACTCTGAATCGTACCGAATAGTTGCGCGGAGACAGGCTGATACAGACTGTGTCGAGGATTTACGTGTACAGAAAAGACACTGCGGCATACGGACAGAGGCTGGTAACAGGTTGAAATGCAGCTGCACGCATGACAGTTTTCCCGAAAAGGGTTTTCATGGTGCGATTTGTTTTCTGATGGAGTATTGGTCTCATATTCAGTCCAAGTTGGCTTAGTTTTACTTCGTCAAAGTTGTCCAAGACGCGCAACATGGCTTCCAAAGCTCCCGCCCTGCAGACGGCATGGTACGACCAATTGGGAAGCTCCAAAGTACTGGACCATTGGCTGCGAACAGTCGCGGACGTGACCGAGTTGGATTAAACGTGAAATCATGGGACAGCAAGCGAGTCCATCGCCGTCATTACAGTATGAGCAACACGTGGTAGTCAGCTTTGTTTGCCCAAACCGCAGCGGCAGCCTCCGTCATGCGGCTGAGAGCACGTCGGCCGATGCCAAGGACGACTGGCTGTCAGATTACGGAACAAGGATCTCAAAACTTGGGACGGACTGGAATGAAACTTCAGGGTGGTAACGTTGCACTGCTCGGACTATGCCAATGACGAAGCAACCCTCCGCGGGAAAGCAAGAAAGCTGTAAAAAGGTATAGAACCAAAATATACAATAATCATAAGAGATTCAGCTTTCATGTCTGGCAGTCCCTTCTTTGATCCGTAGGTTCATTTGTGATATAGTCAACGACTAGCGCCTCACTGTCTCCTCTTCATCACCTTTTATCTTGGCACTGTTTCTGCGCGTGGTAGTGGCGCGCCGACGTACGAGACTTCTCGCAAGCTCAAGACACATTGTTCGGGCCTTTTCAGGCCAGTCATTGCGAAATAGAGCAGGTCGCTGCAGCAGGGTGCGTGTAAAGACAGACTCCCAGCCCCGCGTTCTAGGCAGCTCTTCTGCGCCGCGGCGCAAGCCACATGGCCAAGGCGTAGCCACTCAGAGGCCGCGCGCCGCAGCCTCGCGATGCCCTCATCTGCTATGAAAAGGCCATCGAACGCCTCAGAGAAACCACATCAGTTTTTTGGCATAGAGCATGGATGCTTCATCTACAGCTGGCCACACACCAACCCGTCCCCATTCCCCATAAAGACGCACCCATCATGTCGTCTGGCAACGAGTAAACCGTCACCGTCATACAGCGAGGCCACGGCGCAGGCTACCAGCGGCAGTCCACAAGGCGAGGTCCGTCCAGAGGTCCGTCCAGAGGGCTTGGATCGAGGGCTATGCTGAGTCTCCCTGTGCGGCTCACCAACCGACCGACCTCCGATGCCCGTGGCCGGTAAGACGGCGCAGCCCTCCGAGGACCCCCGCCCCTCCGGCGCCCGAAGACGTGGAGGGGCTCCGGCTAGCCGTTACAACCCAGCAGCAGCCTCACTACCGTCTAAACTTTGGCGGCTTTGGCGGCTTCGGTCCGGAGGGGGTCGCGTGCTCGGGTATGGCATTGGGCAGGACGTCGGCGGGTTGGGGGTGGGGGTGTCAAGATTGGGCCGTTGCTAGTCGGCCTGGTGGACGTGGAAGCGGAGAGCGAAAAAGGAGGGGAGCAGACAACGGAAGCTAGAGGATAGGCCTACAGCCGTGTAGGTTCTTGAGGCCGCCGGCCAAGATTACGAGTAGTGAACGACGATTGCGGGGATTCGAGATCTACAAGTGGTTTCACTGCCCCCCCCCCCCTCCTCAAGCATCAAAGAAAAAAGGGGGGTTGCCATTTTGCAGCGTCTCATTATTTATTAGTAGCGCTCAGATCATGGTAACTAGAGTGTCGCAAAAATTTATGCTTGTATCATGGTGCGCCAAGAGGTCGCAGAAGCTCTGACACCCATCTACCGTAATAGCGCGTCTTGGCAGGTAAGATGCCGAGATGGAATGAGCGCCCCGCGACTCAATGTGAGCCTGAAGCTAATAATGGGGTTACTTTGGGCAAAACTCAATTCAAGCTGTCGCAGTGGTAATCACAAGACTGGTGCCTGAGACGTGGATGCTTTCAACGCGGTGTGCCACTGAAGAAGACGACCAAAGAAAAATAAAAAAGGAAGGGAAAGTGAAAAGCCTTCAAAGCTCAGACCCTTGCGTGACCTTTGATATAGACTGGGCATGTCGTGGGGTTGTCTGAGATTTTGGTTGAGGACCGACATGGATGGCACCCAACAACCCTGAGGCCTCTTCAGAGACAGAAACATTGGCAAGGCTCAGGGCATGTATTCACGAGTGTGTTGTGTTTTGTTCTTTTCTCTCAGTACCATCGTGATTCGAGCCAACGCCCTGCACGGGATCTTGGATGTAAGCAAACCACGCAGGGCCAAGAGTGCCAACAGGCAGCCATCATGTCAGATTTCCAAGCCTGGATCGGGTTTCCCGCCGCGAGTTGACAACGAATCCCGACCCAAATTCATGGCGAGGCGCGTAGGCATGCTGGAAGATGTCGAAGCGGCGTTGCCCTCTGTGGGCATTTGCCTGTTTCTCAATTTTTGTCAGCATTCGCATTCTCTACAGACTACTCCGTACAGCGGCAGCTTCTAGTGGCAGCCTTGACCGCGACGAAGAAGAAAAAAAAGAAGCGCAGGCTAGGCAAGGTAGATCCCCCAACATGGTTGAGACTTGGCCGGGGAGGGTGGTAATCCGGAAACGTGCCCCGAGTGGACCAAACGACTCGCCCAGAGGTTACTACCAGCACAATTTAGATGTCATGTATCATGCATGTAGGAGGGCCCCCGGTCCATTCATCTCGTTTCCCCAACAATGTAGCTATTCCTGGACGTCTAGACCGCTCTGGCAGGAGTTGTCCTTGCGTGTTGAAGAAGAAAGCAGAAAGGGGGCAAATCGTGTGTTTTGTTTCAAAAGAGGGTGATGCTCAACTATTCAAGTGTGAAATCATGCCCGCAAGGCCGGAGATTTTAGCGCCCCCCCTCATATTCGAGGTGCAACCAAGGACGGATTCGCGGAAAAAATGCATGCCAGAAAAAAAACACCGAGAGGCTGCAGCTCGAGTAACTATTTACTTTTAATTCCCCGATTCCATGTTTTTGACGGGGCCGCGCGAGTTTTCCTGGAAATAAGCCAATGCCACGCTGCCTAGGAACGAGTTCGCTTGGCGGAACATGCACCATTACTACATCAGACAGGCCATGGTGGTGCGAGGGGGAGTAATACAAAATAAGCTTCAAGTGATGTCTTACGAAGGAGACTCGCAGCGGGTTTCGGAACCCGGAAAGGAGTGCAAGTGTATGGTGCACTTTTCGTTTTTTTTATTCATTGCACATTATTTTCAGGTCAGTAATATTTGCAAATCAGAAGCTCGCATATAATGTTTGCGTTTTTGTATCCGTACTCGCAGCAGCTGTCGAAGCCGTCAAAGCCGTGGTATTTAAAGGTACCTACATAGGCGAGGGCCGCTAGTAAAGGGGGGACGTTTGATACGATGGGATGCCTCTGGCCACCAAAACCACAACTACAAAAAAACAAAAGGAGGGGTGGATGCAACAGGTAGTTAGTCATGCAATTCATCTAAATAGCAAGTCCGGCAGAATCTGACAAAGAAAACAGCATGCTGCTGCCAATTGTTGCCGGGAATGCTCAACCTTCCAGTACACAGGCCCCACCTTTGAGGACACAGCGCTTGCTACAGCGGGCCCGCTCACTAAAAGCTCACTAAACCTCACCAAAGATGCCTTCCTTCACCTTACCCAGCAAGCCCATGTCTCACACGGTACCTCGTCGCCACGCCCAATTCTGGGCCGTCCTGCAGGTACCTCTATAGCATATTCGTAGGCCAGCGCCCACGTCGCACAAGCCAAGCCCGCCATCAGCCCATCACTGCCAACACTCAACGACTTCAACATTTAAAGCCTCCGTCACGCGCCCCTTCTCTTCCCATCCCTTCTTCCCCTCCTCCACTCCTATCTCTCTTTTTATTTTTTTCTTCATTTTAGGCCTGCTTACATCTACTCTAAATACAAAGACGCTTTGAACATATACATCCCCAAGTCTGCCAGACTTGCTCAACCTCCATCAACTGCTTGCATTTACACGGGACCTCAACAAACCATCAAATCAGCCTGAACCCTTCTTCTCGCACACATCACCACATCACCGCCCATCATGTCCAGAGTCACAGCTCCCGTTGCCAAGCTCTCCCGCGCCATCAGCTCGACCGCCGCCCCGGCCACCATCTCCCGCAGCAGTGGCTCCCTCCTCGACAGCACCGCTCACCAGGGCGGCGCGCCACTGATGCCAAAGTACGCCGAGCTTCTCCGCGACCGCGAGCACAACAAGGTACGTCTTTTCCCCTCCCACCCCCTCCTTCTTCCCGCAGTCCTTCTTGTACAGCAGCTGACAACAATTCCTCCAGTCCCGCGGCATCACCACCACCCACCGCCCTGCACCCCAGCCCAGCATTGCCAACCGTCCCCGCCCCCTCATGCAGACCTTCCACTCCAGCGCCAGTCAGGTCGGCGTGCCCCCTCTGCATCTTGACGCCATGATCCTGCCATCCATGAACTTTTCCTCCTCCCCCTCCGCCGCCGCCGCCGGCGGCCCCCGCGTCCCTCTTCTCCCCGACAACTACGGCGCCGCCCATGCCCCCGCGCCGCCCGTCCCCGAGGCCGCCTTTTCCAAACCCACCATCTTCGCCGCCGAGCCGGATCGCGTCGCCCCCGCCACCCCGCTGTCCGCCGTCGAAGGCCTGTCACTTGACGGCATCGAGCTCAAGTTTGTGCACGACGCGCCGGCGGGGGAGACCAGCGCCGACGAGCACGGCCACATGATTCGCGACTTTTGGAAGGGCATGGTTGACGACGTTCTCGGTCCCGTCCCCAAGACCATCTAATGGCTTTCAAAGCCCCCCCAAGAAGATACTCTTTTGACGACTTGACGACTTTGCTCTTTTTGGCACATTATTCTTCGCAAATGATTCTGTTTGATTGTTTCAACTATGCAGGAGAAATCCGTCCAGTGGACAGGTGTGACAACATTGATATACATATCACGCAGGCTGGCATAATGCCGCGAGCATAGTGCATGCGAGGCATTCCCTGCAATCAAAAACCAACTTTGTTACTAGCTCTTTTCTTGTACCTCTACCCATGGCATAGCTTACTAGTTTCGCAAACCATCTAATACAATGCAGCCCTCGACACGAGAGCCGCCCAGTGCAAGCATCGATTGGTTTCTGTTTTCAACTACATCTACATTTGTTGAATCATGAGCTTTCTACAGCATCAAGGCTGCCATGCAAGTATTTTAAATTCAGCCCGTCTCCAACCTTTCTTGATCAATCCATCTATGTGTAGCTATCGCCCTCTTAGCTTCCCGTGGGGGTAATGCCGAGGTTGGAAATACTGGGGCTGTCAGCAAACGCAGACTAACACAAGCTTGCTTTCGTGTTAGTCCTTGGTCGTCGTCCATTCAATTCATCTAGTTACTGGTAATTGCCAGCACCCAGCCATCCAGCGTGCCAGGTGACTGGTGACTGGCTAGCTAGCTTGAGTTGGTCCTTTATTAGATTACCAGTCATAAAGTACTAACGTAGGAAGTTAGGAAAATCAATCTAAATTGTAATCAAGTATTAACGGGATAGAGCAAATCTGGACAGGCAAGCTGTCATTAATACGGCTGTCCTAAACTATTGCCTAGCTGATGCTCCGTAAGTGCCATGATCCCCTACGTCTGTTTAAAGTGAGCTTCCACCGAGCCAAGAGGTTCCCCGTCGATCTCTAAAGAAAATGTCATGAGCGCCGACTTGAATGATACGACCAAATCGAGATATACGATCCAACTACAAGTGCATTAGAAGAATTTCATCAAAAGTCTACAATATACGGAGTACTTACTAGGGCTTTTCAGACAGACTTGTACTGGGGTCACCCGCCCGAGTGACAGCGTTTGGCCAGCCATGGGTCGCGTTTGAAGGCCCATATGCCCTAATGAAGTTTGATTTAGGTACCTTCCTGAGGTCGGCAACCAGAGTGCAATTGAGGTTGACTCTTTCGGCCTTCGATTTATGCACTGGCGCAACTCTGTGCCTGCGTCAATAATATTGCCTCTACAGCAGCGGGGCGTCCTGATCAGTGGAAGCTCGTTAGCTTACCTGTCATCCGAGTCATATAATTTCGAGTGGATGATTAGATCATCCTCAGCATATTCATCCGGGAATGATCTGGAAAATGGTAGCTTAATTTTTTCCGATCTGCCAATGCTGTCGCCGTTTTTGATATGCCATATCATCTGCTCTAATTCAGTTTCAACATTCTGTATGAGATCTCATGTTGCTTACCCGATACACTCGTGTAGTTCCGTCGAAAACATGCACAAACGTTGGTTGCCCCATGTCAATTTCTGGGTCGAAACGCGAATTTGCTTCAACTCCGTAATGCCTAACAGCCGAGACACTCGTAACCACGGCGTTGTTGGGCATTTTTGACAAGGCAGCTCCTCTATAACAAAAAGCGGTTAGCATGAAAAGTTTAAGTCATAGTGCAGAAAGGTAAAAAAATCAGCTGAAGTGGAAGCGGGAAATGAAGTTACTTAGCTATGGCTGCCCATGCGTCAGTGGGTTGAGCAACCTTGATTGTTTCGTTGTCTTTTTGCACTCGTCGCAGTAGATACTGGCTGTCTCCAAAGCCTCCGACCAGAAAGATTGCCTTCCATGCTTAGTCCAAGTCACTGCAGTGATAATGACTCGTCTTCTTATGGAACTAGAACGTACCTTGACAGTTTCTTCCTTTAACCGAACTGATTGGACTTGATCGCGAATCAGTCGCAATATGTCAATCACCACAGGTTCGAAGATTTCGGATACAGTGTCCCTACAAATTACATTAGTATAGTCTCCAACAAAGACGACACGCTGCGGCATTACGCGTTCATGCACCACTCGTCATCCAGGAGATTGTTTTCCGGATCATCGTCCAGTCCGGCTCCACGAAGGCGGATATAGTACTCTTTATCTGGATCGCCCACGAAGTCTTTCTTCACCCAATCTTCGAATTGTTTGCGCGCCTCGAGTATGGCTGAGCCGCACTTGAACGCATCCCACTTCTCTTCGGGAATAATATCTTGAAGGTACGCAGCAAATCTCTTATTCAAAGCCAGTGAACCGACCATCGCACCTGGGGGCTAATGTCAGCAGTACGAAGCACGTTACTATCAAGAAAGAGAGTGATACCTGTCCCTGGAATAATCTCGTTCAGCTGCAGTGTCGGTAAAGTCTTTTCAACCTTGTATGAGACTAGGTCTACGGTGCCACCACCAGCGTCGCAGATAACTAGGACGTCGCCAGGCTCAAGCTCGAAGTCCTGTTCTCTAATCGTATACAACGCCGCAGCCTCCGGCTCTTTGATCAAAGTAATGGGAAAAATACTCGCCTCCTTCGCCGCCTGTAAAGAGAGTCAGAGTCTATCAAGACATCATCGCTATTTCTAGTGTGGAACCAAGTAGCTCTCACCTCGAGAGTCGCATTTTTGGCGGCATCAGACCATACGGCTGGCACTGCATAAATCATCAACATACAGTACTTTGCCGATTTCCAAAACTCACTTACCCGACAAGACATAATCGATCGAGTACGAGCTCAGATCGGTCCCTGCAATTTTGGTCGCGATATGTGACATTGCATGCGTATGAAGCTCACGGATAAAATCCGTGGCTATTTCTCGTGGCAACTTCGGTAGTGACTTCATAATCTTTTTCAAATTATTAGGCGGAAGATATGAAGGCAGCGTTTGAGAAGGGTCAAGCAGTAATTTGACACCGATGATACTGTCACTGGGCGTTGGGACGAGAGCCCCCCAGCGGAACTGGGTTGAGTCATTTCGGTCATACTCGATGACAGTCGGGATCTTGGGTTGCTTAATGCCTCGAGCACCTGGCCAAATCTCAACTACGTGTGGCTTTGCATCCCGCTGCTCAGGGAAGCAGTATGCAACTCCAGAAAAAGTTGTTCCAAAGTCGATAGCGATGATCAAAGATTTCGATGAACTTTGAGACAACTTCGTGCGGCCCAGCATACGCACTAGATTTGAATCACCCATATCTGAGGTAGATAAGCTGAGCAGGTATCTGACCGAGATACGTATGTGATGTCTTGATATTTTTCGAGCAGCTCTCAACAGCCACATTAGCATTTGGTCCTACCACCGGACAAATGCAGGCAACTCACCGACGGTCTGCAATGACTTCTGCAACTCTTTGCAAAAGCTTGATTATAAATAAAGCGCTCAACAGCGAGCGGGGGAATGAGGGTTTTCATATATGCATATGCAGGTGTGAATCACGTGCGAGCTGCTAACGAGGCTGTCTGAGGAAGAAGCATGGCTAGCAGGTCAGAAACCAAGCTTCTGTCTTCATTAACATGTACCTCGCAGTAGCAAAGGAAAAAACGAGCCTTCATTATGACTTCAAATTTACGTGACTTCATCAAAAATTATCTACCAAAGACGCCAGAACCTGCTAAGGCCACTGCAAATCGCCGACACAGGACGTCCAGCTCGAAGGAAACTGACCCCGCTATTGCACAGCCGGTTGCTCCTCAAGGCCTTCCGGCTGTCGACACTGAGTCGAGTGCCCGTGACGTTGTTGCTGATAGTGTAAGTGCGCATTTGTTTCTAAGAACAAGATTTCCATTCGATGGCGAAAAGTTATATCTAAAATGGGAAGCCAATGCGTTCAGGTATGTAGCTAACAGAAAGAAACACAGAGTACTCAAGCAACAGCATCAAAGAAACAGCATCAAAGAAACAGCCAGGAAATGACCGTTTTGCGAAATCAAGTTGCTGAATTAGAAGCAGCTCTCCGGTTTGCGGACGAAGAGCTTCGAACTGTGAAGCATAGAGAGCAGAAGCTGTTAGACAAAGTACTGGATAAATCGCTTGACGACGGATTTTACGACAGTGACCTCATTCACTCCTTTCGAAATATCCGAGAGGAGATACAGCGCCTGGCCAACAGCCCTCTATATGCTACCAACGACAGTGGCAGGCGGCCTTGGGTTGCTGAGCGCCACGACGACCACGATTTCTACGAGGAATGGTATCAAGTTCCACGAAAGGAGAAGCAACTTTTGAGCAGGATGCGCATTTTTTCTCTGCTTTGCCAACATATCTTCAACAGAAAAATTTTCGGTGTATATGCAGGCCCAACTGCGGATCGGCATGACAAAACGTGGTTCAGGCACATTGAAGCGAGTCTGAGTGACTTTGAGGGTATTCTAGAGAATCAAGGAGGTAAGATAAAGAACGCCCATTCTTCAGAAACAGCTCAGATCGTAACAACTCAACAGTGTCAGAAGATATCATTACAGACTGGAGAGTCACAACGTTGAAATGTATCGGCCTCGGTCGGTTCACGGAGACTCCCGGGACTGAGGTCGGTGACATTTTATATCGTTATTTTGAGCGTTTGACAAGGAAAGATCTGTCAAACGTAGAGCTAGAGAGATTGCGGCAGCGATTCTTGCAACTCTGCCGTGAGACTGTGAAGCTTCAGCTTCGGATGCGCAATTCCCAGGAAAAGTACGAGTGCTTGAAAATACAGCCCGGAATCGAAACCGCTGGTGTTGAAGATCTCGCAGAGGTATACGCCGTGTACAATGGCAACAAAGGGGCCATTGGGCACCAAGTTCAATTCACCCTATTCGGGGCACTAGTCAAGCATCCACTAGGCCAAGGCGAACGCAGAATAGTCCTAGAAAAGGCCGAAGTTGTCGTGGTGCCTTCGATCGAATAATACAGCTAGAGTATCTAAAATAAGCTATCCTTTCAACGGGGGCTTTACTAGTGACCACAAGATTCACACTAGCAGCTAGCGTTACGTAAAAGTGTTCTTAGTCGTCCAGAAATAGAAGAATATGAGTGTAGATATGGCATCCAGGACCTTAAGGTCGAGCATAAAAAGAACCGCGATGAAGAACGAGACGGGATCCCGAATTCTCTGTCACCTATGGTCGTGTGGACCATAAAGAGCTAAGTTTTGGGTTACATTAGCATTTTTTCCCCTTGGATGCACACTCCCCACCCTTTCAAAGCAGCTTATTTGTATTCGTGTGCTGATTGGTATAAATCACTCAGGCTAGCAGACGCTAAAAACTACCTGCCATTCTGATTTGCTGCAGCGGGCGTCCCCTACCGTCACGCCAAACTAGCAAAAGGTACCTAGGTAATGACAGCTATGCCTGCAGTCAGAAAGGGGCCTAAATGCACCTACAAGGCCTTGTTAGGCGCGCCCGTACAGGTACTGAACCACCCCTGGTTCGTACTAGGTACGTCATCTAACACTCCTAAACTGAAGGCATACGAGGTCGAAAAAGTGGCCGGCCGAGTCAAATTCAAGACGGCGATAAATAACGTAACAGGACGCAGTGTATTGTATCGCCTATAGTCGTATATATAGGTTTAAGGTTAGAAATAAGTTATAAATTATAGGCCACACTGCGTTTTCTAATCGAGCTTTAAGCAAATCATACTTCGCGGGCTAGGCATCTTTAACCTGTGACTACACAGCATAGTAAAAGCAATATTATCATTCGCAGGAAACAGAATGGAAGCCAATAGCCTCGATTTAAGTTGCGCTTCATGTGCTCACATCCATGCCGTTTCTGCATCACCTCCCGTCCTTAGCGGGACGAGCAGCGCGACCCCCTTATGCGTGACCACTTCTACAACTAAGCCCGCCTCTGAGAGCGCGTCTTGCTTCGCCGTCTCCTCGCCCACCCCCGGAGGCGACGGCATAACACGGTCGGACGACAGTGTGTCGTCGTGCATGTCTGCAGCAGCCAGATGACTCTCCCGTATATCCTCAAAAGACGCCTGTCTTCTGGTAGAAGGCGCGGGCCTCCCTTCTGCCTGATCCATCACGCGCAGGCCAGGCAGCTTCGCTCGTATGATTCTATCAGTCCAAGGAGTTTCTTCTTCGGGTAGTCGTACACTGCCACTCTCGGTATGTCGACGAGGGTATTGCTGATGCCCATAATCGTCCGCCATAATCTTCCGCTGACGCTCCATCGTCTTCAGGCAGCCATCAAAGTCCAGCGTCGCTTCTGCCTCGCAGCAGCCTGTCGATACTGAAATATAAACGCCTTGACCGGTGGGTCTTCTCTGTGCCATAGTGGCGTGTGCGCTTCGTACTGCTGACAGTATTCGAGGACCTTTCGCCATTATCGTGCTTCTGCGGCGTCGACAATGAGCCAGTGCACGATTTCGACGCAGGTGTCAACACCGATGCTCTTGCCCCCCAGCTCAGCAAAACATCTTTTTTCAAAACTTCTACAAAATATTTACAAAAGGGTTCTAACCAGCTCTTTAGGTACTATATTTTTATGCAGCAAAACCCACAACACGGCCAATCGATCTGCCACAAGCTCGTGCCTAGTTACTATTAAGTTCATCTACTTCATTATCATCCGCGCCTACGATTCGTTAAAGTGCTTTAGGTGCGCAACGGCTTCGTATATAAATAATCTAGCGGAATCGAAATTTCTAAGTATTCACGCGTAGACTTCTGCCACTAGCTTCCTATATTCTAGCGTCCCCATCACCACGTATTGAAGCCGCTGCATAAAATACGCAGCTAATTACGGGAGACAGACGGAAAACCGTTCCAGTTTCTCCATAATCTTCTTTAGTAGCTCTAAGGCTTCCTTAAAGAAATCACTCCATCTATTACTTTCATCATTATATAAGTAATATAGTTACTTCTATATTATACCAAATAAAGTGTTTTAGATATAATATAAAGCCATTAGTAGATAATATGTTAAGGTCTCGTGAAAAATCCCCACTCCCTCTAGAAGCCTATTATAACGACGGCTTAATTCTAATCCGTAGTAGTCTATTTCTTAGGAAGTAAATTAGGTTAAATAGCTATAAAGTAACACATTTAAGTAGTAATTATAAGATAGTTACTAAGAGCTAGGCTCTTGATTCTAATTACTTAAAGTGACTTAGATTATTTAAAAAAGATCTAGACTACCTAGCTATAAAATACCTCCTCCTTAAGTACCTATTCATCTCTTTATCATAGATTATAATTAATCTTATTAATAATTTAGTTATTTTAACCTCTAGTTAATTATAACTAAATATTAATCCCCTTAATTATCCCGTAAGGTTACGTGACCTTACGTCCTACCTAGGCGACCCGCAGGTTCGCCTGCCTGCTCGGCCTGGTCCCCTTGCTTGTTGCTGCAGCGTTCGTAACAGTACGTCCTATAGCAAGGGCGTGAGAAATTAGCACTAGCTTCTCTATAGATAGAGCGATTCCCTAGTATAAACCGAAGATAGTATAAAGTAAAAATGACACGTAAGGCAGCACTAAGAGAGCTTAAAGGTCTTTAACAGCGGTGTAGTTTTAAGGTAAAGTAGCTTTAAGCTCGTTAACTAACGAGAATAACCTAGACTATATACGTTCATAGAAACCTTCCTATATCTCATTTCGTTTCTTTAATAGTAGCATAGTAGCAAGTGTACCTAGTATACGTTACAGTAGCTCAATAGTCGACTCCATCTAGTTAAGGTCGGCGTACTTCTAGTTGCTTACATCTTCCCTAAAGTCTTTAATAATTATATAGAAAACTTAATAACTTCTGGCAAATCATACGGGAGCAACTCATATAAATTCATCTTAACTTTGCAGCCCACAAGAGACTCAATCTCCCTAGTGCTCTCGCGGCGCTAAGAGACGACAACGTGACAAGTCGATGCGCACATCTATTGGCGGTTTTTAGTCGTTTTCATAGAGCTTGATCTGGTTGGTGGATTTACTATGGCCGGACCACCCCGACGACGGCTTCTACATTATTAACCTCTTTGCGCTGAACTACGACCCATTCGAAGCAAATAATATACATGAGCAAGCTATCCTACTATACAATTTGACTAGACACCTTCTTCTGCTCATGAGCCTCACAGGACCAACAACCCCAAAAGTAGGAGCTGCGCCACCGCCAGGCAGCCCGAAAGCGAAGTTGCGCTTGACATCACCGGAACGCCCTTCTCCTCGCCCAGACCCTCCTTGGCCGCTCCGGACGTCGGAGACGACCCTTCCTTTTCACACTCCGCCTGCCCTGTGACGCTGGCCTCGGTCGCTGCCTTTCTGCCCTTTGCCGGCGTCTTGCACTCCTCGCCGCGGCCGGCCTCCGTCGCGGCCACCAGGATGACGTACTGCCCGTCCGGGCGGCCCGCGGCCCGCGCGTGGATGACCTTGGCGTACCTGTCAAATTGCTGCGTCTTGAGCGGCTTAAAACGCGCGGTGGCGTTGGCCTCGACTTCGCGCCAGGCGACGAGCAGGCGGGCGGATTTGGCCTCTTCGCGCGGGACGCGCTGTCGCAAGATGTCCTCGTTCACTAATGAGCAGGCGTCAGTCATCGTGCTGTGTCAGTAGATGTGATGAGAGAAACTCGCCTGGAAACGTCATGTTTACCGAGATATCGCCGGTCGGCGCCGTCAAGTTGATCTTCCACACAAACGAATCTGATGGTAGCGACAGGTTAGAAGCCGAATATGCATGCGAGGTTCAGTGCTTGAGTTGCTCATACTTAGCGCCTTGTAAGACTCCGGAATGGCCTTGGCGTCAATGCCGAAAGGGATGTCGACGTTGAGCGCAAACGCCTTTGCCGACTGGATGCGGAAGCGCAATCCGTCGACGAACTCGGCCTCCTGGACGTCGCCGGCGCCGGCGGTCACGTTGACCGTCCTGGTGGCGCCCTGGCCGTACTGCACGAATATGTTGGCTGTGTCAGCCAACCTGCGCCCGAGCAGCATGTACTCGCCGTCCAGGGACGTCATCTTGATGATTCGTGTTTTATTCTCCGTGCTACGTCCATCAGCCTCTGTCGGGCCCAATCGAGTTTATGCAATGGAAAAACTCACACGTGAACGTTTCTCTGCGTCTCTGACACGATCCAGGACTTCTTGTCGGCGGCCAGGGTGCCTACGTAGGTGTTGGCCGGGTCGACGCCTTCCTTGGCGAGCGCCACGGGATCGTACGGCAGCTCGATCTTGGCGATCAGGTCCCGGGCGGACTCGTTGAACTTGATGATCCAGCTGTACTTGGACAGGTTCACCCAACCCTCGCCCGTGCTACCCTGGACGAACGTTCCGGACAGCGGTGACGTGTTGCTAGTCACCACCAGGGTGCGGTTCTTTGGCGAGAACAGATCTAGGGCGAGTCCGTCGGTGAAGTCTTGATCAGTCCGGGTCATCTATAAGACAGCACATAAGTATGCGACAACTGTCAGCGGGGCCGCATCTTTACTTGTGCTCACCTGCCCAAAAATCTTGATCACATCTCCGAATTTTGCGAGCGCCAGTTCTTCTTCAGCGACGACAAGGAATGACAAGCAGGATAATAATACAAGGCCGAGCCATGAGGCCGACTTGACGCGAGAGGTTGGGTTCAACATGAGGCACAATTCTGACAATAAAATATTGTCTTAAACGAGGACTTCACTTTTTTCCTTTGTTTTTCACCCTCATCGTGGACTTTTATACTTCTACTTCTTGAGGCCCCAAACCAGTTCACGAACCCCTCAGAACCCCTCCAAACTCTCACGGCAAGCCTAGACCTCGAATTGAAGACTCTTCCTTGAGGAACATGAGGCCAGGGTCGTTTCGCTGTAGACGCCACAACGCCACAGTTTCAACACCGTTCCCCGGAGCTATTCTTTCGCATCTAGAAAAAAAAGGAAAAAGGAAAGAGGACAAGAGCGCAAAAAGCCAATCCCATGTTATGCATAATAGACCGGGTTATTAATAGCGTCGGCGTAGGGCAGCAACCCCCCAGAAGTAGCGGCACAATTCGGAAACACTGGCGTGGAGTATCATCGCCCAGCGTCTTGGCGACAAGGTTGCATGAATCGTCTTTGCAGATAATGGGCCGCCCCTTGGCGAACGTGCGGTTTCCTTGAGCCGCAACTTGGAAACCCATCTTTCTAAATCCTTGGCAGTATGATGCATCTATCGTGCCATCGTCGTCGGAGCGATACAGAGCGCGTGTAATCGTATATGGGCGCCGCTTGATTGGCCTGCCGCCTGAGGTCGGACTCGGTTGCACTGGGAGCTTGGACGATGATGCCCATCGCCACTTTAACCTGGACGCTACCCTACCCTCCATAAAGATCGATAACAGCGTCGGAACGGCTCCTCAAAAGAGTTGGCGATGGATGGGTATTACGTGATTCTTAATCTTTATGTTTATTCCTGTTTTTATTTCTATGTCTATCTCTATTTTGCTCGCTTATGCCCGGGTCGCCCGGAGCGCCGTCAGTGCGATGCGCTTTATTCCGGCCCTCGCACGTTTCGCGAAGTTAACGAGACCAGCCTCCATAGGGCGAAACTTTTACCTCTCGTTGAATGGGAGAAGATAAATGTAGAATGCCATACCAACTAACCAACACTGCCCTACGTAAAACGCCACTGGACAGCCCCGAACGCTACACCGTTTCCCCGTGTTTCATCCAAATCGGCAATCCTAGTCCGCTGCGAGACAAGAAGAGGCAACTTTTTGGCCACGAATCACTGAAGCGCAATATCTCCAGTGCTTCATCGGCTGACGTGTACACCGGGCTGAAATGAGTTCCCCTATCGCTCGGCGACCGAAGTCGTAATGATAGACAAGTTGGGCCCATTCATTCAGCACTCAGGTTGCACCACGTGCGGAATCGCTACGAAAATTTTGACTCTGCGCATTTCTATGCTATGCAAACACCATCCTGGTTTCACATGTTCTCGCGACGAGTCGACCCCTCTCTCTCCCTCCATGATAGCGCAACAAGGTCTCAAGGGCCCATCCAGCAAAAGACGGTCTTGCAGCGCAACTAGGGGGTTGCAATCTTGCGAATCATGGCCAGCAGCAACTCGACAACGGCAGAGCAGACAGCTTAAACCGAACTTAATTCAAATAAGTAACGCAAGAAAAAAACTGTCCGTGAATTCAGAGTCTTCCAAACAATTCAAAACCAGACAGAGATGAGACTAGACAGACGAAAACCCGCTCCGGCGCCGCTGCAGCTGCGCAGCATTCGGCGGCGCGAGGAGTCGACGGCCAGAGTCAAGAGCCCGTCGACGTCGAGGACGACGCGGACACCTTCTCCTACACGCACATCGCCGCTTTCGGGAAAACATTCGCCTATACGGCTTCTCTCGCCGGAAAAAGAAGTGCCGACGCCTTCATCGCCCGGCTCTGCCAAGTCGACCTCGTTGCCGACTTCCAGACCAACGTATGACCAACACCCCCTCTCCGACCTGGATTGCACGCTCACTCACCTTGTTTACAGAGTTTCTTCTCCTACGGTGACGGTTACGCTCACTGTGAAGGGCCCTACCATAACGGCCACAGCCTCGCGGCAGATTCCTACGTCGTCGCACACTATCCTGTCATCCACTCAGAGCGAAGCGCTCATTCCAAGTACTTCATCAACTACGAGTGCCACCACCAGCAAGGCAATCATTCCCATCAAGGCAGTAGGCTTCGTCGCCGGCATCACCGGCGCCGCGGGCGCGTTGATAGCTATCGGGTTATTCATTTTCTTCTGGAGGAGGCGACGGGCAGCGACGGCCGCGGCGGCGGGAGGACGCGAGGGAGAGTAGAGATAACAAGAGCGGAACCGCTCAGCTGGACCACACACACACGATAATGAAAGAAATGAAATTTAAATTGAATAAAAAGCAAATGAGAAGATATCTAGCGCAGATCTCCGAACACATAGTCTTTGCCAAGACTATTAATAGGGTTCCCGGGGCGCAAGCAGCCTCCCTGATGAGACCTATCAGCCATCTCCGTGGAGCCGATGAGTATGAAACGCGGTGGGCAAATCCCGGAGACGTAGCATCCCGGCCGTCGCAAAATAGGATACCGGACCCAAAGTGTATCCGTACTCCTATCAGGGTTCATGACTTGTCCATGTTGTATTATGCTGCGTCAGTCTAAGGAAGGGAGGGGGGGCCGTTACATCGGCGCTGGATAAACATTTCCGTTCCAACACCGAGGATCAACATGGCACCCTGGCATAATCGAGCAGCTTTACATAGTCTATAGTATATGTATAAGAGTCATCTTTTTCTTCTTTCAATATACAACCTGGGGTGGTTTTACCTTTCGTCTCAAGTAGCAGTTACATGACCACAACACCAACACGATGGATGACGGCTTCCCTGAGGTGACGAAGACAGTGACGGCGGCGACAACGGCGTCCGCCCGCGCCGCCAAGCGGCTCACCTCGGTCGAGGGCTGGCGCGAGGTCGGTCTCGGCGTCTTCCTGACCGCGGGCCACACCGCACTCGTCTTCCTCCCGGACCCGAGCTACGACCGGGAGTGGCCGGCGCACAGCGACGACCGGCAGGAGGCGTACTCGCGGCTGTCGCACGCCCAGCGCCGGTCGGTCAGCACGACCCGGTCGGTCAGGGGGACAGCAGCAGATGAGAGGCAAGAGTGGCCGTCGAACGGGGTGCTGCAGCAGCGTGTAGAGCAGTTCGAGCAGGACCGGCAGGAGGACAAGCCCAAGGAGGAGCCGGACGCGGTGGTGGCGGCGGTCGCTCCGGCGGACATTCCGTTCCATGTGTACTCGAGACGGGTCAAGTGGTACCTTGTCATCATCATCGGAGTAGCTGGGCTCTTTTCCGGCTTGTCGTCCAACATCTACCTGCCGTCGCTCTCTGCCATTGCTGAGGTACCCATCCCCGGTTTGGCCTCATCCTATACAACCACGCGTACGTTCAAGCTCGCTAACTTGGTCAATAGGATCTGCACGTCAGCCTCGCGGATGTCGGGCTGACCATCACGTCGTACCTGGTCGTGCAGGGCATCTCGCCGCTGTTCTGGGGCTCCCTCTCCGACACCATCGGGCGTCGGCCGGTGTACCTGTTGTCCTTTTCCGTGTACATCATCTCCAACATTGTGCTGAGCATCACGCCAAACTTTCCCGTGCTCCTCGTTTTTAGAGGCTTGCAGGCAGCGGGGAGTGCCTCGACCGTTAGCATTGGTACAGTGGATTCAGGCGCAGCAGTTGACGACGTGGTGCTAATAATCCCGACAGGTAACGGCGTAATACAAGACATTGCAACGCCGGATGAGCGTGGTGCATTTATCAGCTTCTACCAAGCCAGTACGTTGACAAAGGGTCTAGAGCTGTATCTTTCGCTAACGTTCGTCATTTCCAGTTCGGAACTTTAGCATCGCGGTTGGGCCCGTCATTGGCGGACTACTCGCCAACGCCCTCGGCTTTCGGTTTGTGAACTTACCCTGCCTCCAAACATCAACAAAAGCGACTGACCAGACTGCAGCTCTGTCTTCGTCTTTTTATTCATCGCCTCCTCTCTCGTCCTCCTCGTCATCGCCGCCATCCTCCCGGAGACGCTCCGCTCCATCGCCGGCAACGGCTCCCTGAAGCTGACCGGCATCTACCGACCTCTGCTCGGCCATGCCCTCCTCGGCGACACCAAGCTCGAAGAGCCCGAGGCCGCGCGACCGCGCCCCAAAGTTGGCTTCAAGACCTTCCTCGAGCCGGTGCTGCTTCTCCGCGAAAAGGACGTCCTGGTGAGCCTGCTCTTTGGCGGCACCGTGTACGCCGTCTGGAGCATCGTCGTGGCCACCACCACCGGGCTCTTCAAGGACCTCTTTAAACTGAGCGACCTTCTCCTCGGCGTCGCATTTCTGCCAAACGGTACGTAAAAAGTCCTTAGAAAAATCGAGCTGGCTCTGACTGCGCAGGCCTGGGCACCGTCGTCGGCTCCGTGGTCGCCGGCAAGCTCATGACGCGCGAGTTCCTCGCAGCCGAGACCGCCTACCTCGCTCGATTCCCCTCCGCGCGCCCTCCCTCCAAGAACAAAAAGGACCTCCCCGTCGACTTCGCCCTCGAGCACGCGCGCCTCCGGCACACCCCCTGGATTACCCTCCTCTTCGTCCTCTGCACCACCGCCTACGGCTTCACCGTCCTGCGCCTCCCCGTCACTTCCGCGCCCGGCTGGATCGCCGTGCCGCTCCTCCTCCAATTTGTGATTGCGGCGACGTCCAACGCTGTGTTCGCGATCAACACGACGCTCGTGTCGGACCTGTCGCCGGGCAGGGGCGCGAGCTCGACGGCCGTGAACAACCTGGTGCGGTGCGGGATGGCGGCGCTGGGCGTGGCGTTTGGTGACGTGATGATCCAGGACTTTGGCCCGGCGGCGACATTTTTGGGTTTGGGGGTGCTGACGGCGGGGATGAGCGTGTTCCTGGCAGCCGAGTTTGTGTACGGGATGCGCTGGAGGAGGGAGCGTCGACAGCGGGCGAAGTGAAAATACCGTCCGGGCGGCGATGGACACAAGAAAAGTAAATGACGTTATGAAAAAGTTACGAAAGATTAGACTGCGCTATAAAAGATTGGGCACATTGATCAGGCACATTAATCATGCTTTGTTAGTTAGATATTATTCGTTGTATATACTATTTACCTCAAGGCGACCACTGGCTTCGTGATCGACTAACATGGCGTCGTATACTAGCCATCGACAGATTGTACAATCTGGCATCAATAATACGTGACGCTACTTCTTCAGCTCAAATTCTAGAATCGCAGACCAGTCATCTGCCGTCCAAATCCGTTTCCGAACCAGCCTCTCGTCGACACGCCTCATCAGCGCCGCCCACTGCGCCGGGCTGCGAGACAGCACGTTGAATACGCACACCATCAGCATGTCCTGCTGATCGAAGCCGCGATGGCGGTGCCTGACAATGGTCACGCAGCTCCTGAAGTAACGGAGTGATGACGTTAGCCAACGTCGCAACGGCCGACTGGCGTAGGACTCAAACTTACTCGTCACCATGGTCCACCAGGATGCGGCTTAGCATATAGACCGGAGCGGCTTTTCGCGGCCGCGGAGTGAAGAAGTCGTGCGCCTCCCAGGTGATCCTCCCCGCCATCTCCGGAGCGCGCAGATGCTCCACCGCCGCCTCCCTCCCGGCCTCCACGACGCTGGCGTGGTCCTGTATCACGAAGGATAGGTGCGGATGGAGCTTCGCCAGCCGAACCGCCAGCCGGACGCTGCCCCCGCCGACATCCACCACGGTAGAGCCGGCCGGCAGCTCCCGGAAGGGATACGCAGTCTCGATCAGCGCGCCCAGGGGTCCGCCGTGAGTCGAGGTCATGGCCCGCGTGAATTTCTCGCCCAGCTTTGGATTGACCTTGTAAAAGTACTCGTAGTGCGGAAGCTCGGCTGCAAATAGCCCAAGCAGTCAGTGGTCGGTCAGTGGATGCGCTCAACCTGCCGAGTGAGCTTGCAGGCTGACATTTGTCTTGCTCGGCGCTTTTCAGTACCGTTCACTCACTTTGAAAAGCCTTGCAGAAAGCAGCTTTGCTGTCGTCTGCTCCGATTCTGTAATTGTTCTCGCGCAGCGTCTCCGGCAAATACGTCGCGCAGCGAGGTACGTCCTCGGAACTGAGCAAGCTTGTCAAGCACCGATTTACCCCTTGGAATTACCCGATATTTATTTACAGGTAGTGGTACCAGCTAGAAAGGTTCTTGTCTCGCAAGAGAAGCGAATGCCTATTGTGGATATACATCCCCGGCGAAACCTCTTGAAAGATGGATTGATGGGTGCATTGCCTCATCACTCGCTCTGCACCAGGTCAGCCATTGCACAACTTCCTTTTCTTCCCCTTCTTCCTGGATAATGACTCGTACGAATGAGAGCACGTGATGCACCCGAGGCTCTCGCCAACTGCCCTAGAGAGGTGCCTCTCTGCCCAACCTCGATGCGGTTTGCAATGTCTAACTCGATGACAATCGACAGGGCCACCCTCGGAAAGTACGACCGGGCCGCGTCCTTGACTCAGTGTCCCGGCTCCGTCACCAGGGCCTGCAGCTGCCCGCACGTCTTGGCGATGGCGAGGCCCTGCTTGACCAGCTCCGACGACTGCGACGCGGCGCCGTTCCCGTTGCCTTAGCCGCGGAACCCTCGCAGCTTGGCAGTATACCGCTTAGCATCTTCGGTTATCTTGCCCACCAAGCGTTTTATGGCACCGATTCCCGTAAAATCTGTGGTAAGCATGTTGAGCCGAGTTGTGGAGAAGGAGGGTGGGCAGAGCTGCTTCCAGGCGAAGACAAGACGAAGAATTTTGTTGATGGTAGTTTGTGTTGCTCTTCTTGCTTCTTCTTTTTTTATGGATAGACACAAAGTGCGGGGAAATTATAGTCTCGGGGAATACAGCAAGCCGCTGTGCTGAGCATGTGTTATAACAAAATTTAGTTTGAGGCGAAAAAATTGCCACAAGATTGACTCCCCATACTGCATTGTATAAATAATTGTATTTTAAGATTAAAACAGGTAGATAAGAAGACCGCGACAATGTGATCGCCGGCACTTACTAACTTGAATCAACTAATTTAAAGCGTCTGAGACCGGGTTGAATGTATTGGTCGTCCTGTTCGTTGTCCCTGTGCCTGTTGCAAAGATTGCTCGCGTTGGCTGCCAACTCTGCCTTTGATGCTCTGGCGTGAGCGGTTTGAATGAACGTCTCCCACTGCTGTCGAGCCAAATCTCTTGCGTTTTTTGATGCAGTTGCTCCTTGAACGAAGGTTTCTCGACCGCTTGTCAGGGCACAAGCTTTCAGCTGCGTCATGTGGTAGTCTAGCCGTTGTCCTTCAGCCGCAGGGCTAGTGACATGGTTGAGGCGTGCCAGTTACAGCATGGTAGGTGCAACTGAGCGTGTACCCACAGATTTCGTGGTATCCTCGATTCTTCAAAATATCCTTGCCACCACAACTCCCTGGTTCTGGTTCCTAAGAGCTCGCTCTTCTCAGGCACCCACAGCGCTAGCCACCAGCAACCGCCCAATGCCAACCGTCCGCTAGGCGCGATAGCCTCTACAGGCTAGTTAGCGCATTATGGCTATCCGCTAATCAATCCTGTTCCATTATATTTCTACGTTTGGCTAGTCACTCTCCCTCCTGTCTCCTCTTCACAATCGGCCATGGTAACGCTACAAAGATTGCATTCGACACCCGCTTAGAACACGCATCCAGCATCAGCACGGCGTCGAACTTTGATCCCAGCATGTGCTATGCCTAGTACGTCGCATATCCTAGTATATGATGTGTGCTAGTACATGCGTCCCAGCCCTCACTGTTACTGTATGCTGGACTGCAGATACTAATACGCAAAATATACCAGCTCACGAATACCGGCCCAGGTTCTGTCCTATGGACCTAGGGCGAGGACGAGTCTGATTACAAAGAAACTTTTCAACTGACTATCATCTCTGTCAATAGCTTCTATTTGCTATCTAGTTTAGGGCATTGTAACCTCAACTGACTCTGTCAATAAACTTAATGACCTTTCTACCCGTGTTACTCCTTTCAAAGCCATCTAGATCATCCACAAACACAGGAACAAATCGATCCTCATTATATGGCGCCATCTCAATCAAAACCTTGACCCGCTCCACTAGTTCCTTCAAGAGCGCCTCGTTGCCGCGCAACGCCGTGCTCGGCAATATGCGCAGCTCGAGGATCGGCCGCAGCGCCTCCATGTCTTCGGCCTTGTTCTCGATAATGGCCTGCCACTGCAGGACGCCATACTTCTCGTCTTCCACAATCGCAGCGAGGCTAGCAAACTCGACGTACTCGCCCTCCCAGTCAAAGCTGAAGCGGCGATCGCGGCCCTCGAGCCGCAGCACGCGCAGGTGCGGCCACTCCGCTTCGTCCACCAGATGCCGCACGGCCTCGGGCAAGGCATGCAGCGAGCCGACGTCCCCCGACATGTAGCGCACGAGCGGGTTGCGCAAGCGGCAGAGCGAGGTGAGGACGATGGCGCCCGTCTCGCCGTCAGGCAGAGGAGGCGGTGGTGGTGGTTGTGCCGCAGAAGAGGAGTCTTCTTCCTCCACGACCGAATTGGGCAAAATCTCGACAGCCATGGTGCGCGCATCATAGACGAAGTCTGACGACGTCGTCGTGCGGTGACCCGTCAGCGCCGAGTTGCTCACGGCCCAAGGCCCGGCCTCGGCGCTGGCGAGCATGGAGCAGATGACGACACCGTCGCCAAGCGTGGCGCGAATGTGAGCACGCTGCGCTCCTGTCAGCACCTCGGACGTGTAAATAATCTTGTCGAGGCGGATCCGGCCGCGGTCTTCCGCAGACAGCGCCAACAGGTGGTTCACTAGGTTGATGATCTGGCTGCTGTCGCCGGCCAGCACGTTGGCCTGGTACTGCATCACGAGTTGCAACACTTCGGCCGGCCGCATTTGGTTGCCCGCGCCAAGGGCGCAGGCGCCGGCGCATTCAGAAACTTCCATGACAAGGTCAAGGGCTCTACGGGAGAGGGCAAGCGTTTAGGAATTAGCAAATGTCATGAGCTAGAGCTTCGAGAGGAATGATGAGTTACCTGTACAGACCACCAGCAGAGTGCACCGTGACAACCCAATCGCCGCGCTTCAAGATGCCGGTTTTTGCCAGAAGTTTGCCATATTCTGCTCGCTGGAGACGGTTCTCCTCCACGTCTGTGGCAAAGAAGAGTGGCTGTGCGCCTCTACCTCCGCCGGTGATGCTGGCATATATAGCATGTCGGAATGTGTTTTGCGGGCTTGTATCGTTGATGAGTCGCTGAATGGTTGAGTAGCTGGGGGGACAAAGTTAGGACCAGGGTATGAAAGATTCACGAGACATATACGAAGGACAGAAGAACATGTCATGGTGTGCATCTCCGGTGTGCCTCTCTTACAGAGTCTTTTTGTGCAGCAAAGGCCAGGAGGCAAGCCCCTCTGACTGCCCATCAGCTTCACTCTGCTCGACAATGGTCCGTATGACGTCAATATCAGGCGGATAGGTCACGCTTTGATCATAAAAGCTATGCTTTTTGGCCACGGCCAGCACTGTGTGAAGCGAATACACCATGAAGTTTTTGTATGCCGCGATGCAACTAGAATGCTGCGAGTACACTGGAGAGCGAGCAAACTGGAAGAGAGCGGCTGCATGTATTTATCTTCTGACGTTCTGTTTCATTAGTCCCATCATGCCGCCTTTTCAAACCGTGATGCGAAGTGAACTGGCTGTGCATTAGCGCCGTGAAGCTGGTGTACATGCCGCCAATGGCTAGTTTTCCCTATCAATCGCGTAGCATCACTGAGGCAAGACCGTAGACCGATGACTTTAGTCAAAACAGGCAGAGACGTCTTCCCTGTTTTACTTTTTTGCTTGTTCCTCAATTGCCTCCATGGGATGGATGTAGCAGCTGTGTGGACGCCAGTACTTCGATGAGCTGTGCCAATCACTCGAGTGCATCTCCTGCAGATCCGCTTTAGTCGTGAAACATACATATCGTCTTGCATCAGCTGAAAGAGGGGTGGACAAGAACACAGTCCATCGGCCGGCCGCGATCGCATTATGAACACATTTCTCGTGTCTTCGTTTCTCACAGGCGTTAAGGATGCCAATAAAAATCAAGAGGCGAGTCGCTAATCAATGACAAAGTTAATAAAGGTGGATAGCCCTGCCATACTGCGGTACCAGTTGCCTTGGGCGGATCTGGTGACGCCCGTGTAGCCGTCAAGGTTGAGAGGAGACAGCTCCGAGCGCCTTGGCGCATGGGCGGAAACATCCCTGCAAGTTGCCGGGAAAATAAGTCTGCAGCGGAAAGTAGTCTCTGATTCAGTGGCGATCGGCCAATGTCCGTCAAGAACATCGGGGCCTGCTCATTATCCCCCGCCTCGGTGAGCGCCGTCCCACCAAGGCACGTTGCAGGCCATACGCTGATTCTCATATATGCTTGGCCGGTTTCCCTCTCTCCGAGCCTGGTTATGGAACAGAGGGTTTGCGGAACTTTTCGGTAAATTGGTAGCTGCAAGACACAAGACTTGTTTATAGTGAAGGTTTTGGACATACCAGCAACGGCAAAAAATATTAACTCATGAACGACAGGGCCGCATCGAGAGTGTATTCTGCGAATCTTTTCTTTCGTTGTTTGACACCTTTTCTAACCCTTTTAGTGACGCAGTCCGATCAAGATGAGTTGGCATGCTGGCATCACATATTCAATTTATTGGTGTCATCTCTTTCAAAGCACATATTGCTGAAACGTGCATAATGTTAGCTTGCAGGTTCATTTTATGCCAGGTAAGCCACAAAAGAAAAAGTCGTGGACTTGTCCTACATTGCCGCATCATTGTATGAGAGACACCGAAAGTTTGCATTACGTATACTCCTTGTCTAATTAGATGTAGAAAGGAAATTTCATTTGGAAGCTAGACTAAACAGCGTCTCTCCGGCGAGTTTTATCCGTTCTCATCACTCACCCCCGGAAAAGGAGCCGCGTCCCATCGGACTCGGCGCAAATGTCTCTCAGGTTCCATAACATGATAGCGCGCATACAGCCACCGCCTATTATCAATCAGGACGATGGATCACGCCGGAAGGTCCCTGGCTGACAGGTGGATGGTCGAGCTGACCTGCGCGGCCAGGGACTGCAGCGCCGCCGCCGATGCATCCGGTTTCATCAGCGTCGCCTGCGTCGTGCTGCGTCTGCCGCCCCTGAGATGCTCCTCGACCAGTCGCTCCACGCTTATGACCGACGACAAGGTCCCGCCGCCGAAACGATCCGGCTGCAGCACTTGGAGGGCGAAGAAGCGAGGCGGCGGGTATTCGTAGCTGCAGTCGGTGTGCCATGGAAAGTCCTGCATGGTCATGAATGTCTCGGACCGCGCCTGGTGATTGGTTGTCTGAAAACACGAACTGCTGGGACGCACCTCCCAGAACCAGCCGCGCGTGGCGCTGTGGGCGAGGGGAGGTGATGGCCGTGCCGGGCGTGCCGGCTCCGGATCAGCGCCTCGAGATATTACTCTCGTCGTCGGCTAATTCGAGCGTGGCTTTAAGGATCCCGTCTTGCTATAGGCGTTGAGCCACCTGACGTATATGGTCCGCATCTTGGCTACAAGAGATGTGAAGTGCTTTTAGATGGGGGACAACCAGCTGGGAGTGTTCCCTGTAGGTATAGAGGAGCCTCTAGTGGCCTGCGAATGGTGCCCCGCGAATAATCGTCGTGTGCGCGGTTGAGACGCTTTGTTATCGCTTGGGTCTCACATGTCTGATAGCCGTATCGCACTTTGTGTCTTTTACAGACCTAGATGTATCTCCCTTTCTCAGCCCATATGCAACTATACAGGGCTAAAAGTGGCTTGCCTAAGAAATCCTAAACTCCTGCGTCAAAATTTTCTCATATGAAAACAATGATTCAAGAACAGTTTTCATGTGATGGCACGTCGCACAAGTGTCGCAGAGATCGTCCCTATATTGGGTAAGAATCAGGATGCTTTGGTCCATGTACTTTGACCTATGGAGCCAGTGTAGACGACGTTAATGCAACCTGAACAGGCCAGCCGGGGCCCTCAGTGGGTAGTTCTGAGACCATGCAGATACGATGTTTCCTGAATCTTCAGCTTCATAAGCCGAACAGGGCGAACACCAACTGGTGGCGCCACTGGGATGCCGAACCTAGTTGTTGACTATGATTCGCATTTGAGTGATCCATTATATTACGGCATAACGGTAACTAATGAAACGGGAGAAAAAAAGGAAAAAAAGAACGAATTCTGAGTGTCAACGGTATAAGATTCGTTTTTGCCGATAATATACTCACCCCCGAACTTTGTCACCTGCCATTGACGTCCAAACACCACCAACATGGCAACGCCGGTTGTTGAGCAGATGAAGCAAGTTCGCTTGGGTCTTGGGCCTGCTGTATATGAATCCGTAACGAAAGACACCGCCGAACTCGCCGTCTTTGCCCAGGAGCACGAGGCGCACGAAGAGATTCTGCTCGCCAAGTGCCCGCCGACATTATGGCCGCACGGCTCGTACCGCGCGAGCTGTCCCATGCCGATTCTCATCTCCGAGAGCCACTGCAGGCAGCTTGAAGACTTGCATGGCGCATTGACGGCCGCCATAAATGACATTGTGTCGCGATGGTGGAAGGACAAGGCCGCCAACTTTCCGGCACGCATGCCACTGGAGGAGGAAGAGGAACAATTGTTGCAGGTATGGCGAACATATAAAGCTGAGCGTGGAACTACTTAAAAAAGAATTCACAAGCTAATGGCATAAATAGTGGCTTGATGAGCAGGAAGAGCTCGGCAATCTGCCCAAATTCTCAACTCGTCAGGGCTCTTGGCGACCAGACTTTCTTGTTGAGGAAGTGCATCACGAGGACGGCTTCAAGACGGAAAAATTTCGTCTCTCAGAGATCAATGCCCGTTTCTGCTTCAATGGCTTCATGCACATTCTATACGGCAACTTGGCTCTGCAGGGTATGAACTTGAACAAGTGCGGTCTCTCCATTCCCGCAAATGGAGCAGAGGTGTGAATCATTTCTTTGACGTTTGCTTCTCATGGTTATTCTTCCTCTTCCCACTCTAGAAAGGAGAAGTGAAACTTTTATTTCTCCTCGTCTTCAGAATTAACGACCAGACACATTCTTCCGCTGACACGATGCGATTAGTTTTTCGACAGCCTTTTGGACATGTTCTGCCACGACCAGCCTCTCCATCTCCTAAAAGGTGAAGAAAACGGCATCGACATTGGCATGTTTATCCATGCCGTACACGACCGGCTCGGCACGGAGCCACGTCTCATTACGCCCACGGACCTGCGCCTAGTCGCGGATGAAACCACAGGCCGCACCAGGCTCTGCTGCTTGGCTACGCGCGGCGCCTCCAGCGACGGGGATACATTCCACACCGCTGAGGGAGAGACCGTCGAGGAGATTCACCAAGTCGGCCTGGAGTTGCACCAGCATGAGCTCGCGATGCTGGGCGGCGATATGCGGCGCCAGCTCAGCCTGCGCTGCTTCAACGATATGCGCACGGTGCTGCTCGTCCATGACAAACGCATGCTGGGCATTATTGGGCAGGAGTTGTACAGGCTCGTCGCTCGCGGCGTCTTGACACCCGCACAAGCAGCGATTCTAGACCGGAGCATGGCGCAGACAATCCTGCCGGGCTCGCCTGAGCTTCTGCAGCTAGCAGCAGCCGGTAGTAACTACGACGACACGACGAAAGATGGATATCTTCTCAAGCCTGTGCGCGGCGGCAAAGGCGCCGGCATTGTCTTTGGCGAGGACATGACCGCGGAGGCATGGCGCTCGGCGCTCAATGGGCTCCGCTCGACGGCGTTGGCAGACGGCGGTAACATGGTGGTGCAGCGGCGCGTCAAGCAGAAGCTATATGATGTGGTGCTAAAGAGAAAGAACGACAATGGCATGGGCGAGATGAAGCGGAATCACCTAGTCGGCACCTATCACGTTGTAAATGGTCGTTATCTAGGTATTGGGATATGGCGTAGTAGTGCGGAGCGCATCTGCGCTATTTCAACAGGAGGGTCGTGGATGTGCTCCGTCATCCGTTCCTGATACTTCTCGACTGTTTCTTGTCACCCTGTTGCCGAAAATGGTTCAATTAATTCCGGCAACGGGGGACCATAGGTGCGACTGCGCGATTGCGGAGGCAGTGAAAATCCTGGCTCTGTTGGACTGTACGGCGCCCGGGGGGGCAGTTCGCTTTTGCCCCCCTTTTACATTTCTGACGAGTATTAAGCTCTTCGAGGACAAGAGACCGAGGTCCATTGGCCTATTGAAGAATCTAGTGTTTTCCGAGCTAGGGGACTCGCCGCTGGACAGGTTACTGTTGGCTAAATTCGCAATCATGGAACTTGCTCGTCAGCCGTGACCAACGCGTATTAGCCAATTAATTTTCGCCGATGTGACTAGGAGATTGACCATAATTGATAGACTCGTTCTTGCTGATTTGTTTTTGCTTGTGATAGTCTTATATGCTAATATTGATAAAATGGCTGTATGCGCTTTTATAACTGGAGTACACTAAGACCGTCTGCCTAAAAGCATTAGACTATAGAAACCCTAAGTAACCTCTGACATGCTTAAGACCGGAAGGCGTTAACTCCCACTAGTGTGTCGGTCGCTTTCAACCCTTGCTAGATGCCGAGGATTAGTAAAGTTAGATAAAAGGATAGTCCCCCTCTATAGCTTTAAAAAAAACAACTTTTTCGCCTTTCTTCATTTTAATTTCTATTATTTACCTTATAATTAGGAGCCCTTAAGCGGCTACTCTTAATTTTCTAATAATATCTTTATCTATATTAACTCTTTAAACCCTATTATAATACTTAAAATACCCCTTCTTTTTAATAAACTATAATTCTATATATATAATACTCTAGATTAGGAAATAATAATCTAATTAAATATATATACTAACCCTTAGAGGGATAATACTATTAAAGTATTATAAACGACCTAATAACCTTATATATAGTATCTTATGCTATATACTTTTTATAGTTCTCCCCAAATATCACACTAGTTATAACGATGGCTTAATCCTAGTCTATAGTTAGTCTATTTCTTAGGTAGTAAGTTAGGTTTAAATACTATAAGGTAGTAGTAAGTAATATCTTTATAAGGTCTTATTAAGAGTAGAACTCTTAAAACTAATTACTTAGAATTACTTAGATTAATTAGTAGAGATCTAGACTACCTAACTATAGGAGTACCTCTCCCTTAAGTACCCGTCTATATCTCTACTATAGAGACTAATTACCCTAATTATCTAACTATCTATTAATCCTTAATTATAGTAATTAATAGGTAATCTATTAATCACTTCTAATGTAGTTATGTGACCACGTGTTCCTTTCCTTCTACACCCTGTCCGTGGCTGACCCCGCCATAGTGCATATCCGCGCCTCAAGTAGGAGCATTCGTAACACTAGTCACCTAACACTATATTAAGATAGTACTAAATTCAGCTAGCTAAATATACTGCTAATATAAGCTTTATAGTAATATAATTTTAAGACTATATAAAGCTTATATACTCTTATAGGCAAGATAATATATAATAAAATGATTTAGATATAAGTACCTAAAGAAGATTATTTTTATATTTTTAAATGATATATATATATAAATAATAATAATAAAGTTTAAAAAATCTAGGTGAAGGTTACTTTACTAGTAAAATATATTAAGGATATACCCTCTTAACTTTAGTACCTTATAAAAAGATAACTATTTATCTAAAAAAGAAAGAAAGAAAGAAGTAGTAGATAGATAAAGTAAAGAATAATTTAATAAGGTTTAAAATTAATTTTAGTAATTATACTAACTATTTTATTAATAGTTAAAGTGTATGTGTTTTAGTAGTACTAGTACTAACCATACGGAATTTTTATTAACCTACTGTACGTATGGAATTAGCAGAGTAGAGGGTGGTGGTAGACACCTTAGAGCGACGTAAGCTTCTAAAATTAACGGTGTAGATTACCGTTTTATCTCCATTTATTATAGCAGCGATTAAAATTAGCAAGCTCAAACGGCGGCCAAGCGGCGGGGCAGTCGGTCGAAATGCCACTAAAAACAGAGGCACACTACACCGAAAAACTAGCAATGGTTGCCTAATTTCGAGAGGCATTAGACTATGGGAAAGATCTTGACGGGATCCAGATTCTATCACTCGGCTATGGCCGTACATGAAATGTGGTCTGGTTAATACTACCTATAGATTGACTGGTGCTCCATGTAGTCGCAGGGGTGGCACGGGTGACTGCTTGATTGGTAGGTTCCACGGGCTCTGGGTGAAAGAGTGGAAAGCTAGCATGTGAGGATCTTGTTGGATATGACAGACTTGGGAGCAGATAGATTACCTTTGACCCTACTTCCATATCTTTGTCTCCCTGTTCTTCTTGAGAAAAGTGGCACACGAAATCCAACTGTTGCTGCAACTCCGATCCTCGAGTAGACTTCTCTGTATTACAACACTTTGGTTCTCGGGTTTTCGCATAACCTGGAGAAACAAGAGTCGAGAGATCAACAAAGACGTCGGCAAAAATAAGAACTCAACCGTAGGACAATTAGATGGAAGGGGTTTTGCTAGCAAAGCCGGCAAAAATAAAAACCCAACCGTACGACAATTAGATGGAAGGGGGTTTGCTGGCAAAGCCGGCAAAATGACAAAAGATTGATGGATCTCCGATGCGGGGAATCGAACCCCGGCCACTGCGGCACTCAATGTCACTTGAAAGCGCAGGATCCTAACCTCTAGACGACATCGGATATTCGCCATGATGGATGCCCGACGGCCGGTTATTTCTACTTCTATACGTATAGGAAGCCCACAGTACTAAACCCGTCGCTTGATTGCGTAGATGGCGCCGGGTGGCTTTTCTCAAAGGCTAGAATAAGACGTAGAGTCGTGTCTTTTTGTCTGTGCGTTACGGACAGTCGTGTATTGGAACAAATCGTGACCGTGGTAGCAAAGACGTCACATGGCTAGTCACGCTCAGCAATGATGGTTGATGCGCAACACAATTTTGTTCATAAAAAGAACAGCGAATCCAGTTATAATATAGCCGCCTTGCCGAATCATGACTAACTACTATACAGAATATTGTGGTTCTCTCCTTATGGTATTTTGAGACCCTCCCTTCCTTCCACGCGCATCCGTCCCCCTGCTTCAGAGCTATCCATCAAAACTGCATTACAGTCACTATTCTTGCGCGAGAATGAGGAAACACAACTTCAGCCACATCTTATCAACGCCGGTGCTTCCCCTACCGCTTCTTTGTTGAAGGACGCGGCTTGCATTCGTCGTTAAGGATGGGATGCAGCATCACCTTGATGGGTAAGTTTTGCGTATTGTGCTGGTAGCCCTTGCTCCAGTCGTAGCCCACGGCGTAGGCAAAGATGCTACCGCTCTTATTGAACGTCGTCGAAGTAATGCTGCCGCCAACGTTGGGGTAGCCCTTGAGGCGGTGCTTGGCGTCCTTGTCCCAAAAGTGAAACGTGCCGTCCGAGCCTGCCGTGCTAAATGTACCGTGGACGGGGTGAAACGAAATTGCGTTGACGGCGTGAACATTGACAATGTTATTGACGGCATTATCGCGATGACACTTGAACGAAAAGTTGTATCTATCAAGGTTAGCAGACACTCCAGAATGTAAGAGAGGGGTGGTGGGAGTCACGTACCCGGAATCCTTTTCCTCAACGTATTGAATCGCGCATCGCCCCTCAATGCTGCCAATAGCAAAGCCGGCAGCATCGGTGAAGCAGCTAACTACCCTTGTCTGCCATTTAAGCGGGCTCTGGAGAGTCTTGTAAATTTTGGTCGGGTCCTTGAGGTTGATGATGTTGATGTAGCGGTCGGCGGTGCCCACGACGCAAAGGTTATCGCGCACATCGGCAGTGTAGACACGCTCCTGGCACTGCACGCTGGCGGCAGCACCCTGCTGGCGCAGATCCCAGTACTTGACCGTCTTGTCCCACGAGCCCGTCACCACCATGGGTGTGCCGCTGCTGTCGAAGAAGCGGCACGAGCGCACGGGCTGTTCGTGGGTGCCAATGACAATGTCCTGCTGCGACGCTAGGTCGCAGACCTTGACATTTTTGTCGGCCGACGCGGACACGACCTTTGTTCCATCCTGCAACGCGGTCAGTCTTGATCCTTCGTTGTCGGTGCTACCGTCGCACCACTCACCTTGGAAAAATCGCAGTCAAAGACGGGTTGGCTGTGCTCAAACGCGTGGCGGCCCTGGCTCTGGCCGTTTGGGGCAATTTCGTAGATGCGAACCTTGTTGTCCCAGCTAGAGATGGCAAGGAAGTCCTGCTGACTCTGGCCCGGCGAAAAGGACAGCGCCGTGATGGTGTCGGTGGGAGGGTCGCTCAGGGCGACGTCGGACTTGAGATCGCCGAGCGCATTCGATGTGGCCGTGCTCGACGTGGCCGCGCCTCCAAAAAGGCCCGCCATGGTATTTTATGTAGGATCGCCTCGTGATGTAAGCGGGAGTGGTTTGTATTGTATCTCGAGGCTTTCGAGGAACGCGTGCTCGAGGCCGTCGAGCCCAAAATTGATTTTTTTTTTCCCAGCACGTCTGTTAACTTTTGTCGAGAATGAGTGCAGAACAAAAGTTTATGCAAAGTTGAATATTTTCCACTCAAAACCTATTTATCGAGCGCAGCTAGGTAGGATAGGCAGCAGTTGCTAGAGGTGCAAGGCAGAGGTAGGAGTCGTGCAAGGCCGCCGCCTGACTGCTAGCTGAAATCGCGAAGTCGAGCAAGCTCCCGCTTAGAGCGACACTCCCCTGTAAATGCATGCGTTAGCCATCTGCGGAGCATCCCCACAACAGCACCAGTCGAAAAGCAGAGCTCCAAATTTTCTTGTTCCTTTTTTTCTTTCCTTTCTTCTTCATCTCCCCTTCGCTCAACAGATCGCTGTCGAAGCTCACACACAGAGACGTTTCTTATGGAATGTCTCTTATTATAGCTTTGGGAGAAAGTCCCCGGACACCTTCTTTTCTCTTTACGGGAAAAGAACTTGCGGAAACGCGCCGCCATAAAAGCACTGCGGCTGACTTCGGTGCCTTGGCCGCCTCTAGCAATGACCATGCCCAGTCTACCGCTACATTCGCCAGCCTGGAAGCCGATGCGTCTCTTCCCAACAGTCCGTCGCTCGAACCCTTACAGGATGAAGATACGAGTCCGAGTCGGTTGCGGGCTGGAAAGGAGCGTGCGCTTGGCAGACAGCAGGTGGATGGTAGACCGACGCCTGTGGCTCTTGCTGGGGTGGTTTCGGGCGCAGAAGATTTTTGTCGAGGTCGATAGTAATGCGATTGCTGGGCTTCACGGCCTAGTTACTCGATGGGGCTCATTCTTGAGGCGAAGGGGGTTCCGAGCTTAGTTCCATTTGGGCTGTGCTCGTATTTGTTGATGCTTCCTGGCATTGATCCCAACCCCTTTTTTTCAACTCTGAAATTTCACTGGAAGTTTCCTGGGAGATTTGCCTGTTACGCGGAGACGATTCAAGCTTATATGATGATGATAAATATTAGAGTCAAGCACCGAGCCAGCAAAACTGGCGATGTGGACTATATATATTATGTTGGCTGATAGCTCGGATCTCTCTCTTTTCGTTTTCGTTTTTCTTTTTTTCTCCTTCTTCTCCTTCTTCTTCTTCTTTCTCTCGTCCTTTCCCTTCCCCTTTTCCATCTTCCGTCGGCTGCATTGCTTGCTTCTGTTGATGCTTAGTTGTCATGTTTGTGTCTAGTCGTGTCTGCTCCCATCTACCTTGCTCCAGCCCTCTCCAGCACACCACGGCTCTGGATGGATCGATCTGCGCAGTCTGAAGGTCGCTACCTCGGGCGTACTAGAACCCTTTGTGTAATCCTTAAATGTCTAACGTCTGGTTGCCTCCCGAATAAAAGACTATATCAGTACATTGCCAATAGACATGGCCATTTTCAGCACTAGACACACGGCAGCAGCAGTTATTATGGCTGTTATGGGATTTTGTCCTTTGATACAGGCCGCCAGCAGAAATCCATAACCAGCAGCTACTGCAGACCATCCTCCCAGACAGCCCGCACGGTAACCCCGAATTTCAAATGGCCAGCTTTCACACTGCTTGTTAACCCAGGAAGAACTTTGCGCAAGACCCAGGGCAAGTATCATGACCCAGAGGAATATATTCGAGATGGTGTTTTTGTGAGTTGTATTTGCACCAGTTAATGTAACGGGCGTGGCTGCTTGTGTAGTTTTCATGCCTGCGGTGCCGCCTGCTTGCTTTAGTTTCTCTTGGTTACCTGGCGTTGTTATTTGTTCCTGGTGCCGTCTGCGCTAATAATGTTTGCGTCCTGAGATGCACTTGATTTGTTATTAGCTAATCCGATGGAGCGGAGAGCGGCTCCTACGGTGGGCGATGGGATAACTTGGCTCAGATTCATTTTTATGTCTTCGTTCCACTAGGCTCACTATTATCTTTATAAGTCTATTAAGGCCTAAGCAGTGGTTCCTATGTCCTAACAGCAGAACTAGCACAATGATCTATCGTATTCCGGCCCTTTAGAGATTCTTCTTGGCACACTGGCCAAGCTTGGTGAGCTCGCCGAGAGGCGCCTTCTCCCGTGCATTACAATCCCTCGCATTGTCGATGCACTAGTCAAGCTTGCCCAGAGCACCTTGGTCGGCACACACCTGCATTATATCGACGCACTCGAGAAAGTCCGGAACTTTGACATCCTTGCGGAACTGGGTCGTGCAGCGGCGCGTGGCAAACAGGCAAGCGTTCTTGTCGTTTCCGGCGCGGTCACAGTGTTTCTCAACATGTTGACCCAGAGTTGCCTCGGGTTCCTTGACTGGAGAGGCCGAGGTCAGTGCCATGCATCTGTCCGTTTCCGCCTCGGACTCCTCTAGACACTCGGCCCGAGGCCTGCCCAAGACCGTCTCGCAATTCTCAAAGACGTCGTCCACTTTATCCAAGCAAGCCCTGATAATGTTTTCCAGCCTGTCTGCCTAAGTCTGTTCGGGCGTGTTTGTTGACGGCGGTCGGGAGTTCAGAATCGGGCCTGCAATGGCAAGGCTAGCCAGACTGGCGAGGACCAAGGGAGTGCACTTGCGAAGAATCAATATTCTGCAGCGGGGATCCTGCTCGTTAAGTAGTTTTCTCTATGGAGTGATTGTCACGTGTACTTATCATTATATTTGAACATTAGTATTGAGAGGCCTTTGCTCAACTCTCACGATGATAGCCAACCATGTACAAGTAGGCCTGACCATGCCGTCTGAACCAGTTATTCGAAGGAATAGAGGATCCACGTACATAGACTGGCCGTCTTGCCAAGCTTTACAAGTCAGAGAGCCTATCGAGGCGAAACGCCTTGTCCGTTTAAAAGAATAGCCTAATCGTACAGTGTTTTGGTATTACCCTCTTAGATTTTCCTACTAATAACCAATGAATGAGTTAACTAGTACCTTGGATTATCGTGATTAGTGTCGAGTTTACCCAGTAAGAGGGTAGGTAGGTGGATTGGAATTTCATCAGACAGCTCGCCCACTTAACTAGCCAGTCACCGTCTGATCTGCTACATGATCTGATGTTGCCAAGCTGGTGCCTGGTAAGCTGTCCTAGCTAAACTATCGCCTAAACAACCATTTTACGCCAATCCTTTTTTTTCGTCTCCTTTTGCACTAACCGCGGTAACTCTACATGCCACTCGGCGATCCCAATCTTTGCATACTTGAGCGTTGTATATATGATTCGAAAAGCCCTTTATACAAGGCTTTCTAATGGTGCTCTTTTGAGCAACTTCTATTCACTAGTTACCAAGCTATACATGAGTATTATAGTAAATCTCTAATTGCAGTACACGATTCGCCAAACAAAGTCTAAAATACAGAAAGTCCTTTATTCATGAAATCATAACCAAACCCCTGAATCATTTTCCCAAAAATGCTTTTGTCTCATAGAATCGTCACTTGCCTCTGGAGAACATTCTCTCTCAGAGTTTCGCTTACCTCCTTGCATCGCTTCTCGGCGCCCTGGACCAGCGAAAGTGGCCCCTTTCTCCCGTCGCATCGCTGCTTGAGCTTTCCTAGCAACTGACAAAGGTTGGTAATTTGCACCAATACAAGCGTTGTTAGAACGTGAAGCCGCTCATCGTGGCTTTCAATTCGGTAGGTGGAAAACCACATGTTATTAATAGCGTCACCGGAGCTAGGTGTGTCGTCATCATCTGCTTTTTGAGCGCCAAAATGATCATGTCGACTCGAAATCTGATATTGGGCGTTATTGTTTTGCTTGGAGCTTCTAGTCGAAGATGGTGGTGGTGATGCTGATGATGCTGTTGACGACTCCTGAAGCCAGATGCAGTGGGAGGCAACATTTTCAGCCATGACACGCATATATTGGCTAGCCATGGCGAGAATCATGACGATCTCCCCTCTCGAGGCGCACATACCGCAGTCCAACACGCTCCTGCAGTGCTTCAAGGCCTTTCGCAAGTAACCGAGCAAGACGTCCACCGACTCGGTACCGTAATCGGCGCTCCTCCCATCTAGCTCGTTTAAAAGGGCGGCAGTCGTAGTCAAACAATCGCAATCGCCGGGAATATGGCCTTGAACTGGGTTCTTTCCACGCCTGTGTGAAGACTTGAAGACCTCCGACCCACAAGGGAGCATAGAGCCATCTGTGCTTTTGACACTTCTCCTTCTGGATGACATTGATGCAGGCGATGGTTGCCAGCTGCTACCATCTTCGAAAGGCAAGTTGTCCTCCTCATATACTTCAGCTCTGGCACGGAGGCGGCGATTTTGTTCGCTTTGACCATGGTCTGTGATGCTTGCTCGGGAGGACAGAGTGTGGGCTTTAGACGTGGAGGTGGATGTCGTGGCAGGGCCATGAATATTGTTCGGTGTCATGAGACGTGAACGAAGATTATTCCACTCGTCTGACGAATTGGTTGTGCCCTTCTCCAAATCACCAGGACCAACACCCATATCTATCCAATCGGTCTCGAAATTAATAGGAACGGCTTGGTCCATGAGAGCAGTAATACTCGCCCAGTCATCCATACCAATTCCGGAGTCCGAGGTTGACTTGGTCGATGCGGCAGAGCGGGGCGTATACCACTGTGAATAGTCGCTGTTATTATCCAAAATGGCTTGCATCATGTCACAGTCCATGTCTTGTTGCGTTACATCGTTTGTTAGGTGGATAGTTTTGCGGCTGTTGTTGCTGTTGCTGTTGCCGTTCCTGCTCTGCGCACTGCCACCGTTACCAAAATGTTGCTGCATCGGCTCCAAGGTCTGTTGTGACTGGCAACCATTCCCGTTGATATCGGTTGGGTTAGTTTCTAAAGAGTTGGTTATGTTATAATCCTCGGTCGCTGTTCTTCTCTTTCGACGCCTGGCATCTCGAACGGCATACTGGCAGTTGATGGAGCTGACGGCGCATTTGTCGCAGCCATCAGGGTCACCGTTACATTTGATCTATTCTTATCAGTACAAGGGAAAGCTTAAAGAGGATAGAAATGCACTAAAAATCTACCTTTTTTTGTCGGCAAGACTCACACGAAATGTGCGGACAGTCTCTTCTGTTGCGGTTTAGCGCGGATGCCAAGTCCACGTTTTCAACAAACGTCAACGGCTCTTGATTTTGGCATGTCAGGGTGCCAAACATGATGGTAATTCCTTGAAGCCAGTATTTTGTAGCTATCAGTTCTTCGAAGTACGGTTTGAGGGTAGAAAAGAGAAAAAGATGAAAGTATTCGTAGAAAAAAAGGAAACCTCCGTGGGCGGAGGAGCGTGTATAAATAGGCTGAGAAGGGCTCACAGCTGAACTGGATGGTGGTTGACGTGGTTGTTTGCCGAGACTCGGTGCCAGTTACGCCACCAGCAGGGGGTGGTCAGCTTTGGTTTAGTTTATTTATTAGTTTGATTTAGTACAATGCATTTTATCCATATTATTAGCGGCGGCATCGAACATAAGCTTAAAATTTGTTAAGGCCGTCCAGTCCATTGGCTCACAAGGGATTGTTGGGGTGGAAATGGCTGTCTTGGACTGGTCTATGGTGTTTGTGTTATTCCTGCGCGATTTCGATCCATGTTCTGCGAAACAGTCTACTTTTACCACTGAACATGCATGGACTGCCAAACAGGGCCAATCCTCGCCCAATGACAACTTGATCCGTGTATGGATGCGCTGCACTAGCATCAAGCGATGAGCCTATTGTCTGATATCCGGCCGTTCATGATGCAGAAAAAAACAGATAGGATTTGGGATGAAAGAACAGGGGATGACAAAATTACCGAATAGGCTGGCTTTATGGCCTCCCTTGATGGAGGATGCTGTATGATACGTTGGTGGTACATAGGAAAACGAGCCCTTGGGGGTGGCTTGCGGCAAGAATCTGATGGCTGAGATGTGGCTTTGCGATTGTTTCTCCCTGATGCTATACGGACAAGATGGTATGTTAATGGTTTCCCTTGCTGGTAGAATTCTATGCATTCAATTGTTGAATTTCGAATGCAAGTTGAGCTGTCTTTAGTGATAAACGTCAATGTCATGAGACCAGGTAGTGCGACACGCAGACATGGAAGGAACACATGGGTCTCGCTTACATTTGACAGGACATCAAGAGACAGCTCGACAATCTAACCATGCCTTTCCATGTTCTGGAAAACCTTGTACGGGCGGACAGAGTTCTTTAAAGCATCCGTGCCAAAGTTAGTTTCAAGCCCCAAATCCACCAAAACCCACTATATCCACACCAGCCTCAGCGCTCTATTCTACAGTTCTACCCGTCGAGCCTGTAAGGCTACAAAATGCTTTTGTCATGAGTATCGACATCGTCGCCGCAGTCCTATGTACCTCGGGTTTTCTTACCCAGACCCTTTATTACTTTCTTAGCTACAAGTGGTCTTGGCAGTCAGCTGCGTGGGGGGGCTTGCGGGGTTTGTGTTGCAATTCATGGCTGCCTGTATGTGTCGCACGTTTCTGATGAACCGTTGTTGCAACCTATCAAGTTACAGCACAATGGCGAATGACTTGACCTCCTTCAGCCGCATCTTGGCGCCGATGGGACCTGTTTCTTCAAATGCGCCCCCGAAACCTCGCAATCAATCCTAAAGTATGCTAGCATCATCTCTTGCGGAGTAGTCAGGAGTTCTGTTTGTAGTTAAAAAAAAATGGTGAAAAGTAAGCAATGAGAACGCCTTTCCGATGACAGCGGACTGAAGAGGCTCGTTGAGCTTGCGTTCGAGCCGCGCATAGCGTAGTAGCCCGTATCCGCATTTGCAAAGCTCTTGGGTACGATGGATACTTGTATCAAGTCGAGACAGCTTATCAATTATTCCTATAACGGTATTCAGGCAGCTTCCTTTGCCGGCGCAGACTTGTTGGCGATTCGCTCCTTTTTCGTTCGAGGCATGTTCATATGTGCCATCTTGCCAACTCATCAGTTTGACTTGCTTGCTGTGAATTGGGGGCTGGGAATACAGTGCGGGGAGAAGATGGGGAGAGGAGAACCCGGATTCTCGGCTTCCTGAGTGGCTTGAGGGCTTGACTTCATGGCGTGATGCGAGAACCGACAGATTCCCATACCTTAGTGGCTAACTTCGGCCAACTCCGGTGATTGGTGGTCACTTAGCTAATCTCAGTCGTAAACCATCATCTTTGTCTTGTTGGCATGCTTCTGGCCAAGTTCTGTCCGGGCCGTGCCAGATTCAGTTCACTGTGGTGAGTCACTTTGCAACTGACGAACAACTTCGCACTGCCCTATCCATCTTGGGGTTAACCCACCTGCCGTTAGCAAGAACCGGCCGTGATTATTAGGCAACGCCTCTTTTTTAGGATCTACGGATAGTCATTTACTATATTTATCATGGCGCTCCCCCTCAGTTGCTCTCCGACCCCCCTGCACACAGGTTAACCCCTCAATATTTCTCCAGATAAATTCTCTCAAGCTCACCGAACCGCAACAGCTATTGACAGCCGTTAGACTTACTTGGACCTTTGTCAGCCATAGCCCACAATGTCCAATTGTCAGCAGTACAATTATCCCGGGTATGGCAAGTGGGCTGAGAGGAACCTCTCCTACGCTCAGGCCGTTCGCGTTGGTGACCGCATTATTTGCTCCGGACAGGGTATGCTTTCCTTGCCAAACTTTAACATTACGAATTGTTTTACTCTGCAAAAATGACCGAAAAGCAAGAGCAGAGTTGGATTTATAATGCATAAAAGTTCATTACAACGTAACGGAAGCTAACGGGAAACAGGCGGCTGGGACGGTCGACAGGAAGAGTTCACTCTTGATACACTGGTCAAGGGCACCCTTTTTGAGGAGATTGACCAGGCCTTCGAGAACTGCGACTACAACCTAAAGCATGCCGGCGGCAATGGATGGTCCCAGGTCTTCCGCGTCGTCACATACAGCACCGACATTCCCTCGCAACACGAGCGCATCGTCTACAATCTCAACAAGTGGATGCCTGATCACTGCCCTGTGTGGACGGAGCTTGGAGTCACGGAACTCGGTTCTAACAAGATGCACTTCGAGATTGATGTTGAAGCCTATGATCCCGAGGGAGCCGAAATTGCCAAGCCCAAGACTACGCACGCTTAAACTCGCTCACCTCTACATATGCTGCTTGACAATAAAGAAAAATTGCAGAGATTACATAGTTATTATTTGAGCCCTATAGAACTCAATAGAACGCAATGAATGTGATGCCCATGTCAGAGTATGGGCAAGAAAATCGCGGGATTCATTCCGTCACTTGCTAAGCAATACGAATGGTTAGCTCTCAATTCTATAGGAAATTTGACACGGCATGCCCTTCCATGTCGTTTCGGCCAAATATTAAATGTCGTACCTGTGCAATACCATGAATGGATTTTGGTAACTTTGGTATAAAGACTGAATTTCCCATTTCTTCTAGAAGATTATTATTTCTTCTATATGATATCAAAATTAGTTTCGCAGTTGCTTGCTATTTACAGTCTAGCGGTTCCAGTGATCTCGAATGTCGCGCAAATCTCCAATAAATGCTGGTCCGTTTTCCAAGCCAGCAAAGAAACCACCAGTTTCATGCGCTAAGGTGAAAGACGTTAGCAAATGAAAGAAAAGACGAAGAAATTACAGTAATTTCTTTTTATAATGGCTCACTTCTGTACTGCACCAAGTTGCCCATGATGCGAAGCACCTCCTTGGGCCAGAACCCAATCGAGTAGCGGAAAAACGTTACAAACATGGGCGCGTCGGTGTGCGCTCGGTTGAGGAGACCTCTCACGTAGGGAAGATCCGTATCCTGAGCGTATGTATAGATTTGAGAAAGAAATGTGCCTGTGAGGAATGTGAGAGAGACGCTGCGCAGAATCTCGTTGTGGGTGAGTGTAGATGGGGCCACGCCTGCATGTTCATCCGCCCCTGCAGGTATATTAATAAATAATAAAGTCCTTAAGAAATTGTTGGGCTGAAAGGAACACTTACATGCTATCCATTTCTCGCCAATCCAGCTCAACTGGCCGATGGGGGAGTCATAAAGGCCAAGCCCGATAGTGTTGGGCTATTGTGGCGTGTTAGTGTATGTCAGCGCTGAAAGTACCCGGGTTATACGGATCAAATAGAGTCAAGTGAATGTGAGAGCCAATTGCAGTAAGAAATGAGAGAAGCTCACCTGGTAGATGTGCTCAAGAAAGTATCCGGTGCCATTTTGCGTCCACTCCATCGATCGCTGAAAAATGGCCTGCTCTAGTGGCGACAGCTTTGTCTGCCTCTCCTGGAGCTCCTCAGGGGTAGTGGGGTAGAAAGGCATAAGAGGGAAGTGCGCCGCTCTGGTGGTGGTGTTGTACTCGTCGTACAAGGTATAGGTCAGGATGGCACCGTTCGAGGTTCCGTGTGCGGCGAATGTCTTATAGCCTAGGACCTCAGTCATGAGTCTGTTAAATATACGCGCTGTGTCGTCCAGCGTCCAATTACCAGGCGCTTTCTGGGAAAAGGCAAATCCAGGAAGGGAAGGGACAACGACGTGGAACGAGACAGGCTGACCCTTGCTGGTGGTGGCAGTCTGCGTAAGGGGCTCGATGACAGGTAGGAACTCCATAAAAGAGCCGGGCCAACCGTGAGTGAGAAGGATGGGGATAGCATTGGTGTCGCTAGACTTGTGATGGACAAAGTGAATGTCGAGACCCTCGATATTGACACGAAAGTTGTTGAAGCTGTTGAGGTACGCCTCTTCCTTGTTCCAGTCAAAGTTGGTCAGCCACTCGTTGCGCAGACTTCTGAGCACGTCCAGGTCAATGCCCTTGGTGCTGCCGACCCCAGGAAACTGAGGCTGGTCAGGAAGTTTGCTAGCCTGAATTAGCTCCAGCATGCGCGGCACGCCTGCAGAGAGGTCAATGTGAAAGGGTGTAACATTGGCAATGGAGTTGTTGGTGGCAGCCGTAGGAGCAGCGAACGCTGACAGACCGAACGCCAGGGCTGGGATCAGAACACGATGCATTGTGGGTTTGGGTGAGGCAGAGACCGTAGAAAAGCGATGTCGATGTGATCACTACTAAAAGGAATAGAGTTGATCGATCTGGGATGCAGACATGCAAGGTAACCAGGCAGCCTTAGTTTTTTACCGCTTCCTAAGCCACGACCTGAGCTTGAGCTGAATTCCGTGAAATAGCAACCCAATTTACGTGAAATAGCCAATTTTTTTTTTGTTTTTCTCTTTGGGATCCGGCCGGTGGTAGAAGCGTCACGGAGCGTTTCAAATAGGGCAACTCGCCTAGGCAACGGTTACGATTGTGGCTGAGATAGGGTAGATCCGGCCGACGGGGCTCCATTGTGCCACCGGTTAAGAATTTATGCTTGTTTGAATGGAGATGATTAGAGAAGAACAATAGAAAAAATTGAACGGCGCTTGGTGAACTAGTATAGCATCCTATTGATTGGTTCAAGACGATTGATGTAGGAAATCAATCTGCATCACCTTGAAACGCGAGCGCTATGACGACAAGTGAGGTTCTATTACCTCAGCGAATTCATTTAACCGATTTTTCTCCCAAGTCAAAAACGGACAGCCAATCTACTATTCTTCGGTTCTTTCGTCATTTGTCCCACCTTCAACATCTATGCTGCTAAGAATATTGCTCCAAGTCCACAAGCCTCCTTCTCCACCTACTCGTCCAGCCCTCATCAGCATCAGTGATGGAGAGCACTAAGAGTTGCGGCAATGCAGATTTCCAGCAACACCCCCAGTCGAAAGGCGACAGGACTTGCCTCAAACGAGGAGAATTGTCATCTCTGGCTGGCAATGATCCGTTCATGGTTGATTTGGCCATTGACTTTGATAGCAACTCGTCATATCATCGACACAGCGCACGGATTGACCAGACACCGTGTGTTGCAGATGATGACTTGGAGGATAAAACATGGCGCGAATTACTTCATCGTGTCTCCTCGACCAGGGAGGGAGAAGTGCAACCAACGCAGACTTCCACCTGGGCAAAGACGACCAAGACCCAAGATGTGAGAGGTACTAAATTGAGGGAATGTGAGCGACATTGAAGGAACAAACGATAGAAAATGAGTCGTCGCTAATGTAAATAGCTCTTCGGTATATTCTTCCCCGGTGGCATAGAGGAGATGGTAAAGGTTTACTACGTAGCCGCTCCAACCAGTCGACAGCTCAATCACCTGAGCCAGTATCAGCGGCAACCAAGACCACATCAAGACAATTAACACCATTAGCAAACCAACTTAACACCAATGATCAAGGCACAACTTGTCACGGAACCAGGGCCGGCTCGACATGTTTGCATATGACTGTTTGGTTACTGGAGGACTTGGTATCGTGGTGTGACAGCCTGGACACCGCTTCCGTCGACAGTCTTCTGAGCAACTTTCGCGATGCTATATCTGCGTGTTCGAGAATAGCCGAGTGCGAGAGGTGTGGTGGTGGTGGCTTTGCGAGCGATAATAATACCGTCTTGCTGGTGACGATAGCGAGGTATATGAGTACCATTTGTGACGGGATCGTTCGTTTATACGTCGGCATGCACTCAACATACATGCAAAACCAACAAGACGGCGCATACCCATCACCCTCATCGCCCTCTGGAATATTTCACAGATCGGCTTCAGCGTACGATGAAAGACAATCACCGCCAGCAAAGGAGACTCGCCTTCGAGTTAGTGACTCCTCGTCGATGCAAGAACAAAATGTAAGCTTCTCCAGCTACAACATATCCAGTAGCTTGGAGAGGCTGCATGTTTTGAGGTCTATTATTGTGGTTCAGATGACAGATTTCTTCAAGTTTCTTGAACAGCTGAAGATCAAGGAAAACCATCGCAAGAGTAATTTCGCATCTGTCATAGAGGCACTAGACACTACCAGCAAGGCCAAGGAGGCACTAAAGCAGTGCGCGTCTGCTGATAGTGGATGGTGATGCAAGAGGAGAAGAGCAACCTGAAATGCGAAATGAAAAAAATTAATGAAGAAACTAATGACGATGATGAGATCTCATATTACATTCTAATAATACGTTGCGTTATGAAATTCGGTAGATAACAAGGTATGGCTTGCAGTTACTTGGTAGTTGTCATGACGGTGCAATGGTTAATTTATGTGTATATTAATGAAGAGCAACAGCTGTGAAATGAGGCAGCAATTTTATCGCAACAGCTCTAGCCTTTGATGCTGCTCAATTGCCCACTCCATGGCCCTCACTGCAGCCCTTACCTCGGAAACCTTTTGCGGAGGGTGATGCGTGCCGCTGTGCTCGAGTGTCTTGATCATCTTAGGGTCGAACATGGCCCTAGCGATCAGCGACATGTCGCGCATGAACTTGGTATCCTTTTTGCCGTGCATATGTATGCTCGGGATGGAAATCTTCTTGTCCATCAGTTGGGGCAGCAGCAGACGAGGAGCCTCAGCACCGTCGCCCCTGGTGTACAAGTCGAGATCAATATCAGGGAGAAGTGCGTGGCCGTCACGGAGAGGCTTGATGACGTTGGAAAGGGCTTCGTACAATGCGAATTCGGAAGAACTCATGCCCTTGTCTTCCTGTGTTTCAGTTGTAGCACCGAGCTCACGCCCGAGTTTGCAAAGGCCTTGGATCTCTGCAAAAGATTGGTCTGGATTTGGGGAGAAGGCGCAGACAGTGGAAAATAGAAACGCAACTTTGAACGGGTTCTGGCCAGTACGCTGCAGTTGGTCATGCATAAAGGCAACGGCCAGTGCTGCTCCCTGACTGAAGCCAACAACGCCGTCAAACGGACCAAGCTGGTCAACAGCAGCCTCAAGATGATGTAGGGCGTTGCTCATCTGCTTGGGGGAGTAGCCTTCGGCGTGGGAGAAAAAGGGGCCATTGAACTGAGCACCCATTCCTGATCGAGTTAGACTGTGAGTTCACTTTATTTCTACAATTGTTCCAAGTGCCTTACCTGGCCCACGGATAGATTCCATTGGACCATCAATGAAAACGAACTCGTAGCTGGGATCTGCCGCTTTCATCAGCGGAACAAACTGGCTTTCGCATATGCTCCCAGAGCTTCCAACACCGTGTAAGCAAATAAACCTCATCTTGCCGAGGAGAAGATGAAGAGAAAAGTCGAAACGAGCACTAGCCTCAGAACCATACAATTGAAGATGGGTAGAGAGAGGAATTTGGCAGTACGAGAATGGTGGATTGAACTGCACCATCCATCGTGTGCCTTCTATGTTGACAGTTGCCACTCCACAATGGACCAACAGCAGTCCTACTAGCGAAAGCACCCAGATTGATTCCACTCCATGTTCTCTTTCCTTTCTTTTCTGTTTCTGTACAAACTAATGGAGTTGCCTGTTTTGGGCATTTCCGGTTTCCGTTTGGAACGGACCGAACACCGGATAAGCGGGGCAGGAAATCTCCGCTGCCGGCCCGGAGAGGGCCTTTTGGTCGTTGCCCTAGACAAAAATGTCTGGCCGGAATTTCAGATCCAGAACCTGGGAAAAGAGGCTGAAAGTTGGGATTTTGTTAGAAATGGTTGCAATGGCAGCCGCTGTCATCATCATTTGTGGACCGGGCTGCACCCGAATAAGGTGTAGTTGCGTCTATTGCGTCAGCCGGGCCTGATGATATAGGAAGGCTTCTGCTGATAAACTACATGTACATGAAAGGAAACTTTATTAATATCAGGTTTCCTGCCTAGATATATGCCTATAATTCAATTACCTCCTACGTCCTCATCCGCAATCCTACCCGGGTGCAGCCACCATGACCAGCAGGAGGATGATTCCAGACGACCAGGAGCCGATTGCCATTATCGGCGCGGCCTGCCGATTCTCTGGACAGGTTTCCTCTCTTCCGACGTTATGGGATAAGATTAGCAATGTCAAGACAGGTCACTGCAAAATCCCGTCCAGCCGCTGGGATGTTGACCTTTTGCATCATCCCGATCCTGACAGAAAAGGCACCGTAAGAACAAGACAGTGGTAAAGCTTCAGACAGACGTTTGCTGAGAAGATGATTCATGTTTAGATGGCCGTGAAGCATGGCTATTTTTTACAAGAAGATATCAGCCACTTTGATGCGCCCTTCTTCTCCACAACAGCCAAGGAGGCGGCAGCGATGGATCCCATGAAGCGATTGCTACTCGAAGTCAGCTACGAGAGCATCGAAAATGGTAAGCTGAATGTCTTTCGTTGAATCAACCTTATAAACGTGACTAATCCACTAAAACCTGTGTAGCTGGTATTCAGATGGAGAGTCTGGTCAACTCAGACACAGCTTGCTACGTAGGCTGCATGACCAACGACTACGAAATCCTATCCACACACGACATGCAGGATATGGGATACAGTGCCGCTACAGGAATCAGCAAAGCCATGACGGCAAATCGCGTATCGTGGTTCTTTGGCCTCCGAGGGCCTAGTCTGACCCTCGACACAGCCTGCTCGTCGAGTCTGTATGCTCTTCATCTGGCGTGCCAGTCGCTGAAGCTGGGTGAGACATCGCAGGCTCTGGTGGCTGGTGTCAACATGATTCTGCACCCTAACTGCATGGAGCAGTTTTCAGCCATTCACATGCTTAGTCCTGAAGGCATCTCTCACAGCTTTGATGACCGTGCCAACGGCTACGGTCGCGGCGAAGGCATCGGGTGCATCGTGGTGAAGCGTCTCTCGGACGCGTTGCGTGACGGCGATACAATTCGCGCCGTTATTCGAGGTTCAGGGGTAAATGCTGATGGAAAAACGCCAAGTTTGACACAGCCCAGCTCCGAGGCGCAAGCAAATCTCATCAAGAGGACGTATGCGAGCGCAGGGCTGTCGCTCTCTTCTACAGAATATTTCGAGTGCCATGGAACTGGCACTCCTGTTGGTGTAAGTAGAATTACCTCTATCCTTTCCACATTCCCATGCTACCTATTTCAAGACTAACATGTCGAGATAGGACCCTATTGAACTGAGAGCCCTCGCCTCAACCATTGGAGGCGCTCGCGCAGCAGCAGGTCTGGGCCCTCTTTATATCGGCAGTGTGAAGCCCAATGTCGGCCACACGGAAGGCTGCTCTGGTCTGGCAAGCATCTTCAAAGCCATTTTATGCCTAGAAAAGGGCATGCTGGTACCTACATATGACGTTCAGAATATCAGCCCTAAGCTGCACCTCTCTGATTGGCATCTGGCTCTGCCTGCCGAGACCATCAAGTGGCCAAGCTCGGGCAGGCGGCGTATAAGCGTCAATTCATTTGGTTTTGGAGGAGCCAATGCCCATGTATAACTCAACCTCCATCATGTCTCTGATCGCAAGTAATATTGACTATTTTTCTTTTTCCGCAGATTATTCTTGACGACGCATACCACTATCTCAACGAACGGAACCTGACCGGCAATCACAACACAACCGTTCACGATGACGACAAAAGTTCGGAGTCAGGCATCAGCATGGGACCCTCGACTCCAATGAGCTCCGTAAGTAGCAGCAGCGTTCTAGGTTCTGGAGCCGCAGTTCCTGCGTATCGACTCTTCACATTCAGCGCTCGTGACCAAGCCGGCACGCAGAGGATGGCAAAGGAGTATGCAAAGACGCTTGGCAGTGCCAAGCTCAAGAACATGAGTGCTAGGGAGCTAGAGGACTTGGCTTACACGCTGGCCGTCCGCCGCACAGCCCATGACTATCGTTCTGTTATCGCCGCGTCCTCAGTCGACGAGCTCTGCGCCAAGCTGGGCCGACCTGTTCCCAAACCATCTCGTGCGTCACGTCGGGATCGAAATCTCATCTTCGTTTTCACGGGACAAGGAGCACAGTGGCCCACCATGGGCGTTCAACTGCTCCGCCATCCCGTTTTTGAGAACAGCGTTCGAGCGTCTCAAGAATACTTGGCCTCCCATGGATGCAAATGGAATGCGATAGAGGAGCTCAAGAAGACGACAGAGGAAATGTCCCAGATCCTGCTGCCAGAGTTCAGCCAGACGCTGTGCAGTGTCCTCCAGGTTGCATTGGTCGACCTCCTGCGTCACTGGAATGTCAAGCCAAGGGCCACCATTGGTCATTCCAGTGGTGAGATTGCTGCCGCTTATGCCGCGGGATACATATCCCACTCAGATGCTATCAAGATTGCCTACGTCCGAGGTATTAGCTCTGCGGCTGTTACAAGGGAGGGTGCTATGATGGCAGCCGGTATCTCTAGAGAGGAGGCGCAAGCCTATCTCGACAAGCTGCCCAGCACCACCGCTGCCTCTGTGGCCTGCGTGAACAGTCCAAGCAGTGTTACGCTCTCTGGTGACATGGAGGCTATAGAACTTCTTGAGAAAATGATCTCTCAGGACCACAAGTTTGCGCGTAAATTAAAGGTCAAGACGGCGTACCACTCAGCACACATGCAAGAGGTCTCAACTACCTATTACCAACGCATGGGCGAGATCACCCCTTTATCCGAACGCGAGCATAACGACAGCGACAACATCATCATGTTCTCGTCCCTCACAGGCAAACTTGTTGATCCTCAAGAGCTGACAGCTCAGTACTGGGTTGCCAACATGTGCGCTCCTGTAGAATTTGCCGCTGCCTTCGCCGCTCTCCTTTCTTATACCGAACCTCAACAGCAACAACAGTCACCGAACCTCAAGGCCAAGCCAATTCGATGGGGAGGTCTCGTGGAAGTCGGCCCTCACTCTGCTCTCCAGGGCCCAGTCCAGCAAAACATAGCCGCCGCCTCTAACCAGTCTGCCAAGGAAGCTCCTTATGTTGCCCCCGTGCTTCGAGGCAAAAGCGCAGATGAGACCGCACTGTCTGCCGCGGGCGAGCTGTGGAAAGCAGGTTTCGAAGTTGATCTTGCGGCTGTCAACAGGACCCCCAGTCCGTCATCGTTGTTTTGCATTCCCAAGGTGCTCACAGAGCTGCCGACTTATGCCTGGAACCACTCGAGAGGATTCTGGCACGAGTCTCTGGCCGACAAGTTTGCGCGCTTCCCTTTATCCGCGCGGACGGATCTCCTTGGCGTTCCTGAAGCGCTTCAGGATAAGAATGAACCGCGCTGGAATAATTACCTGCGCAATTCAGAAAATCCTTGGATGGAGCAACACAAGATCACGGGCACTACGCTGTATCCCGGTGCAGGTATGCTTATCATGGCCATGGAGGCTGCGGTGCAAATGGCGCAATCGACGTCTCGCAAGGTCCATGGCTTCACCTTCAGCGACGTCTCATTCGAGCGCGGTCTGGTTGTCACAGATGGCGATGACGCAACTGTCCACACCAGACTGAGTCTTGTGCCTATCAGGGGTGCTGCTTCTGCTGGCCAGTTCAACTTTACAGTGTCTTCCACGACCAACGGCGTCGCATGGACGCAGCACTGCAACGGTAGCATTACCATTGAGTATGATGAAGATTTCAACAAGAGAAGCGACATTGACGATGATAAGAGCGCGAGCGACCTGCTTTGGACTCAGCAGACGCAAGACTACGACGCCATCTGTCAGGATGGGACGGCTACCGATGTGGACATTGACGACTTTTACGAGCATCTCGAGAGCAAAGGCATGGAATACGGTGACTTGTTTCGCAACGTGGTCTCGCTGACCTCTGTTCCTGGAAAGCTTGCCGTTCATGGTTCCATTGTCATCCCAGATACCGCATCTATCATGCCCGCCAACTTTGAGTATCCTCATACCATCCATCCGGCAACCATGGACGCCATCTTCCATCTCTTGCTGGCAACTGTTAACGATGGTGCTGTCACCGAAGAGGCTGCCGTCCCGTATCATCTTGATTACATGTTTGTCGCCGCACAGCAGCCAAAGGGAGCTGGTACCATTTTCAAAGGATACAGTAGCCTCACAGGAAAGTCTCGGGGCGGTCGTCAGGTCATTGGCGATCTTGTCGTCTCCGATGAGGTCTGGTCCGCTCCAAAGATCCAGGTGAAAGGATTTGCTTTGCGCCAGGTTACTGTTAGCGATGGACCAGGCAGCAATCCTGCCGACAGAGAAGCCGTGGAGAAGAAATGCGCCGTCATGAAATGGAATAGGGATGCAGACTTTACCCAAGCTCCCGATGCCAAGACTTGGTTGGAGAATTGCAAGCATAAGCGCGCAGTTGGCTCTGTTCTCTTGGTTTTGAACGACGGGTTTGAGTCCTTTCAGGATGTCTTGGCTGAAATTGACAGCCACCAAGGAATTCGTCCTGGCTATGGGCAGGTAGTAGGTCTTGCTGTCACGCATTCCTCACTCCAAAATACCCAAAAATTAGTGGCTGACAGGACTTCACTTACACTCTGGGATGGCAAGTCAATACCAGAAGTGTCTCCCTGCTCCTTGATTGTCATTCTGGGAGCATCTGATGCTCTGCAGCTGAGCAGTTTGCAAAGTCTTGTCAACGATGATGGTCATCTGCTCATCTGTTCCGATGACTACACATTGGCAAAGGAGCATCCATCAGACATGCAAGTTTCACGGATCAATTCCAAATCCATCGTCCTTAGCAAGACAAAGACAGAGGTGAAGGAAAAACCATCTACAGTCTATGTTTTACTTCCATCAACTCCAAGCGCAGCTCTCTCCGACCTTGCCTACTCCGTTGAAAGAAGCTTGGGCAATCTCGGCATTGAGATTCGGCACATCACGTTGGAGACAGTCATGACCACTGATCTCACTGGTCAATTCGTCATCTCGCTGTTGGAAGTGAATGCCGCCACCATCTACGCCTGGACGGAGGCCGAGTTCAAATCCTTTTACAAGGTCGTGTCCACTGTCAGTCACCTCTTCTGGGTCACAAAGGGTAGCCTGCTGGAATCATGGAAAGCCGGTGTGGAATTCGCCCCAGCGCAAGGTCTCCTGCGCGTCTTGAGAAACGAGTATCCAGATGCGGCGTTCCCGCATCTGGATCTGTCCGCAGCCTTTGATCTGGAAAGTGCATCTGGTGCCAAGTTGGTTGTGGATATCTGGCATGCCTCTCTACAAGACGGATCCGAGACTGAGTTCGCCGAACTGAATGGCGAGGTGTACATCCCCAGAGCCGTAGACGCTGCTGGATTGGATGAAGACCTACAGCTTGCAAGCGGGGTTGTCAGACCTCAGCGCCGGCTGATTGAAGATGCTTCGTCCAGTCTGAGACTTTCATCCAGTCTCCAAAATGGCGACCATCTTTGGGTCAATGATGAAGACTTTTTGGGTCCGAGAGTAATTGAAGTGGATGAGGTAGAGATGGAGGTCAGATTTGTTGGTCTGAATGGTCTTCTTCTCTCAGAAGCCACCCTGCAAGATAAAGTTCTCGCCAGCCAAGCTTTTGATGCCGTGGGTATTGTCTCACGCGTCGGAACCAACATCAATTCTTTCACAATCGGGCAATACGTCATCATGCACAATCAAGCTGGAGCATGCCGATCCCGCCTTCGCCAACATTCTTCGCTAGTCGCTGCTCTTCCTACCAGCCTCAAGCCTGAGGAAGCCGCAGGAGCTGCCAGTGCTTTCATGGCAGCACACTATGCTCTCTCCAGAATCACCCAGATTCAGAAGGGTCATGTCGTTCTCATTCACGATGCTGCTTCGGCATTTGGCCAGGCCGCCATCCAAGTGGCCCAATCTGCCCACGCGACCGTTTACGCGCTCGTTGGCAGTGTGAGCGAGAAGAGGAGCCTGATGGAACAATACTCATTGCAAGCCAGCTCCGTCTTTGACTCGCGTCAGAAATACTTCGCCGCTGCCATTAAACAGGAGGCCAGCAAAGGCGTCAATGTGATTCTCGCCAGCCAAAATGGCACAGCTGTGGCGCTCTCGCTCGAGCTGCTTGCTGACTCTGGTTTATTCATCGACTTGACTGCGGGACAGGAAGCTGCTACTGCCCCTACCCTCAGCTTGCCTCGATCCAAAAGCTGCGCATCTCTCATCCGCGTGAACTTGAGCCGTGTCTGGTCTAACAATCCCGCCATTGTCAAGGGTCTCTTCAAGGAAACATTTTCGTCTTCCATCGCCCCCATATTGCCAGTCGTCATATCCTCAGTTGGCAGCATCAAGCAGGAAATTGATGTGTTATATTCCAATCAACACGGCTCTACCGTCTTATCCATATCAAACAACGACTCCGTACGCATGCTTCCACCAGCCTCAGAACGATTCAGCCTCGACCCATTGGGCACATACGTCCTCGCTGGAGGTCTCGGTGCTTTGGGTCTCAATATTGCCCACATGATGGCTGATCACGGCGCCAAACATCTCGTCTTTCTGTCTCGGTCCGCTGGCAGCAAGAATGACGACGATCTGGACAAGTTCCGCGCCAAAGGTGTCAAGGCTGATGCGTATAGATGCGATGTTAATGACGCTTCCAATGTAGCCAGTGTATTCGGCAAGTTGCAGGAAGATGGATACGTTGTCAAGGGCCTTATTCAGTGTGCCATGGTTCTTGAAGATGCCATCTTTGAAAACATGACGCATGAGAAATGGACTCGAGCCTTTACACCAAAGTCTCGCGGATCTCGAAACCTGCTAGCTCAGCTCTCCCCGAACAACGATCCTTTTTTCATCCTCTTGTCCTCTATTACTGGCGTCATCGGAAATACAGCGCAAGCAAATTATGCCTCCGGGAATACCTTTGAGGATGCTCTTGCCCAGCACGCCAGAGAACATCTCGGCATCCGAGCCACTAGCATTGACGTTGGTCTCGTCGCTGACTCGTCTCATTTCACCGCCACAGGCGGCTTTGGTGAGCTCAAAAATTATCTCAACCGATATCAACATCGCTGGGTTGGATTGAGGTGCACTCTAGACGAGCTCTGCACGGCACTCCAGTCTATTATGAGATCTACCACTTCAGATGGTGGTATTTTACCGCCGCAAGTCATCTTGGGTCTCGGGGATACTTTCTCACGTGCCTTGGGTGGCACTGGTTTCCAGCGAGATGGCAAGTTCAATTTGAGACTGATCAAAGATGACGAGAACGGTGAAGGTAGTGGCGCTGAGAGGGAAGAAAATGTGGAAGAAAAGCTTAGAGCGGCGACTTCTCTTACGGAGGCTGCTGAAGCGGTTGAGCACGCTCTCAAGGTGCAAGTTGCAGCTGCCTTTGCCATTGAGGTAGAGGAGGTTGACGTTCAGCGTCCTCTACCCGAGCTTGGAGGTAAGATAAAGTTCATGATGATGACAAAGTCTAATCTTACTTTGGCTAACTTGCAACAGTCGACTCTCTCAAGGCAGTTGAGCTGCGTAACAAGGTTTCTAAGGAGATGCAGAGCGATATTTCTGTGTTTGAACTATTAAGTGCGACACCGTTGGCAGAGGTTGCAGTGAAAATTGCGTCGAGGAGTGCATTGGTGCAGGTAGAAGCTCCAAAGGTCTAGAGCAGAGGAAAATTGGTCAGAATTATGTATCTATTGTTATTACCTTACGTATTATCTTTTGTATTCACGGCCGGCTTAAATGATTTCATATATATATATATTAATCGTCATTTGCCTATGATCTCCTAACGATGACCTATTCACATATACCATTCCTGTGCTGTGCTCATCAACTTTAAAATCATGAGAGAAACCCATTTTATTGTGCGACATGACGAAATCTAAACCAAGTACATATCTGGCCTTATTCAACTCTTACTCTCTTAGGGTTTGGAATCACGCTGGGATACGAAAACACATTCTTCTCGTGGTCCATAGACTTGCAGAGCAAATGATAGAGTACCCAAAAACTGGCAAGCAACGGGCCAAGACCGACAGCGAGACCCAAAAGAAACGTACTTGATCCAGAGCTGCCCGGCTCAAGAGACGGAAGAAGAAGTTTTATAGATGGCAAGTTGCTGAAAATCTCCTTGGCAAGTTTCGTGAGAAGCGGCAGGCTGGCACCACCACCAACCAAGAGAAGAGGCAGCAATAGACGAGTCTTGCTATCGGATGAAGACTTTCCAGCAAGCGCTGCAGATGTTCTGAGTGCAGGAGGCTCTTCTGGTTCCTCTGTGAGGTCTTCATGGCTACCCTCCAGCCTGCCAATGCAAAACTTGACCATACTTTGGAACGCGCTCTTGGGATGTCCTGCATAGTCAAACGACTCGGTCGCATCTGTGCCGGCACTGTCTTTCAAGACATCTACGCCGCCAGGATGATCAGCTGCATAGGCAGTCAAGTTATACACTATACGTATTAGACATAAATTCAGAAAGCCAAGGGTTGTTATTATGATTACCTTTGCCGTGGACGGCTAGCCAGAGGGTGTCTGTTCCCTCATACTTGGCCAGTTCACCGGCTGTAATTATTCTTGGTTCTTCAATAGTTTCGGTCGTCATTGTCGCCATGCCCTTCATCAGAGGCTATTCCGCATACTCTGTAATAAGAAAAACGTCTGGGAAGTTGATAGTAACGAACTTGAATCATCAATCAAGCGGATAAATTGAATAACAGGCGACAAGCAGAACTCTAGTACTGACAGAGACGGAGACCAAAAATGTCCAATAATGATCGCAATCACAAGAGAAACTAAACTGTATCTAAACGTGACACATATCTAATACGCTAAATGGAAAATAACGGATTCGGAATGTGTCGTGAGCTGAGGCTTCTTCATGACACAGGGAGCCTGGCTGGAAACTTGGAGTTTCCACATAAGGAGATCCCGAAAATTACTGAGAGTCAATTTGGGCATGCCCGGTCCCACTTACCTACCACTGACAGAGACATGATTAAAATATGCATATTTTTAAGAGGTTTTAGTGTCTGTACCATTGCTGCGATTATCTTGTCCAAATTTGGAACGGTCCGTTCCATGACAAGCTACCCTACCTTCAGCTCTAGGCCGTTTGTCCTACATGCCAGACAAAGGAGATCATAAATCAGAAAGAGGGAAAAAGGCCCAGAAAAAAGCGAACTTATAATGGCAAAATGCAGAATTAGGCAATCTGAATTTTGTTACTTGCTGGCCGCAGGATGCTGAACCAGTACATGGGTACATAGCTCAAGTTACTACACGACAAGTATTCCCATCATCAGCTCAATTTACAGGATAAATAGTCAATATAACATATTTACTGGAGAATCCGAAAGAAGATAACTGATAGAAAAATGACAAGACCATTGTAAGCTCACTATTAACATTGTGGAGAACAGCAATAAAAGCAAAACCGCGAGAATAGAAGATGTCGTTGGGTCATATGGGGTTATACTACTTTACAGTATTAAATTTCAAAGTAATCAATTTCAAACCAGAATATCTTTACTATCTAATCATATTTTACATGTCCTATTTCTTGTTTGTTGGTGACGGCCAAACTGTTCGACGCGTCGGACTCGCGTAAAAGTTAATCGGACGCGTCACCAAAAACTCAGGATCGTACACGACTGGCTCCTCGGTTGCGTTCTCAAAGTGATAACGATACACCAGCTCAACTAGTACCGTTTTGACCTCCATCAAGGCCAGATTCATGCCTACGCACCCGCGTTTCCCTGCAGCAAAGGGCGTGTACAGACCTTTCCTATTCATCTTGGCCGCCATGCCCTCCACGGCCCACCTGTCTGGCTCAAACCTGAGTGGGTTGTCCCAGTGTAGTGGATTCTTGTGCAGGCTGGGGAAGCAGGGGATCACAATAGAGCCCTTGGGGACAAAATAGCCTCCAGGTAGAACCGTATCCTGCCTGGCGTTGCGCGCCGTCTGGAAACTGGGGTTATGCATGCGCTGGACTTCCTTGACAAATGAGTCCAGGAACTTGAGCGCGTGAACCTGGTCAAACGTCCACTTGCGCTCACCGTCAGCCCCGCTGTCTATCATCTCCTGCAGAAGCCGTTCCTGGTTGCCCGGGTACTGGACCAGAGAGTAGATACACCATGAAAGCAGCGATGAGCTGGTGGTAAACCCAGCACCAAGCAAGATGACAACGTTGGAGATGAGCAAGTCTCTTGCCAGCCCTTCCCCTTTGTCATCACGCGCGCGCGAGAGGAAGTCGGCCATGCAGGACGCCTGGAGAGACGCTGCAGGGTCGCTCAGAGGGAGCGTGGCGCTTCCCTGTGTGCTGCATTCGTCCACAGCCTTCTCCACGTTGGCCCAGAGTTCATTCTTGGCAGCACGCAGGTGGGCGGCATCTCCGAAGGGGAGCTTCCCGTACCACTGAGGGCGCAAACTCAGCTTCTTCATGAGATGAAGCCACTCGCCCAGCACCTGAATAGTCCTCGCCGGCTTTGTGTCCAACGAATCGAAATGGTGCAGGTCTTGGTTCACCACGACACGCCAGATGACCTGGCCAGCCAACTTGAACATGTAATGATAGACATGGAAGGCTTGATCGGTACCGGCCAGATGATCCAACACGGGGAAGATGGATCGAGCAGCATCTTGGATCAGAGGAGTGTGATGCGCCACAGCTCGGGGAGAGAGCGCCGGCGGGACAAACTTGTGCGCCTTTGCGAATGCCGGCGAGTCCGAGTCGCAAGTAAAGAGTGCGTCCTGCTGGGTCATGTAAAAGAGCGGATGCGAAGGATCTGACGTATTCTTGGTGAAGACGTGTCCTTCACGCAGCACAAACCGGGAAATATCCGGATCGTTGGTCTGGTAGATGGTGGTGCCCATGCTGACGGTCTTGATAACGGGACCGTAACGAGCAAAGAGGCGATCATAATTGCCCACAGGATCTGGGTAAAGCTCGTAATAGTTGCCAAAGACAGGCAAGCCTCTAGGGCCGGGAGGCTCGCGGACTGAGCCGCTCTGATCGAGACGCAGCTCAACGGGCTCGCCATGTTTCCTGACGGCCTGCAGAGTATCCAGCTTTCCGCCGTTTCCGCCAAAAAATTCGAGCGCTACAACAAATCTGATTAGATTTAAAGGATACGGCGAAGAAAAGGTAGCAGAATAGGAAAAATTTACACGCATGGTTGGCGAAGTTGAAAGACTGCCCCAGGCTGGACTTGAGCTGATCTAAGGACTGAAAAGAAGATGTATCGATGTCGCGACTGCCGAGATGGCGAGCACCGCTTCCGCCAAGATAAAAAAGCTGCTGCATTTTCAAGAAACAAGATGGCAGTCTTGCATGGATTTGCTTTCAGGGGATGAAGGTGTGGAGGGGGGTGGCGAGTGCAGTGCAGCCTGGATGGGCTTATAATTGACGCCTGCATTTTCTTTTACACGTTATTGCGCATCAACCATGTTTGAACCGATTGTTTCTAAATCGACAATTATGGCAGACTACACTTTCCTGTTTCTGTTTCGGCCTCTTGTTCATGAAATGTTTACATTGATGCTTTGCCAAGGCTTCCTCCTGTGGTACGGCCCGAAGCTTAACTGTCCGACTCCGGGTGCTTGGACCTTGCTTCAGCTGCTCAGCCTCAGATTCGTCCCGCATTGTTTGAAAAAAAATATTTACCATGTTCAGTCATTGGTCCGAAGCTGAACTCGACATGTTTCATTTTTTGCATTTGGAATATCCGGCGTCGGCGCGCCCGGCAGTGAACATGGCTGGAAAATGTTGCAACAAAAGCAGTATCCTGCGTATACCAGCTGATGCGTTTTGCAACCCTACTGAGCCACCGAAAATGACTGCCTAGAAGGGATGAAAGAGTGTACGGAATTTTCCATATTTATTCGAGGAACAAAGCCATACCAGGTTGTGAAAGTGCGTCCAACACTGAAGAGTATTTAATACCCATTACCGGTCATCTTCACTAAAGATATATTACAGCTTACTCCATACGCTTGATTCTTCCACGCAACACATATGATCCCCTAATCCGTCTCGCCATAGCAGCATCACCCTTTCGCCATGTGTGGCTTTGTTGCGAGCTGCGTCTGCAGTGTGGCCGAGGATAACAGTGACATTCACGGCCACGTCATTGGCAAAACCCAACGTCGCCTAGAAGCGAAGAAAAAGACAAATGGCTACGGAAATGGCGTAAATGGACTTGCAGATGGAACCAATGCGCACGCTAACGGCGTCAATGGACACTCAAATGGCACAAATGGCACCAATGGCACAAATGGCACCAATGACACAAATGGCACAAATGGTACCAATGCAACAAGCAGCCACAGCGGCATTTTCAACGGTCACAAAATCAACGGCCACTTCGATGGCTTCTTTGACGGTTACTTTCGTGGACACATCAAAGGCTATCTGAACGGCCAGAGCGGCCAGAGCGGCCAGAGCGGCCAGATCGGCCAGATCGGCGAAGACACGCTGGGCGACGAATGGACAGATGTAGTCAAGCCCGCCACCAACGGCGAGGCCCTCCGGGCCCTCAAGGCAATCAACGGGGCTAAAGAGACTGCGGGCATCGCGGCTCGCGAAGAACTCGCCAAGCAGATTCAAGCCGGAGTAGACGCCATCAAGCACCGTGGCCCGGACGGCTCTGGGGTCTGGATCAGCCCCGATGCTCGAGTTGGCCTCGGCCACTGCCGCCTCTCGATTAACGACTTGTCCCCGAGTGGTGACCAGCCCTTGCACTCTGATGACGGCCACATTCATGCCGTTGTCAACGGTGAGATTTACGACCACGACCGCCTTCGCCAGGTGTGCATCAAGGACTACGGCTACAAGTTTACCGGTACCAGCGACAGCGAGCTCGTCATCGCCCTTTACAAGATCCACAGCGCCCCCGACTTTCTGGAGCACCTGCGCGGTGAATTTGCCTTTGTGCTTTACGATGAGCTGTTGAAAAAAGTCATTGCTGGCCGTGACCGCTTCGGTATCAAGCCTCTGGTATGGACCGTGATTGGCAACAGAGTTGTCTTCTCCGCCGAGGCCAAGGCCTTTTTGCCATTGGGATGGAAGCCCGAGTGGAACGTGCGGGGCATCACGGACAGCGGCTGGATGATGGACGATCGAACCGTCTTCAAAGGTGTGAGGAAGCTTATGCCCGGCCACTGGATGGAAGTGACAGAGGAGAGGGGCGTGGAGATTCACAAATACTGGGATGCCGAATATCCTGACAAGGTGAGCACACGTCGTTTCCAAAAATCAATTTTACAGATTGATTCAATATTGTTGTAAGAATCGACCAAGCTAATACAACTTGCAGACCAAGCCGGATCCTCGCAGCATTGAGGATATGGTTGCCGGAGTGCGCGAGCGACTAATCGAGGCCATTCGTCTCCGTCTGCGAGCGGACGTGCCTGTTGGTATCTATCTTTCTGGAGGCATTGATTCCTCTACGGTAGCGGGAATTGTCACCGATCTGGCACGACAGCAAAATGTCAAGATTGGCAGTGAGCAGGCCACCCGCGTCGCATGCTTCAGCGTACGCTTCCCTCGTGAGTCAGGCTACGATGAATCTGGTAAGTTTCTCCCTTTGTCTTCCTTTTTCTGTTTGAGTCATGGAGAAAGTAGTCGACATTCTAAACAAGGACAAAATACTAGATATTGCCGACCGAACGGCAGAGTTTCTGGGCGTCCAAATCCACAAAATTGATGTCGACGAGCAGCGCATGGCCGACGACTTCTCAGACGCCGCCTACCACTGCGAGCACCACCACTTCGACCTCAACACAGTGGCGAAATTCGCTCTTTCTACGCTTCCCCGCGAGCACGGCATCAAGGTCGTCCTGACTGGGGAGGGCTCTGACGAGCACTTTTCTGGATACCCATACTTTCCTGCCGAGTTTCTCCGCGCCCGCGATGGCGGCATGCCCGATTCCATCCTGTCCAGCAACGACGACCTTCGTGAGGAGCTGCAAAAGTCAGCCAGCGCGGAGATGAATGCCGTTTGGAGGTCCCAGGGCGCTACCGAGTACGAGGGTGCTTCTGACTCGCCGCTCCTGGCCGACGCCAACGGCAACACCATGCCCGAGTCTCTGCTCGCCTGGCATCCTGCCAACAACCTCTTCCAGCAGTGGGTGCAGGACCAGTACCAGGGTAGATGGGACATGCGGGATACTGTCATGGCCGGCCACTCGGATGAGGTGCGCGCCAAGATGCGCGACAAGTGGCATCCTGCCCATACCGCCATGTACATGTGGAACAAGAGCACTCTCATCAACGTTATCCTATCTTGCCTCGGCGACCGCACCGAGATGGCGCACAGCATCGAGGCTCGTACACCGTTTCTCGACCACCACCTAGCCGAGTACGTCAACTCGCTACCTCCCAGTACCAAGCTCAACTACATGCCTCCCAGCGACGAAAATGGCGAGGACAAGGTCGACAACTTCTGGTGGAAGTCTGCCGGCAAGGCTTTGCGACAAATCTCCGAAAAGTGGATTCTCCGCGAGGCAGCCCGTCCGTACATCACCGACGAGCTCTACAACAGGAGAAAACTCCCTTTCCTCGCTCCGGCAAGGTGGCCCGCGGACGGCCCCTTGCACAAAATGTTCAAGAAGCTGCTGACTCGCGAGGCTGTGGAGAATCTGGGATTCGTCAACTACGACGTGGTCCAGGAGGCTCTCGGAAACGCCTTTGGCGAGAATGCCAAGTCGACAGCGTTCCGCATCCTGGCCTACACGGGTGGCTGGGTGACGCTCTCGCAGCGCTTTGGTGTTAAGAAGGCCACGGTGACGGAGAACGGCTGGCTTTGAATATTGCCTTGTAATTTCTATACCACGAAAAAGGGAAAGTTCAATTAGAGAACGGCTTTCCATATATCACACTCTATGGCGAACTCTGCATGTATTTATTTTTTCTAACGTAACTCGGGGCGGCCACCGAATGTCTCAATTCATTTACACGGTCCGGGCCCGGTTTCGGCCCACTTACACGGCCCTGGTCCTGGCACACACAGTCAGGCGTAACCCGTGATATAAATACCTCCTTATGCTAGCGGGCTTGATAGCATGAGTAAATACATGGGTGGAAAGCAGAGACTAACTTCAAGCCATGCTTCATCGTGAATCAAAATTGAAACCAGTCCAGCCAGAGGGCTGTGGATGGTGTCAGTCAAAACCGTTATGAACCGTGGGTATGCCGGCAGCACGATGCAGAGCAGCCAGAATTGGCAACCGGAAAATAGACTAAAATCGAAGAAGATGCGCGTATTCAAGTTTATTGACACTGAAGCAACACTAGATTATAGCATTGATAAAGAGAGCTCACAGATATGGTAGAGCGGTTGATGCTGTCTTCGCAAGGGGTGGTTCGAAGCGCAGAAAACCTGCCTTTTAGGTTCTCGTTTCGCGCAATTCTGGGTGACGTGCATGCAGCTGATATGATTCCGAGAATATTTGGCAGGTGTCCTGTCTAACCATGTAAAGGTGAAACTCCAAGTACATCTCCCTAGTGTGCAGTTTCAGCGAGTCGCGAAAGTAGTACTATGGCGCAGGCTGATTCCGTAACTACTCAAAATGACTTTTTTGCCGGAAACATGGATATGTGTTTTTCCCGTCTCTCGCCTTTGTGGGTTTCGTGGCGTGCTTGCTCTTCTTCAACAGTCCAAGGGATGAGCTGCGCGAGCACAGCTACATGTGCGCTGCGAGTAAAGGAGGGGAGGGAGGGGGGCGGATGAGCCTGCAATTCGTTGATATCGTGCCAATGCGTGGAAATATCAAAAATCCTCTGAGCGATCAGCAGCGACGCAAAATGCAGCCAACTTCAGTTCTGTCTGCATTCCAGCTGCGACTGGGAGGCTTTTTCGGGCGCCATTCCGGGGTACAAAATTACTAAATTCAGCACATCATCCGTCTTGGCAGAACAAGATGGTTGTGACTATCAGTAGTTGTGGCCTAGAACAAATTGGCACTTTCTTTTGTTCTACCTATCCATATTTGCCCTAGGCACGTACCTCTATCCCCTTTTGGGTATTGAAGATATCCGATTTCTTCTTTTTGTTTCACTTTCAAGTTGTGCTCAAGCATTCTTAATGTTCTTATTCTTCTTTGGCCTCTTTAGGTTATAGTCTATGGCCCGCAACTAATCGCTAACCATTGATTATCAAGACAAAGCAGGCTTACATTATTGTAGCAATTTATCAAGCTGGCAACGCAGTTGCATTTTCAGCCTTGGTATGCACTGGCCACGCCCTGTCCAGTTTCTTCCCGACACTCTGGCGCAGAAACGCCGCTCACGTCAGCCGTCTGTGTAGGATGATCGGCAATGAAGAAAAAAACGGCGGCATTGCCCAAACCTTCTCTTCTCACGCTAGCTCAACTCTCCTGCCCAATGGTCACGTTTTTCGCTGACCACCAAGGGGGCAAAAGACCGTAACCATTGATGTCTCATCAACGTCTCTCATCAAATTCACGGGGTTCCAAACTCTTCCATCCAGCAGAAACAGCAAAAATCAGCCAAAAGCGACCAAAGAAACTAACCAGAATCGATGCGACAGATGCGTATCGCTTCACGCGATTGTCGCACCTGGTTCTTCAGAGCTCGCGCAACGTAAAAATTTGGCTGGGGGGGCAAAAGATATGGACGACCGCTGGAACAGAGACGGTCGCGCATCGCCGGCGGGGTACTTGATGATGCAGTCGACCTCTGAGGCCGAGGCACCTCCGCCGCGGATGGAGCGCTTCTTTCAAGGCTTCAGGCGGGATCCGCAGTCGGAGTTCTACTCGAGAGACCGCGCGGACCCGGTTGTGCGCTCGAATGTCGTCGGGCCTTATTATGATTTACGCAGCGCCACGGTGGAGAATGCGCAGGCTACGGGAGGACTGATGCGCAGGCTGAAGGGGAGGCATCTTCAAATGATTGCCATTGGCGGATCGGTCGGTATGTTGAACACGCATACGTGATGGGAATGTGATGAGAGAATATAAAGCCTAATCTTTTGCAAGGAGCGGGATTGTTCGTCGCTAGTGGCAAGGCACTGGCCGTCGGCGGTCCTGCATCGCTATTGTTGGCGTTTTCAGTCGTCGGTATCATGCTTTTCTGCACTTGCCAGGCACTTGGTGAGCTTGCCGTCGTGTTTCCCATTGCAGGCTCCTTTTCATCCTGGTCTACTCGATTTCTAGACCCTTCGTGGGGATTCGCCATGGGCTGGAAGTAAGTACCGGCTGGGCCTACACCTGGAGAGCCCAAGACACAGGAACTGACGACATTTTCATAGCTATGCGCTGCAATGGCTCTCCGTATTGCCATTAGAAATCATCGCTGCTTCACTTACCCTCGAGTACTGGAACCATTCTCTTCCAAGAAGCGTTTTCGTGACTATATTTCTAACCGTCATCCTGACCATCAACATGTTTGGGGTCAAGGGCTATGGAGAAGCCGAGTACATCTTTTCCATGATCAAGGTGATTGCCGTTATTGGCTTCATGTAGGGCTTTCCAAGCATCTCTGGCTTCCATGTTTACTCTGCAATGCTTACACTCGACGCAGCCTCCTCGCCATTGTCCTCAACCTCGGCGGCACGCCCGACGGCGGCTACATTGGCGGCAAGTACTGGCACGAGCCCGGTGCTTTCCACAACGGCTTCAAGGGCATCTGCAGCGTCTTCACCACGGCCGCCTTTGCCTTTGCGGGCACGGAGCTCGTCGGGCTCGCGGCCGCCGAAACGGCCGCGCCGCGCAAGTCGCTACCCACGGCCATTAAGCAGGTCTTTTGGCGCATCACGCTCTTTTACGTCGTTGCTCTGACGCTCGTCGGCCTCTTGGTGCCGTACGACAGCCCCCGGCTCTTTGGCGGCACAAGCCCTGTCGACGCCAACACGTCACCGTTTGTCATTGCCATCGAGGCCGCGGGCATTCAGATCCTGCCGTCGGTCATGAATGCAGTTATTCTGGTTGCCATCTTGTCCGTCGGCAACTCGGCCGTCTTTGGGTCCACGCGCACGCTCGCCGCCCTGGCGAACCTGCGCCAGGCCCCGCGCATCCTTGGCTACGTCGACCGCAAAGGTCGTCCCTTGGTGGCTATATCTCTCGCCGCGCTTGTCGGCTTCCTCGCATACCTGGCGGATCTCAAGCAGCAGCGGGTCGTTCTCGAGTGGCTACTGACGGCGTCAGGCCTGTCTTCCATCTTTACCTGGGGCTCGATTTGTCTCTGTCACATTCGCTTCCGTCGCGCATGGGCCGCTCACGGGCATGAGCCCGGCGAGTTGCCCTTTCAAGCGCAGTTTGGTGTCGTGGGCTCATATATCGGACTCGCGCTCAACTGCCTGGTCATTGTCACACAATTTTGGGTTGGCGCGTCACCAATAAACTCGGAAAACATGGCCACCAGGGAAATCGTCCAAAACTTCTTCCTCAAGTGGATGGGCGCGCCGGTGGTGTTTCTCTTCTTCATCAGCCACAAGTTGTATTACAAGACGCACTACGTCAAAATTGAGGACTTGAACGTTGATACAGGCCGGCGGCAGTTTAATCTGCCCATATTAATAGAACAGGAAAAGGAAGAACAGGCAAACTGGCCGCGATGGAAAGTATTTTATAAGCTGATATGTTGATGGAGCGAGGTAGATGCGGCCTTTGCACCTTTTCTTCACCAGACACTGGCGTTTGGAGTTTTGTTCCAAAAGTATGTAAAATTACACCGAATGCACAAGGAGTGACACTGTTTTATATCTCATAATGCATGTAATATACACGTTTATACTTTACGGCGGACCACAACTTTTTCCTAGACACAAATAGGCCTCATGATAAGAATGTGCTCGCCTTTTCCCAGTGCCACCCGGTCTGCAGCTCGAATCCCACCGTGTAATCACCAGGACTTTTCTCAACGACTTTGATAGTAATGACCCTGTTCTCACGGGGAATATCGGCACATGTCGTGGGGTTTACCAGTCCTTGTTGTTCAAGCGCCACTAGACGCAGGACAGTACCCAGAACCACCCTGCTGCTCCAGATGCCTTCTTGACGGTTCTGCGATGCGAGAAGCTGGATAGCGCGCATCCGAAGATCCAGGTCGCGGCATTTCTGCACCAAGCCATACAGAACCGGCACGGGCCCCGTGTTCATATGGAAGTGAGGCTGGCTTCCACTGCCCTCGTCGTCGTCGTCGTCGCGCGCCAGAGCAATATCCACAAGGGCCAGAATCTTGACAAAGGTCTCACGGTGGGCATCCCATAGCATGGGGTCGACGGGCCCACGAACAATGTTTACAGAAAGCTCGGCGGCAAAGTACAGCCGGCGCAGCTCGAGGAGCGCAATGGTGCGGCGCTCGGAAGGCGTGACGAGGTGGTCGGGCATGGTGCGTTTGAAGGCGTCAAATGCTAGAGTCCATGCGGCTAGATTGAAACGCGCAATCTCGATGGCTCCCTCTTCGTACTTGTCAAAATGCAGCCGAATGCTGCTGAAAACGGACTGCGCGTCGGTGGTTGTGTTGAAGCGGTAGCCGCGAGGGCCGGGTCCATGGCCGCTCTCAATGATGTTGGCGGCGATGGCATTGACATCAGGATCAAGGTCATTTATCAGCTAGCTATTGTTAGTGGGAGAGCCCGAGTGTGAGATAAATGGTTGCCAGAATACTTACAATGTATATTTGGCAGACAACTTGACTCAGAAAGTTGCGGGCTAGAGCAAAGAGTTTTCGTCTGTCTGATGCGTCCGGCGCAGGCGGACGAAATGTTTTATCCAGGGCGTCTTCTGCTTGCAATATTCGATATCCCAAGGTGACAAGTCTCACGACTTGGACAATTTGGCCACGAAGTGTCTGTTGTGTCTGTTAGTGGACGCGAAACAGGGGCAAAAACAAGATTGTTACCTCGACGCATATGAACAGTATACACGACGCAAGCTGTATATGGGCGCTTTGGGAGCTCTTTTCCATGCTCAGAACTTGCTGTATGGAAGAGTTGTATTGATGCAGCGCAAAATGATCTTCCACCTGCTGGCGCTGGATGCGCTGCTCGGAAAAGAGCTCGTGGTACGAGGAAAGCGCGATGAGGGAGTGCCATATACTTGTCTCAGTATTGGCAATCTTCAGCACGTACGAGGTCCAAAAGTCGTCAGGGAAGAATGTGCACAGCTGCTTCAGCGTCTTTTCGTGGAAATATTGAAAGGACCGCCATTCCTGGCCCGAGTACTTGGCGTGAGAGAGTGTGGCCGGCGGCGACAGGGTGGCGGCCATCACAGGGCCGTAGCCATCGCATGTGCGGCCGGTAGATGTGCCTGGTTGGAGCTATTAGCGAATGCGAGATCTAATCAGGTTTCAGAAAGGATGTGTCTGGGCTTACATCTCTGACAGGCCGGGCGACCCTCGTCGCACTTCACGCGGCGGACTGGACTTGTGTCAGTGTATTCTCACGGGAACAATGGTTTGCCCGTGGGCAAATGAGCTTTGCAATTGACGGGTAGATTTGATCGTCTTACTTCTAAAGGCTCATCTTATTAGCAAACTGGTACTTGACTTGGGTGGCGGCTCCTCCAGCTCGAGGGAATTTGGAGCTTTCCTGATGTTCGTTCAATTGGGCTTGTACTCACTTGCAAGTACGGCAGCCAGTGCGGACTTTGGGTGTCTTCGCGCGGCGCCGCTGGCCAGCCTTGACATGCGTCATGAGGGAGCCACGATGGCGGTGATTCTATGGGCTGGAGATGAGACGATGGGAGAGCTGCCTCGGATCGCTGCGTGATGATGACTCCGAGTCAGATGGCACGCCTAGATGGATGCGGCTTGGAAGCCTAGTGTACTTTGGGGGCGGCGGGCTGTCTCTGTTTGGAGAGTCCACACCCCACCAGAGCCGGGGTAAGAGGAAAATGTGTTCTCGTGGCCGCGGAAGATGATTGATGCTGAGAGGTGATGAGGCACTGAGTAGAGATGATAAGAGTTTTCACGGCAATGTGTGTGCTTTGTCTTTTGAACGGCAGACTGGTGGATTCAGGTCCGTGGTTGATGTTGGTGACAGTTTCAGCACCCGACAGGGCCGAGCTCGAAATACTAGGTGGGGTCTTGATTGATCAATAGTATGGAGCTATTCGTAGGAGTCTTTGGTACTTGGCTTCGCCGTTAGAAGGCTACTTGGTAAAAAGTATATGAGATGAAAATTTCTCGTGGATAAATGACAGGCTAGGTTCAAGTAAAGCCGGATGAAGAGGGCCAATGCTGGGTCCGTAGATCCTGCGGGCTCATCAAAACAGGCCGCCCCTGCAACAGATCAATCGGATGAGTGTCAAAGATTCGACACAATTTGAAGTTTCTTCGGGTGGCCATGTTGAGTAGAATGAGATGTCGGTGGTCTCTGGCAAGTTGGGGGCAGCCGCCGCCTTATTGTGCGTGCTGTGCGAAAAAGGCGAGTAGACAGAAGGAATTAACACGTCGCAATTGCAATTCGATATTTCCCATCAATGCATAAAGTCAATGTAGCTGCGTATTCTTGAAGCAGTCTAGTCAGTATTGATATTAATATTGGTAGTTGCGTGCCAACTTCCCACGAGAGCCAACAACTAGACTTGGCCAACCGCAAATGTGTGCACTTTCGGATACTAGCGTGGAATAGAATCAGATGAAAGCATGATTGGATGATTGGATGAAGGAGGGGAAGGGCTGGCATTGTTATCCACGAGCATCAAATGGATAGTTGTAATGTTATGCCGTCATTGGGTAGCCACAGAGAGCTGTCAGGTCCAACTGTCGGTGGCGTGTGCATGATTCAGCCACAACCTGTCAACCTGTCACGGCCGTTGTCAAGCAAGTAACTTGGCAGATGCATGTGATTACGCCCCCAAGACACCAAGAATTCTCACGATGGAGGACGCAGCGCGAGCTCCTGCAAGCCTGGAATGCGTATTGCCACAAAGGACGAGAGTAGGGGAAAAGGTGTCTCGAGTTGTCAGACAATGACGCTGTGCTTGTCTAACAAAGAATATCTGCTCATTGTGCAGAGATGTCAGGCAAGCAGGCTCGGTTTGGGTTTTCGTATCGTCAAGCGCACGGTGCATGGCAAGATGGGTGGTACACGTGTGTCGGCGGCGCCCCTCGGACGAACTGCCGGGTTCGCTGGTTGGCCCGGCCCCGAAGGTCGGTCGCCCCCGACGGCTCAGTAATAAGACAGGTCGATTGTATTGTTGAATTGCACATGTGTACGGTGCTAAATGAAATCAAGATGTTCATCTGTCAACAAACGAAAATACTTGTAGAGATTACATGGTACGAATTCCCAGATCAACTGTATTGCTTACCGGCACAGGCGGCCTCCCCCATTTGCAGTGGTCCTGGCGCTGTAGCTCCTCGAGAACGTGCTAAAAGGCAAGAAATATGGTGAATTTGCCCCCTGAAGAGCCCTGTAAATCGAATCTACGCTTAAATCGCCCCATTCGGCCCAATCCAGTTAGCGCATCGGTTCTCCAGCAAAACCCAAATTCCCCAGCCGACACAAGCTTCAAGCCGAGGATCAGAGCAACGAAGCCCCTCTCAAAGCCGGCCCCTCGTCAGTATATTTAAATCTTCTTCTGCCATTACTTTTTTTTTTTTTGGCTTTGACAATTGGGTTTCTCTTTCTTTTCATCCTAGCTGTGATAACGTCGATTTCCCCCTTTCCGCAGCTCCGCATCGACATCCTTGTCCGGCCCGCCCTGCTCCCAACCCATACAGCCGAACCACCTTGCAACCACCATGGCGCTCATGCATTACCTCGAGTCCACGCCCGTCCAGGCCTTTGGCGCTCTCGCCCGCCTCCTCACGAGCCCCGTCGTCACCGGCGCCGCGCTTCTCGCTTTCACACAGGCACCCGCCGACCTGCAGGCCGAGGTTGTCCGGCGCCTGTCCTTTCTCGGTGACAAGGCCGCCAAGCCCGAGACGATCGAGCTGGCCCTCAAGGTCATCTTTGGCTGGGGCCTGGTCAAGGGCGTCAACGCGGTGCTCAACTCGGCCGCCTCCAACGCGTGGCGCTTCACAAAGGCCAAGGGCTGGGACTGGCCTGCCGAGGTTGCCGTCGTCACCGGCGGCTGCAGCGGCATTGGCCTCAATGTCGTCGAGCAGCTCACGGCAAGGGGCGTCAAGTGCGCCATTCTCGACGTCCAGCCTCTGCCCAAGGGCCTCGAGGGCCACCGCCACGTCCGCTACTTCAAGTGCGACGTCACCGACCCGGAGTCTGTCAACAAGGCCGCCGACTCCGTCCGCGCCGAGTACGGCCACCCTTCCATCCTGATCAACAATGCCGGCATCACCGTCCCCAAGAACATCCTCGAGATCCCCCCGGCCACCCTCAACAAGGTCTTTGCCGTCAACACAATCTCCCACTGGTACCTGTGCCAGGCCTTTGTCCCCCACATGGTCGAGGTCAACAAGGGCCACATCGTCACCGTCGCCAGCATGGCCTCGTTTGTCGCCCTTGCCAAGGGCGCCGACTACTCGGCCACCAAGGCAGCCGCCCTCGCCTTCCACGAGTCGCTCAACTCGGAACTGCGCAACACCTACGGCGCCACGGGGGTCCTGACCACGGTTGTCCACCCCAACTTTGTCGCCACGCCCCTCGTCGCCAAGTTTAGCGGCGAGCTGCAAAAGGGTGGTATTCGCCTCCTCACCAGCGACGACGTCGCCCGCCAGCTCACCGACCAGGTCTTTGCCTGCAAGGGTGCTCAGGTCGTTTGCCCCGAGAGATTGTCCTTCATCACTGGATTCCGCGGTCTGCCCGCTTGGATCCAGTTCCCCGTCCGCAACATGATTGCTGCAAACTCCAAGAACATTTAAACGATACCCCTTTCCTTTCGTTATATAGCAGTGTCTGGTCTGTAAGATGGATGCTTAATGGCATTACAAAAATTATTACTTTATTTCTTTCATTCTTTCTCTTTCGTCAGGCTGCCATCCACTCTGACCTCTACGTCATGCCGGGATGACGCTGTGCATGTAACTAATGCGCATCCGTTGGCATCTATCTGCACTCATCTCTCAGCACCCACAGATAAATGGTGGTGGTGCCGTCGCCGCGGGAGCTTGTAGCTGCAAGTCCTGGCCCCCAGCACCATGTAAGCCTGCCATTGCAAAGGTGCCTCAAGTAGCTGCCCGCCTAATAGTGAAGTCACCGCGACGATATTCTAGCTGAAATAATACCTGCATGTTCCATCCGACGGCTAAATTACCCCTCACTAAATTGCTGATTTGCTTCCCCGCGGATCGATCAGCGCAGGCAGACAGTAGGAGTACAAACTCGAAGTGCCTTCGGGTGAATCTTGCTCGCACTGTCTATGCTTTAGCGGCTCTAATATATGCGGAAATCATCGACGTCGTTCACAATTTAATGAGTAAGATACGTGCTTCGTTGAGTAATCTATCTCTAGACAATCCGGGGTTCCAACTCGGCCTACTGATACAGTCTGGCCCACTGTGGCACATTGTTCGCACAGTTGAGCAACATGTACCAGTCCCGGGGGCATGACTCCGGCGGATGTTTCTGGGTAGTTTGTCCGGGGAGTACTCGGCAATTCCATATGTATAAATCGACGATGCTCCCTCGCTATAGAAGCTTGCACGGACCGTCATTTTTTGATGCAACCTCTGCTTACACTTTACTCACCCAGTCCAAAACATACTTTTAGACCCCTTCCGAGTAATTACCACCACCTCAAAGACAATGAAGACGACGGCTGGACTCATAACGGTCCTGGTCTCCGTAGCGGCACACGGCCTGCGGACCCGGGACGGCACCGGGGCCGCCCGCCCTTCGCCGCCCGGCAAGTGGCGCATTTCCCCCATTGACGGCTCCAAGATTGCGCTGCCGACCAGGGAGCAGCTGGCATTTCAGGACCGCGAGATGGGCTGCCTGATTCATTTCAACATGGCCACTTACATTGCGCAGGACGGCTGCAACGGCGACCCCGCCCTGGTGCCCCCGCGGTCCCTCTTTGACCCGGCCCAGCTGGACACGGACCAGTGGATCGAGGCCATCAAGAGCTTTGGTGGCAAGTACGCCACGCTCGTCGCCAAGCACAACTGCGGCTTCACCACCTGGCCCACAAAGGTTAGCTTCAAGGACCTCGCTGGTGAGACGGTCCCGTACAGCTACACGATTGCCCAATCTCCCGCCAAAGGCAGAGATGTGGTGGAGAATTTTGTCGAGTCGACGAGCAAGTATGGGCTTGGACATGGCTTTTACTACAGCGTTGTTGTCAATAACTACCTCAACGTCCAGTCTGCGCATGTCCGCAACGTCCCGGCCGGGCCGGGCCAGCTCGGCATCACCACCGATGTCTACAATGATATCGTCTTTGAGCAGCTCGAGGAGCTGTGGGGCAGATATGGCAACTTGACTGAGGTGAGCTGATAGAATCTAAGCTTGAAGGGACGTGGCTTGACTAATAGGGACAGATTTGGTTTGATGGCGGATACAGTGGCGACCAGAAAGACCGCATACAGTCCCTGCTGCAAAAGACACAGCCCAACGCCGTCATCTTCAACGGCTGCCAGGACGACGGTTCCTGTGTATCAGATAATTCAAGTATATATCACAGGCACGGGTTATAGTCACCCTTTTTCTAATAGATAATAGTCCGATGGATCGGTAACGAACTTGGCCATGCCGAGGAGGAGAACTGGTCAACGTAAGGCCTCTCACCTGCACTTGTCAGCAGTTTTTCCTCAACTCACTGGCATACAGTGGCCTCACGAAATCTGGCGAGTCCGACAGCGCCTGGTTCACGCCCTCTGAGTGCGACACGACGTTGCAGACGGGCGACCGCTGGTTCTTTGGCGTCGACACGCCGCTGCGCTCGCTTGCGGAGCTCATCAAGGTCTACCACGAGACGGTTGGCCGCAACTGCGTGCTTGCCCTCGACATGTCGCCCGACCGCCGGGGCCTGATCCCCGACGCCCACGTCGCGCGGTACAAGGAGCTCGGCGACTTTATCCGGCAGTGCTACGACCACCCCGTGCAGCCGTCGTGCAAGAAGCGCAGCGAGGCGCAGGGTATCTACACGCTGACATTTGGCAAGCCCGCTGAAATTGACCGCGTCGTGCTCATGGAGGACCAGACAGACGGCCAGGTCATTCGCACTTACCAGGTCTGGGGCAGGCAGGGCAAGGACGGTCAGGGTGATTGGAGCTTGTTGTCAAAGGGTACTAGTGTCGGTCATAAGAAGATTGATCTCTTCTTAAAAACAGTCACAGTCACCGAGGTCATGGTCAACTCGACTTTTGTCGACACACCAAAGTGGCGCTCCGTCAGTGTTCACAACTGCTCGTAGGTGGTATATACAGTAGCCATACAAGACAATTCAAATCCAATTGAGGAATAGTAATAGTCCACGGCCACAGGCCAAGAGACCTAGTATAGCCACTGCGGCGCAATACATCATTCGTTGTCATTTTGTGCATGTCTGCATGATTATCTAGCAAGAATCGCAAAAACGAATCCCAACTGCCCTCGGTATGCACCGAAATAGCCATCCTCCCTTTTAGCCAAATCCTCCCGCACCCTTTCGGCCTTTGCATCATCTGGATTCATCAAAAGCCACTCCCTCGCCCCTGCGCGATGGCCAGACTCGAATGCGTCCCAGTCCTGCTGCGTCGCCGACTCCAGATGCATGAGCTTCCAGCCCGTCTCCCTACACAGCGCAACAATACTCTTCAGGGACAGCACCTCATCCCCAAACATCTCGATGCACTCTTCCGACGGCAGCCTCTCCCAGCACATGTCCCCGACTAGTACTCGACCGTGCGGGACAATCGTGGCCAGGCTCTCGAGCATCTGTCGCGTCCCACCAAACGCATGCGACGACCCGATGCAAATTGCGCGGTCGCGCTGATCTTTCCACTCCTGGCCCGGTGTATTGACGAGTTCAATCTCAATGTTCTGCTTGTCTGCACTTGATTTGCAGCGCGCGAGGAGATGGGCATCGGTGTCAACACCGACTGCTGCAGCACCTGATTGCTTGGTTGCGCGCAGGAGGAGCTCGCCCCAGCCACACCCGATATCAACAATGGTCTTTTCGGCGTCGAGTTGAAGTTTGTGGATAAGGTGTTCCGCGGATGATGCTGAAAGTGGGCAGTTCCACGTCAAGTGGGAGTATCGGACATCAGCCGACAAAGTATCCATGTCGATTGTCGACCAGAGCTAGCGATAGTTGGGCAAATGTTAGTTTGCGAAAGTTGAAAAGCTTGAATGCAAAGGGTATTGACTTTGGACTATTTTGTCGCGTTTTTCACACTGCGCGCAGATGGTATTTATCTAGTTCCCTTAGTTAGTCGTGTGAGTCACAACCTAGTTACTCGAAATTTAGCTGCCCCAGCCACCGCGGATCGCAAAGACTCCAAATAATAACTTATATATATCACATGCTAAATTTCATCGACCATTACGATTGTGACCCTTTTTCTCATATTTCCCCCTGCAGCTATACATCACTTACTGGGCATGTCGCTCCTGTAACGGATGTGCTCTCGAGCCCCAGTAGGAAGCACATCACCGCTGCCAAACACCTTTGCCTCTCTCGTTGCTCGAGAGCACTCAAATTACCGGTCTCCTAGCAGCATGGCAATCGTTCCATATGGGGGAGAACTGAAGCATTTTCTCAGATCAATTCACAGCTTTATTACTTTCATCGTCGAATCATACTAAAAAAAGGCAATTTGGTGACTTGTCTTTGACAGATCGTCTCAGCATTACAGTTTTTGCACACCTTTCCTTCATGACTCGACTTACCAGACTCGGCATAACCGTATACATGCGTTGTCTTTTCAATTTCATTAAAAGTCGTCGCCGTCCCCCTTTATGCGTGGCACATTTCACCGATGCAGCAGGTGTATTGCTCGTCCGGGCAGAAGCCGTTCAGGGAGTTGGCCTCGTGGTCCCAGTCAAACGTGTACGCGCCGCCCTGATAGAAGCAGGGCTCGAAGAAGGACGTGGGCTCCGAAACATTCAGGCCGCGGCTGGGGTTCCTGCACGCACCATGGCCGTTGGGAGTCTTTTGGCGGGTACGCGTTAGCAGTGACACGTTTTTGCTAAAAGTCGCATAGTTTATACATACAGGGCATGCGCTGATCTTGTGGAGGTTCTTGGAGCAGCCAGCCGAGCGGCGGTTCTGGTTGCACCAGCAGAGGGCAGGGATGGTGAAGCCATCCCTATGGATAAGCGTGTTAGTCTTGCATCGACGCAAGAACTTAGGGAATATTACTTACACGTAGCTCACGTTGATGTCACCGACGACGGCGTGGCCCTGGTCAGTGAAGCTGCCCTCGATCAGGGACTCGTCGCCCATGGTTACGGAACTATCCATATTAGCAATTGACTCCTTGCGGTCTATTTTCGTTGATCTGGCCAACTCACCTTCCATCGACGTTGAAAGCCACGCGGCCGCTCCAGCCTTCCACGACCGTAAAGATGCCGTACTCGCCTCTCTCGAGCCTGCCGGCACCGACATTGCCCTCGGGCTCATCGCCCTCGCCCGTGACGAGCACTGTGGTAATGGGCACGTCGTGGCTGTTGACGACGGTGATGCGCGCGCTGTCAGCAGTGGCCACGCCGGTCATGGCTTCGGTCGGTGCGGGAGGAGCAGGCAAGTCGAGGGCGCCGCCGTGCGCCGTGGCGAGGGACAGGCGCTTACGTGCCTCCACCTCCGGCACGATATCAGTGGCAATGGTAACAGGCACGCGGCTGGCCGGGTCAAGTTCTACCGGCACGTGGGGGCCGCCGGTGGGCATAAGCACCTCGATGGCGGTGGTGTCGCCAATGTTGAGGGGCTTGGCGGCGGCGAGGGCCAGGCACATGGCCCCTGGGATACTGAACTTTGCAGGCATATCGATGTTGAAAGTGGCACAAGTAATGGAAACTGGGAGAATTGCGGTAGTCAGACGACGCGCTGACCTAGCGTCTTATATACCTTGGAGGCAGTCCTAAATCTTGGAGCGTGTATCTTCATGTATCCTCAGTAGTATAGCTTTATGGAGAAGGTTGGCGAGCTTAAACCATCCAGTCTAATCAATCAGGCAACTTGAGCATGTACCTCGGTGTTCCTGGATATGGTGGAACGGCAAAGGGGTCGAGATGAATTAGCTTGAGTAAAACGCCAAATGTGGCTGGAGGGCTGAGGCTCGTCAACCCTTTCCACACTTTTACGAACCTTCTTTTTGTTTTTCATTGTAGCTCTAAGTCCTTTCTCAGTCACTATCGTAGGGTCCGTCAGAAGTGACCACTTCAGCACTGCAGAGTGTCGAGCAGAGCAGCGCTACGATGGCAACGTAGCATCACTACTGTTGATAAGAAACAAAATGTATGGACTGATTCTACATGAAGCAGCGTGACAGCACAGCTACGAGATACTGATACTCGTTCAACTGCAGTTTCTGAGTAGAACAATGAAGCTTACTCCAAGCCAGTGTCAGGGTACAAACTCGTGCGCTTCGCGACGGGCATCTTTATAAATCCATTGCTCAATCCAGAACGGTCTCGAAGCCCATCATTTGGGTTTGTTTGTTTACTTCGCAGTTGGGCCCGCGTAACTTTCGTGATCCTGAAAATGGTGGTGACGATTCGGAAGCTTTCCAGATCCGCGCTAATGCAGGTCGGCGTCCGCCACTTTTCAGCAAGACACAACTAGTCAGCTAGGAGATGCTGCCGAAAGTCCCTTCAGGCTCTATGTGGCCTTGACAGTTGTCAACGCAGAAATGCGGGACCTATATGAGGAGCACTGATATATTATTCATGGGGCGAAAGCCAACTCAATCTGATGGAGACGGCTGCGGGTATGAGTGGGCGATCTAGTGGGATGGTTAGATGGCCAATGCATGCAGGACCAATTCACGGCCAAGACTAGTACACAACGTAGAGATTGAGGCGCAAAAATGATAATCGATGCGTCTATGGAATTCAAGTACAAATGTCTATCCGCGTCCATATCTGACCAGCATGGAAGGACACACAAAAAATTACAGGCAGTGCTGACTATCTGGCCCATGTACAAATTAGGGTGACCTGGTCGCGCTTACAGCAGGAAGAAGGCACCGACGAGGGCAAGGACACCAGCGACAGAGCTCGAGGCAACCATCTTGCCAGCGGCAGAGTCCTGATTGACGGTGCTGGGCCGAGCCGAGCCGCTGCTAACTGCGCTGACGCCAGCGCCAGAACCAGAGGTTGCGTTGGCCGAGCCAGAGCCCGAGTTTGCGGTGGAACCGGAGCCGGAGCTGGAGCCAGGGGAGCTAGTGTTGGTGGGGACCGAGGCCGAGGTGGACGAGCCCTCAGAGCGAGAGGTGGCAGTGCTAGAGCCGGAGGTGGAAGAGGAGGACGAGGCCGAGGACGAGGAGCTGCTGTCGGTATCAAAGGTGGTAGGGCAGGTCAGGTTGAACTGGGGAGTGGTGCTCAGGTCCTTGGTGATGGCAAACTTCATCTTGTTGTCGGGGTTGGAGTCGCGGAGGTTGTACCAGAAGGTAGGAGTCTTGCCAAAGAGTTGACGGCAGCCAATCTCGTCCCAGTAGTATTTGGCGTTCTCGGCCGAGGGCTCAGCCTCGTCCCATTTCTCGCCCGTGACGGGCCAGCCAGTCTCGGTGACCCAAACGGGCTTGCCGTTGGCGACAGCAAGGGTAGCGTCGTAGGCCTTGTCAAAGAGCTTGCCAGCATTCTTAATGTCATTGCCCTTGCCGGTCTCGTAGTAGGGATACTCGTCGACGCCGATCCAGTCGACGGCGTCAATGACGGCCTTGTTGCTGCTGTTGGTCCAAGCGTCCCAGGTGTCGACGTGACCGACGGGAACTTTGGCGAGGGCGCCGCCGTCAACGGCCTTCTTGTAGTCCTTGATGAAGTTGAGGATGACATCAGGGTCGGCACCGAGGCCGGCCTTGTTCTTAGTGCCGGTTTGGGAGTTGCGGTAGAGATCCTCGGAGCCAATGGACATGCCAATGACGAGCTTGGTGAACTTTTCGCCGTACGTGTCGACGGCCTTCTTCAGGGCGCTTAGCTCCTTGTTAATGTTGTCTGCGCCTGAAGCCCAGATTCCCAGGAGCAGGTAAGTCTCGGTGTCAATGGCAGCCTCGAAGGCCGAAATGGGGTCGTCGGTGGAGTAAGCCTGGATATTGGTGTAGAGGCGGACGGCGTTAAACTTGCCGGGGGCGCCGTTGAGAGCCTGGGCTGTCTTGAACTCGGCCTCAAAGTCCTTTTTGAACTTGGCGGAGCGGTCGGCGAGGGTAGAGCCCGAGTTGAAGCCAAGGTAGTTGCTGTCGGCGGCGGCCGAGGCGACGGCGGCGGCACCGGCGAGGAGAGTAGAAGTCAGATGCATGGCTACAGTTGTTTGCTAGAGAATCGCGTCGACGGTGATTATGAGAATGAAGGTCAGAGAGTGTGGAAAAGGTCTGCTTTGTCAAATGAGTGACGAAGCCGCGTTGAAAAACAAGCGGCGTAGTGGGATGATGCAGAGACGGAAAAGGAGGAAACGAAGGAATGAAACGATAGAAGACGAGGAACAACGAATGAAGAAAGCAAAATGGAGGTGAGGCAGCACAAGGCGAGTACAGCCCGGGTACCACGTGATTCACGACCCCTGGAGGTTGGCGGAGAATTCCAGCTCGCACCAAGAGACGCGAAGAATGGCCTTTTCAGCGCTACGAAGTACAAAGAAAAATAATCAAATTATGCAGGGAGCTGCCGTGTTTGAGACAAGCATGCACTGCCTCTGCCGCCTCGCCACCCCTTGGTCTGGTGCCAGTTCAATAAGTCTTGGAGGCTGAAAATCAGGGACGTCGAGCGAGGGGATTGGCTTGCCGAGGTTGCGAGGGTGGAGATTGTGCCTGATTTCCCCTGACGGTTCCTAGATCAGCTACGGAGTATTTAGATGCCCCCGAATTGTGCCTGAATTATGCACGCACCACCCCAGATCTGTGCTAGTAAACTCTCCAGTGCTCTCGACTTTCGCTTCATCTATCAAGATGCGAAATCATCACGATATATTTTCCCCGTACTCTTTCATGAATTATTATATTTTTCCCTCCTACTTGGTGTGCCACTTGCTGCAGACACTCTGTCTAAACTCTTTCCCCTACACCTCGATGCACAAGGTTGCCAATCTGCCCCTGATTGGGCAGTTCTGGATTTCATCTTGCTCCGAGGCGTCTGTTGGCCTCACGTACTGATTCAATGTCGTCCTTTTTAAAAGGCATGGATATTGGCGACAGCCCACAGTGGTGCCATGTCATTGCGCCAGCTGCCCAATCAGCCAAGAATCCAATCTGCTGCCAGCTAAAAATGACACGGGATTGCGGTCTGAAGAAAAGGGGCTGATTAAAAGGCAGGGCCTTGAGCGGCATTGCAGGGTAGGTTCCCATCCAGAGGTTTGATCCAATTCCCGGAGCCCGAAACACAGTGCAAAGCGGTCTCGTGAAGAATATCCGACCGCTGCATTATCTCCATGTGCGAGAGAAGCGTGTATAGTTTTCAAATATGTCTAGTTGTATCCAGGCAGCTGCTGTGACACTGTCAGGTGATGGACATTCTTTAGCCAGCCAAGCACGGCTGCTGGACAACCCCTACATGCCGAGTGTGTGCAAAGAATTGCGTGAAGAAAAAAACCACTGCAAATGGCCGACGGGAGACCCGTAGAACCAATACGAGTAATGGCCCCATTGACACTCAGAGCAGGTACATACAATTCTGGCAGTTGGCCGAATGGCACGCTCACATCTATGACGAGGCAACGTGTCGACACTGCTTTGACCACCTAGAGGCGGGTACCGCCGGGTTACCAGCACACCAGCTCCCACATCGCATCTCGGAGCCAACACTCGACAATTTATCTCAGCCAAGAAGTGTAATGCCGACTGCTGCATGTTTGGTCGTGAATTCTGCCATGCAGCTCCACGGAACCGATCTGAGGCCACTCGGTGGCAAATTCCAATCTCATATACGACCCTTTATTACTAGCTAGACGCGCACGTGACGCGTAAGCTGCCTGTCTGGGACTAGGTGTGAGCTAGCGCCTCACAGCCCACTGGCAGCTGGCTGTATAACGAATGAAACCTCTCAGAGCGGCCGACCATTTGCGTGATACTCTACTGACCGCCTATTTGGCCTTGCAACGAGGTCGCTGCCAAGCTACGAGAATCAATGTCACCCTACTCCGTAGTTGACGTCAACTTGCCAACTTGCTCAGTCTTTTCTCGATCTGTGGTATTCCCTCACGTCCCTGTGGTGGAACGGATCTACAGATACAATGATGAACTCTATCTCCAAGTGGGGTAGACTTTGACCACTCATTGTGTCTTCCCACAGAGTTACACGGCGGATCCAGTTCCGTTTTTCAATGACGGTGCTCTGAATTGGTGCCTTGCCCTGCTAGTATCGCAAGGCCCAACTTGCAAGTAGCTTGTCAAGTCTACGTCGGCGACGGCACCTTTGAGAGTGCCAAAGATGCGGTCTTTTGGCGCTGGCGTATATGAAGAGGAATCTACTTACCTAGAGTCCGAAAAACAGTAAGTAACCTGGTTACTTTCTATTAATAGAACTACCTAATTCGAAACTAATAGTTAGTGTAACTAAAGAAACCTACTTCCTTAATCTACTACTCTACCTCTCAGTACTTTTTACCATCTTGCGTCACGCTCACGCGTCACGCTAGAGAGTGGCGGAAGAACCACACCGAGAGGTAATAGAAACAGACATAGCCGATAGTGAGAATATTGTCTTGATTGCATTGATGGTCCGGATGGAAAGCCGCCATTATTTGTGACTGCACGTTGATCTAGAGACTAAAGCTATTGGATAATGATCCCGTCTTCTTGCCAAGGCGAGTCTGAGAACCTTCCACGTAGGTACAAGCACGTCTCCACGACAAGGCCTCGGCTGCTTGCCTACGATGAAGTTTTGATTTGTCTTGGGAAGCGGAAGCGATAGTACAATGGAGACGGATGTAGAGAGCCGGGGCCAAGTTCAAGCGCATAAATACCTCCGTCCGTGCCCTTTGTTCACGCCCCGGTAGACCTCCGAATTTCGATTCATCCAACCTCGAGACGCTTACGATGCAATTTCGAACGCTCGTCGCCGCGCTCGTGCCGGCTCTGTTGACCTGGCAGGCCAGCGCCGCCAGTGCCTCCAGATCGGCCAGCTCTCTCCATTTTGACGGTGACAAGCCCGCGTTCGCCTTTGAGTACAGCACATCGTCGCCTGACAAGACAAATTGGATTGCCATCTACCCAAAGGGCTACGACCCGGACCGGACCGATCAGGATGCCGATTACCTCTTCTGGACCTACGCGCCCCAGGCCAGCGGCACCGTTCAGATCCAGCCCGCCTACGCTGAGCCTGGCGAGTACACGGCCTGGCTCCTCGCTAAGGACGGGTACGATAAGCTCGCCGGCCCCGTCACAGTACTGAGCCGTGGCGAGACGGGCCCTATTGAGTTCATAGTGAGCCACTTTACGACGCAAAATGCACGAGAAAAGGAATCGTTCTCTGCGCGCGTGGGCGGTCTGGTCAAAGGCCGTCTGCAGCCGCCCAGGTTCAAGCTCGTCTCGGACTCGTCCAAGTCTGGCTGGATCAAGGTTGACAGCAACGGCCTCATCTCGGGCACGCCCGCCAAGGGGGATCGCGGTGTAACGGCTGTCGTGGTGGAGGCTACGGCCGAAAACGGCTCCAAGAAGACTCTGCAGGTCAGTATTCCCGTGGTGGCCGTTGTTGCGCCCATGGTCGACCAGCTCAAGGTGACGACGATGAACATCTGGGTCGGCGGCACCTTCGTCCACAACAGCCACTACAAGCTGGTAAGCTACCTGGCGAGTACCAACTCGGATGTGATTGGCCTCCAGGAGACGGTCAAACCTGGCGACGCGGGCACGCGCCTCGCCAAGGCACTGGGCTACTATCACCACGACAAGGGCGACAAGGCTATCCTTTCCCGTTATCCGATTGTCGAGCATCTCGACGCCGACGACGCGGCAGACGCCGTGCGCATCCAGCTCGACGGAAAAGAGAGCGAAATCATCTTTTACACGGCGCACCTCGGCTACGACCCGTACGGGCCCTACGACTTTTGCTTCAGCAAAATGACGGCCGAGCAGGTCACCAAGCGGGAGGCAGAATCCGGCCGCACTTCCCAAATCATGGCCATCTCCGCGGCGATTGCCGAGCTCGTCCGCAACGCCGACAAGGTGCCCGTGTTCCTGACGGGCGACCTCAACGCGCCGTCGCAGCTGGACTGGACCGAGGCGACCAAGGACGCGCACTGCGGCGTTGGCTACTACGAGTGGCCGACGTCCAAGTACCCACTCGAGGCCGGACTCAAGGACACGTTCCGCGAGTTGCATCCCGACCCGGTGCGGAACCCCGGCTTCACCTGGTCGCCGCTGCATCCGGAGTCGCAGGAGCCACTTGACCGCATCGACTTCATCTACCATAGCGGGCATGGCGTCAAGCCGCTGTCGTCCATGCCCAATGTGGTGGGTAGGCCCAAGTTTGTGCCGAACGAGTGGGAGAACGAGTGGCCAACGGACCACAAGAGCTTTGAGGCATTGTATCAGCTGCTACCAAGTGCGCAGCGAAAGAAGATTCAGGAGTGACGTGCGGGTGCACCAAAATTTGAGACGGAAGCACAGAGGAAAGGTGAGGCGAGATCGCACGAGGGGGGGGGGAGGAGGCGTATGGATTCGTTGACCTCTGGCCGGCCGGCAGATCTAGAGTTGTATTGATGTTAGAAAGAAACAAAGACAAATAGTGGAATACAATACCGAACAATCAAGGAGCATAAAGCACATTTATCATGCCTGGGCACAGCTCGAAAGATGATAGGTTCGCACGATGTTACGTTTGCTTGGCATAACTGAGTCAAGGTATGAGGACAGGACAGGCGAATCGATTTGTGCCCCCACGAGAAGTACGGGGCGTCGCGCGGGGGCCAGTCCGTGCAGAGACTAACTATTGCTACAGTACCATCATGGTAAACTGGCTCATTTTTATTAGGTAGCTTTGCTGTGTTAGATTTGCCGTGACCATCTTCTTGAGCAATGAAATAAATAGCAGGTTACTGTTCTGTCTTCCCCTCTCTTTCTCTTTTAGAATTTTTCTTGCCTGTCAGACTACAAAATTATTATGCGTTTGCAGTCGTATCTCGTCGCGGCTCTCGCTGCCTCGCCAGTCGCGGCCCTGTGGCCCATCCCCATCGAAATCTCCACTGGCAACAAGACACTCTTTATCGACAAGACCATCAACATCACCTATAATGGCGCACCTGTAAGTTGTCCGGAAAACTTTCCAGCAGCCACTGCTCGATACTGAAATGAAAATGCTGAACGTGAACACCACAGCTCGCCTACCAGCCCGGCTACAGCCCACCAGCCGGCAGCAACTTTACCTCCAAGACCATTGTCCAGGGCGCCCTCGCGCGCTCTCTGAAGGCCATCTTTGACGACGGCTACGTGCCCTGGATGCTGCATAAGCCCAGGTCTGACTTTGAACCGCAGTGCGGCCCGACCACCTACAACCGCGTGCAATCGCTCACCATCACTCAGACTGACAAGGATAATGTCCACACGTACAAGCCGCTGGCCTGCCAGCGCGATGAGTCCTATTCACTCAACGTTACGATCGACGGCCGGGCCAGCATCCAGGCAAACTCCTCCATCGGTGTGATGCGCGGCCTCGAGACCTTCTCACAGCTCTTTTTCAAGCACTCGGCTGGTGGTGCCTGGTACACTACTCGGGCCCCTGTCATCATCGCTGACGCGCCCAAGTTTTCGCACCGTGGCATGGTGCTCGATGTTAGCCGCCACTGGTTCGCAGTTGAGGATATCAAACACACGATTGATGCCCTCGCCATGACGAAGATGAATGTGCTGCATTTGCACATGACCGATACCCAGTCCTGGCCCCTGGAGATCCCAGCCTTGCCACTGCTTG